>JASGCC010000026.1:1650799-2250799 GCA_030067915.1 Hydractinia echinata
CTCCTTTATGGAACAGCCCCTTTTTCTGATTTTTAAACAAATAATTTTAAATTTAAATTTTGACATTAAGTTCAATTCAATTCAACATTGGTTAATTTTTGGCCGGGTTTTTGAAAATCTTGAAATTTTTTTAATTGTTATTTTTCTGAGGCCACGTGTTCATAGAAAAGAGATGTAGTAGCTAGTACCAAAATCAACGAAAACTGTAATGGATTGACACCGAATCTATGAAACCTGACACAAGTCAGACAATTTTTAAGTTTAGTAGAATTTTTAATAATAACATACTTAAAAAGGAATTATGCTACATAAATAACCAGTTAATAGGTCGATTATTTATCAAAGTTTTCTTCTGCATAAAAAACATGGTGTAGATGGCAAAAACGTTTTCATTCTTGTAAGCTGCAATGTGTTTCGAACATATGTCGGAATGCAATGTACTCCATGTGGAAGTAATTTGAAATTACAGAAAGAATTTATAATTTTTCTCCTTCTGCCCTAAAGACGATAGAGTGTAAAACGTTTTAGTGAAGAAGAAGCCTTGAGAAATGCGCAGATTTCAACGCAAAGCAATTATGTAAGAACCGATTCTTGTTTATCTCAGTTGTCATGGAGATTTCAATGGTTGCCAACAGCGCGGTAGTACATTGTGTTTTTACTTTTCAGAACATGCCTGACGTTTTGCTTATTCAAATAAAAACATTTTAGAATATTTATTAAAAACTCGATGCAAATAGCTAACTGACGCATGCGATCGTAAAAAATGAAATTTGTTTACAAATTGGGAAAGGATTGTAAAACGCTGGAGATATTGACACACGAGGTTTTTACATGAAGTATATTTAAAAAGTTCACTGTATGCACGATGATGATATTATTATCTCATTTTAAAATTTATTGTTGATAATAGATTTAAATTGATATTGTTTTTAAAAAGACAATTTATTAAGTATGTCAATTACGCGGATGACATTTTATAACTACTGAGAGGCAAGGCTACTGCCAAGAAGAAAATAAAATTCGAAAACGCTCATTAATTGACTGTCGAGGAAGACAAGTCTCATTGCATTGAATTAATTCGGACTTTGCTCCGCCTTTTCTTGTTTTGTAACGTAAATTTCGACGTTTTGCGCTTGTTACCGAAGATTGTATCGCAACATTCGTGAATACTTAGCTACAGCTGCGCCGCCTTCATACTGCGAAATAGCATATAAAAAGATGTAAAAAACTTCTTTGTTACAGCGACTATTTTATTGTTGGAGAAAATGTTTTCTTGTAAAGAATACATACACAGCATGCAGGTGGAGATGTGTTGATTTTCGCGCCAAAATTCCACGTTTTAATAAAAACTTAACATTTTTTACGATATGTGTTCTATTATTGATTGCATAATATAGTTTAAGAGGTTCCTGGCACAGGCTTAAATTTCACCAGTTACTTTCGTGGTATTTATTTTTTTATTTTTTTATTTGTGTGTTTCTTTTGTTATTTAAATTATTTATTAGGGATCCTGATATATAAAAAGACTTCGTATTCCCGTGACAACCTACTACTTTAACACGAAGTTTTATTAACTGGACACGAGTTTGCTCTTTGTGACAATCATGCAGCTCTATAGTTTGTTTGTCCGTTTCATGTTGTCACAAGGAGAGGAGCTCACGTAAAACTGAAAGTTATGAAAGAACGTGTCATGGGGAGTCTTTTGGAATGTTTATAGAATATTTTTTTATTTTTTAATTCACAGCAGTGTTGAGCGCGGAAGAGAAGTTCAAAAATAAAAATAAAAACTTACAGAGAAGAAACGAAAGGAAAGGAAATTGAATAAAATATTTTTCATCTTATATTTGAATTACATCTGTTATTTTTTTATGGAATATTTATATCACGGTTTGACCTGCAAGCCAAAATGAAGTGACGTTGCTGCTGTTGTTTTTTCATTATTACGTGACTCTATTAAAATGTGGTTTGAAAAAGAAGTGTTTTTTTCTTATTACAAAGATCAGTGAAATTCATGTTAAATATTTATTTGCAATGAGGCAGACCATTTTATTGATGTGAACAAATATTTTTTATGTGTCGCCGTGGGAGGAGAGTGATGCAATTGCGGCTACCATATTGAATGATGAATAATAATAGATGTCACTGCGTACCATATCGGCTGGCGGCATGTCATACCGGTTGACTGCTTGTCATACCGGTTGACTGGATGTCATACCAGTTGGCCGCATGAAAGTTATTAGCTGGTAATTCGTGCACACAGCCTCGATCAGTACACGGCTAGTATCACACTGTGACCAGGATTTAGTTCCGCATCTAAGGTTACTACTTTAAAAACTTTTACATGCTTATATAACATCTCTATAATTCCCTTCGAGTTCAAATGTTTAACCGTGGAATGAATAAATTTATCTAAATTTCTATATTTTTTATACAACACTCTTGTTCAGCCTATTTGTTTGTTTGTTTATTTGTTTATTTGCATGCATGTACTCTAGAGTCCGGAATAACTTGGGTGGGAGGCTGCAAAATGTATTGAAAATTAACAATTAGAGTTGGGGTTGACTATTTTTCAGTTGTCTGGAACAGTTTATCTAATAGTTGATTATAGTGAAACAATATATGATCGCATACTTTGCGTTTCTTTGTCAATTTATACCTAAGTGCGATATGTTACTGGCGTTGCAGACGTTTAAACCTCGTACTGATTTAGCACGAAAATGAGACTATGTGGTTTGTATTATCGAGTACGAGCCGTCAGAACATATGTTGTGTTATTGATATGGTTTCCGTTGTGCGTGTTATACATGAGACTCACAAACTTCAGTCATCGAGTTTATTTTAATTTTGCTAACCTGAACTCGATTAATACAGAAATCGTAACCTGGAATTTAGCTGATTATGATGTTTCGCCTCGCATGAGACCGTTTGAAGCAGGTTATATGGGAAAAGGAGTTGATATAAAGTATTTTAATAAATATAGAGAAAAATTAGGATACACACAACATGCATTTAACTTGTTAGCCAGTGATAAAATATCACTTCAAAGAAAACTTCGAGACTATAGAAATCAAAGGTAAGTCAATAGTCAATGTTTTGTTGGTTTATTTTTTATCGTCCAATACGATAACCACATAACTTGTGAGAGCTCATAACCCAACATTGCATAACTTTATGCCAACATAGGATAGGTTATATTTAACTAGGCTAGGCCTATGTCACTGCCGCACTGGTTTTTATTGAAACCAGTCCTCCATAAATAAAACTCTTATTATAAATTCGCATGAGGACTTATTATTGGTTACATATGTTTTATCCTCAGTAATGCTTAAGACGATTGCATAACAGCAGTTTAGATTGCTATTGTAACTAATGATGCGCATGCGTACTAGACCTGATAAAAAACTGGGAAGATATTTTAAATAAATTTTAAAGCAGCAGTAGTGTTTCGAGATATTGCGTGAGCAAATGCAGTATCTGTTATATTTTTTTCTTTCCATCAGAAATGGTGATAAGTTCTGCCATTTTTCTCTCGCTTGTAGGGTATTATTTCCGCGAACAGATACGTGCGTGTCAACAATTTGTTACATTTGAGGCTGAATCATCAATAACCATGAAACAACCAACTTTCTGTTTCTCTTCATGACTATTTAACATCATTTTTTTTTTTTTTTTTTTTTTAGATGCAAAGCGAAGAAGTACCCTACGAACCTTCCATCAACGTCGATTATTATATGTTTTCACAACGAAGCGTGGTCCACCCTCCTCCGCACTGTACATAGCGCTATCAACAGAACACCACCAAAATTCTTGAAAGAAATTATTTTAGTCGACGATGCAAGCACGAGGGGTAAGATTTCCATATTTTCGTGATATACTTGCATACTCGTGTAGTGTAACCAACAACGATGGAGAGGCGTAGATGTTTTTCTTTTTTTCAGAAGGAAGATATAGGCTAAGGGAATGTGCTGGAAAAAAAAACGATATATTTTACTTTTGATTGGTTTATCTTGTTTTAAGTAATGATGAAACGATGTGTTGATACACGACATCCTCTTTTTTATTTGGACGGCCTGAACAAATGAACAAATATAAAAAGCTGGGGACGAGGTTGATCCTCAGGTACATTATACCGAAAGCAGAGGAGTGATTAGATGATGAGTGTATGATTGAATGAATGAATAAATGTTTGAATGAATGAATGAATAAATGAATGAATGAATGAATGAGTAACTATTTTAGTTGTTACGTCACGCACAATTTCTCCTCTTCAACTTTTAGACGATTTAAAACAACGTCTCGATGACTACATAGCAAATTTAGGAGTTGTTAAAATCATACGTCTGAAGGAAAGACAAGGACTCATACGGGCGCGTTTATCAGGTGCAAAAGAAGCGAAGGGAAAAGTATTGACATTTTTAGACGCTCATTGCGAGTGCTCACTGGGATGGGTAGAGCCTCTGTTAACCAGAATAAAAGATGACCGTACAAATGTAGTTATGCCGGTAATTGACGAGATAAGCGAGACAAATTTTCATTACAATGCCGTGCCAGAACCGTTTCAAAGAGGTGTTTTTAAATGGAGGTTAGAGTTTACATGGCGCCCCATTCCTCAATATGAAGATGAGAGAAGAAAAGATGAAGCAGAAGGAATAAGGTAAAAAAAGAAAGAAATAATTTACACTTTTTTTACTAGATAGTGAAACAATCCAGTATTGTGGTTTTCGCTTGCTTTAGGACTCCTGTGATGGCTGGCGGGCTATTTTCCATTGATCGAGACTACTTTTATGAGTTAGGTAGTTATGACACCGGCATGGATATTTGGGGAGGTGAAAATATAGAGATTTCCTTCAGGGTAAGTTTTCTTTGCTTTTTCGATCGATGGTAAATGAAGAAGAAGAACATAAAGTAAAAGTGTATAACCCCCGTCTCATTATTTTTTAACGGCTTCTACGTACAAATATATATTGTACATCACGTAATAAGAATTGTGGTTCCGCTAAGATTAAGAATGTTTACTAAATGCAGCATCGTTGTGAAGAAATGCCAGTTTACCTGATAAATGGTTCTCCTTTCTAGAAGAGAATTTAGTAAAAATCAGGAAATGTTACTATATTTAGATTTGGATGTGCGGTGGATCAATCGAAATGTTACCTTGTTCACGTGTCGGACACGTGTTCAGACCACGATTTCCATATTCTTTTCCAAATCGTCGTGGATCCGATGGTGACGTCGTCAGTCGGAATTTGATGCGTGTTGCTGACGTGTGGATGGATGATTATGCAAAACATTTTTACAATATTAGGTAAGAATTTTGAATACAGATTTATTTAGTTTTCACATGTTATGATTATTACAACAGGGAGTAACCTCGTTCTCAGCGCCTGTTGCATCTTTTTTATATCGCCGTCCCGATGTCAGAAAAGATACAAAATGCCCTGAGGACGAGATTAAACAGGGAGAGGATATGCAATCATTGGAAAGTCTGAGATAAAAAGTACAGAAATTTTTATGGGGATTTAGTACATCTAAAATTTTGAAAATACTTACTTTGTCTAAAACTTCCAAAACAGTAAAGGACAATTTAAATGCACTAGGACCCCCTTCGCAGGACCCTTGTTAATAGCAGTACCAATAGGAACTGATGATGCTATCCTAGGTAATCAATTTCAATAATAATAATAATCCAAGACAACTAAAATCCGCACGATTTCATTAAATGTCTAACAAAATGTTTCAAAACATTGTACACTGGATATTTTTGCACCTCAAAACATTGTACACTGGATATTTTTGCACCTCAAAACATTGTACACTGGATATTTTTGCACCTCAAAACATTGTACACTGGATATTTTTGCACCTCAAAACATTGTACACTGGATATTTATGCACCTCAAAACATTGTACACTGGATATTTTTGCACCTCAAAACATTTACACTGGATATTTTTGCACCTCAAAACATTGTACACTGGATATTTTTGCACCTCAAAACATTGTACACTGGATATTTTTGCACCTCAAAACATTGTACACTGGATATTTTTGCACCTCAAAACATTGTACACTGGATATTTTTGCACCTCAAAACATTGTACACTGGATATTTTTGCACCTCAAAACATTGTACACTGGATATTTTTGCACCTCAAAACATTGTACACTGGATATTTTTGCACCTCAAAACATTTACACTGGATATTTTTGCACCTCAAAACATTGTACACTGGATATTTTTGCACCTCAAAACATTGTACACTGGATATTTTTGCACCTCAAAACATTGTACACTGGATATTTTTGCACCTCAAAACATTGTACACTGGATATTTTTTTTTTTTTTTTACAATAAGCAGTAATCTCGAAAGTTATTAGCATAATAATTTATACAAAAGCATTTAATAAACATAATAAACAAAATAAATTAGATATAGATTTAACAGTTCATTAACTTGGTACAACCGAACTACTTGATACAACTTGACAACTCACTCAAAACAATATCATCCCCCATTTCGATTCTTTTATAAATCCCTCTCGAACCTCTCAAACAAAGCAAACAAGCATGAATTAAAGCAAAACAAATCTTAGTTCTGATCCAAGATGATGCAACAGAAATATTTATTTTACGTTTTTCGGCGATCATTTCTGAGAGACGCTTGTAAAAAGTCGCACACTCTCTTCCCATTCCTCCGTAAAGAGAAAATACCAGTGGCGTGAATGTCCCGTTATCAACTTTGTTGATGCGAGTGTTGTATTGCCTTTTCTTCTCCGCCTCATTCTTTGCATAGCATTGTTGGAGAGTATGCTGAAGGTGTCTCGAAGCGTTGGGATCAAAAACCCTTACGTCGAAAAATGCTTGTTGACCCTTCGTCCAAAATCCCCGAGCACGTACATCCGTTCTTACATCATCTCCCTTTTTCACAGATTCTAAATCAAAAGTTTCGCCAGTCAACCCAATTAGCGAAGGCTCAATTGCCACATCCTTACAAACCTCACCTAACATGGATGCCGTTATGTCACGTATGTTGTTGTGTCGAAGCGTGACAAACCCACCTTTCTTACAACTCAAACAATGTTGAATGTCAAATGTCGACCCACAAACACAATGCGTCGGTAATCCTTCAACAGGCCAGTTATAACGGAGCTTTATTCCATCCCAAAACTGCTGCTTGTTGAGATCAAATCCGTGTTCAGCATATGGCAATACTGTCAACCAGTTGGAGCAACCTTTCTCACTGCATATGTCGTTTAATCGTAATTGTTTTTCGTCTAAGTTTTTTTTAACATCTGTTAATCTGTCCTCATGACGTTTGTTGCGAGAGTCCTTGATTTGATTCTTCAAATGACGTTTTTCAATCTCGCAGATAGATTTGTCCACTTGCTCGTAAATGGCTTTGGAAAGTGAAGCAGTGATGGAACGAGAGTTGTCATACTCAAAGTCGCTTTCATTCACGAAATTAGTGATTCCCAAGCCACCTAGACGAATCGGTAAGGATAGGAGATCCCTTTCAGCGTTTGAGCAGCAATGTCCTCCGGTAATTGCTGGAAGAAATTCGTTACGTATGATATCTTCGATTGGTTGTAAATTTTCGAAATATTTGGTATAGTTCTCATCAAATACGTAAATTTCGATTTGAAACCAGCGTTGAAGGCAGTAAATGCAGACTGTGGTTCCATAACAGCAATCTGTGAAAGTAGCTGGAGTTGATTCATAAGATCTTGAATTTTACTATTCACATATTGGTTTTTGTAATTGATATCTCCAATGACAGCTCCAAGGTGTCTTTGACCCGATGACGTTATTTTCACATGCATCTCTTTAAAAATTTCGTTTGCGCTTTCTATATATCTTGCTTTGACAATCAAATAAGACTTGTCAGCCTTCGGAAAGTAACCAAATTTCGGCCCAATCGAAGTCAATTTTCCCAATAGCTCTTTATCTCTGACAATTTACCAGCTACAGTGAAATCATCCGCAAATGCAACATGTTTTGCCGTATTGTTACCACTAGTGCTCATAAAATCAAGAAGAATTCTAAGAAGAGGCGAAACTCCAATTGCGTATGCCGCCATAGAGGTCGGATCACCTTGAGTAGTCCCTTCCTTTGATGACAGTTCTTTACCCCCAATAACAAACAAACGTGCCGGAACATTGTAACAATTTTCCATGAAAGTAGAAATAAGAGGACAAAGGACTGCAATATTATGTAGCATCGCCTTCCGATTGATAGAATTAAATGCATTCTCAGCATCGATCAGTAGCACCGCTTCTGTTTCTTCATTCTCGTAAATATCATGCATAGCATGAATTGCCGCCTCTGCACCCGCGTCCTGTCCAGCACAGACTTGTAAAGACCCAGTTGATTCCATGATGTCCTTTTTAGCTACACGCATAACTACCTTCCCAGCAATTCGTCTCAAAACCTCTCCTACCCCAATGGGCCTCAAACCAGGATTCTTATTCAAAGGGATCATACGGCATGCCACAAAAGCTTCCAAACAATCACCACCACCCTCTGAGTCAGTTATCTTCTCCGTGCACAATTTCTTTATCATATCAACAATAGCCTTCCGCAAATCTGAGTTCGTAGTACCAAACGAAGAAGAGCATAATATTCTCCTCCATCCATCGCCGTCTAGACCCGATGGTCCAGATCCTCCTTTCGTGTGAGCAGCAACATCCAATACAAGGTCTTCGTCAATGACGTCATAGGCAATGGGGTGTATTCTCTGTAACGGAAAATTGAGTAAGATTTCATCATCCCCACATACCTCTTGTGCATTCGGGTGCTTCTGTTCTAACAGCATCAAGGTCTCGTCATTTAACGGAAGAATTCCATTCTGCATACTATTAGATAATAATCGCATTGCTGAGTTGACGTCTCCTTTCTGCATGAATAGTTTAAACTTTTTAGATATCGCCGATATATCTCTCTTTGCATATGCGTTCGTCATACGGCTTTGTATAGTTAAACATTCTGTATAAAGTTCCAAGAAGTTTCCTTCGTGCCACATTTTCAATCGCTTTTCGAGAGCTAGTTGATGGTCTTTCGCTTTTGATTTTTTACTTGGTTTCTGTAGTAGCAAGGCTGGCATAACATGGATCGCTTTCATTGCAATACTGCGAAGAGGTGAACTATTGTTCCAAGCATTAACTAGACGAGTGAGTTCCCTAATATAAGACTTTCCAGCGTTACCTGATGGTAGTATAAACAAATTCTTTTTCCAAAACACAATCTCATTATAAATCATGTCGAGATCTTTGCTAACTTTTTCGCCTTCTACCTCATTCCACTTGAATTTAAATAAAGTTTCTTCCTTCGGTGTTTGCGTCGGTGAGTTGTCTACTAATGATACCTCTTTTCTTTTGCAAGCTTTCAAATGAATCAAGAGTCCTTTGCTCGTCTTGAAAGTTCTTTTGCATCGTATACATGAATTTCTCATAGTTATCGTCAGATTGTTCATTTGCGCATCGTTCCCGGTGGCGTCTGTGTTCATCACTAACGGCGTATTTGTTGCAGCCAAAACTTGACCCAATGTGTTATCAATTCGCAAAGTTCATATGTGATTCAACGTTTATAGACGTACAAATAACTTAAGAATGTAACTCTTAGTTTCGTGATTAGCTGTTTTCCGTTAGCGGAAAGACGTCCGCCATCTGGATATTTTTGCACCTCAAAACATTGTACACTGGATATTTTGCACCTCAAAACATTGTACACTGGATATTTTTGCACCTCAAAACATTGTACACTGGATATTTTGCACCTCAATCAACTGGTTGAACTACGCAGCTGTAGCGCCAGCTCTTATGAACTAGAAGCTTACCATTGTAATATTCTGTTCCGCATTTTATTCAGGTTTGATTTAAAACGTAAACGTCACGATGACGTCAGCGAAAGAAAGAGCATACGAGATAGATTGCAATGTAAAAGTTTTAAATGGTATCTTGAAAATGTTTATCCTGAGTTAGAAATACCTGATGATAACTATCTCGCTGCTGGAGAGGTAAACATTTTGTTTTTGTCGTCGTCGTTGTTGTCGTCGTCGCTGTCGTTACTGTTTTTGTTGTTGTTTTTGTTGTTGTCGTCGTCGTCAAGATTGTTGTCGTTGTCGTTGTCGTTACTGTTGCTTTGATGTCGCCAATTTTTTCATTGTTCATATTCTAGGTTCGAAATCCTGAAACGGGGGTATGCTTGGATACGTTAGGTAAACAAGAAGGCTCTCCTCTGGGATTATATGTCTGCCATGGTCAAGGTGGTAACCAGGTAGGTTTAGAGAAGACTGGGACGAAGTGCCTTTACATAATACACGTTTTTGTATACAAAAAACACTTTATAAGAAGCTGACTAGTCGCCTTAATAAATCTTTTACTAGTTGTAAAAATGTAAAATTCTTTAAGTAAGAAATTTTTTTCATACATACCTCCATCAATTCGAATGGCATTTAGGTATTAATACCTGGCATAACAAGAAATTGGACGAATATCTTACAAATTAGAAGAACATTGAAAAATCCATGATTTCAACGAAACAAACACCATTTTAGAATATGAATGAAAAACAGAAAATGCATTATTTCATCCTTCCTTTTATATATGTTAATGATCTGTCTCGCTTTGTGTCAAAATCATGTTTTTCATTAAATATCCCTCTATCCTTTTTTTTCTGATTAAACGACCTCAAACTTAAAGAAATTTTAACTAGTTGGCCATTGCTTGGTTTCTTATAAAAAATAGTGTAATGATGAAGCTATAAAATTTCATCTCTTCTATTTTCTCTCATAGTATTTCACTTTGAACAGTAAGGGAGAACTGAAGAGCGAAGACAATTGTCTTGATTACAATGGGCATGATTTATACATAAGAGATTGCGATAGTTTAGGATTAAATCAGAAATGGTCCTATGAGGTGTGTATCTTGTAAATCACTTTAGTTTTTTAGTATATTGGCTGAAACATACCGACCTTGTTTTCTGCAACCAACCTAAGCTATATTTAAACAGAAAAACAAAGGAGAAATGAAAGGATTATTTCCAACTATTGTCCAAGTTTTTTTCTTTTTATAAACAACCACTTTATAGCAACCGTACTAAAAACTAAAAGATTTCTAAGCAACAAGTTTTGACTACGATTTCGAAAATGCATTACTGGGCTTACGTTGATGTCGACAATGTTTGGATTGTTTTTGTTTTCACTAAGATAATAATTTGTACTCATTTATGGAACAGCCCCTTTTTTTAGACTTTTAAACAAATAATTTTTTAGTTAGCGCACCAAGTAAAAAATTCAACATTATAAATCGAAAAACCGTGGATGAACACTGGAAATTTTTGGCCGGGGGTTTTAATAAATATGAACGGAGGAATCACCGTTTCTGCTTGAGCAGCCATTAAGCAACTTTTTTTATCAAATTAAAGGCATTTCAGCAACTCATAGATCGAAAGTGAAGTTGTTTATAAGAAATACGAGTAGCCAGTAAGGCGTAGAAGTTCCTTCAGTGGTGCTAATCGGGTAATTTATATTAATTTTGTATTATTTAATTATTTTTAGAATAACCGAATTCGAAACGATAGGTTTAACGTATGCTTGCAGTTAAAGACCAAAAAATATATCACAACAGGTCCATGTTTAGGTACCAAACTTCAAGAATGGGTTTTTAATAAAATTGAAGATATGAGCTAGCCTTTTTATATAACTATAATAAAATCAATGTTAATTTTTTTTTAATTGAAAATAGAAATGATTTGCAAACGTGTGATAATTTTTAGCGTGTGCAAAAAAGTCGAGTAATTCATAAATGGGAGAAATAAATACTTGTAGAGTCTGGTCACCCTCGTCCCCAGTTTTTTTTGTCTTTTTGATATGAGAGAAGACGTCGAAAAATACCCTGGTATCGTTGAGTGATTTTTGGCCAATATATGGCCAGAACGCGTCATAAGGAATACGTTAATTTATGCGATCAAGAAATGGACTTTAGTGGTTAGAAAATTTATGTTCGAGCAACAGAAAACGTACTGACAATTGTATTGTCTCACGAGTAAAAAATACAGGAAAAATTATCTTGGTAACTGCAATAACCGTCTTTATTTTTCGACGTCATCTCTCATATCAAAGAGGCAAAAAACCCTGGGGACGAGGGTGGAGTCTGGCCGCATGTAGTTTCTGTATAATAGAATAAAAAGTTTTTTTTATTTATTTATTTTAATATATTACTGTTCATAATCATAATTTTGGTGATAGCGTGTTTCATGTATATGATATGGAAAGAAAATTTTAATACAAATTCCAAATTTTCTTGCAGATCATCCTTATTGGCTCTTAAGTTGTTATTACGGAGCTGCCGCAAAATGCCTTGAAGACGAGGTTGCTTAATTGGAGCAAATGCAGGAAGAAAATGACATTTTTGTCAAACGGATGTGATAGTGTCCTCTTTGTGACGATAAATAGTCATTAAAGTGTAACGCAGTTTTGACTGCTTTGAAATAATAAAATTTAGTTCATAATTTTTTCATCATTGACAACTTGCAGCCTAAAGTTATAGTTAACGATTGATTTTTCATGCAATTTTTGACGTATATTCAAACACGGAAATGCAAAGGCAGCTAACTTTGATTATGCGATAAACTCATAAAAAAAATACATTTGATAAAAATTTATTCGATAAAAATTCATTCAAAAAAATGTTTATTCAGTACAAACTAATTCGATAAATCGATTCGATAGGTTTGGCGCCCCTCACCAAATTTAGACAAAAAGCGCCCTGAATCAATTTAAAAATGGTAGACAGAGCATAATGATAACAAGGCACGTGACATAGCTGGTCAACATAGCTAGTTAGGCTAGAGAGTTATCACCCCATAATGACTTTTCAAGGTACGTTAACTGAGCTTAAATTGTTTAGCCTCATTCCTCGATTTAAGAAAGAAGGCATAAATAAATGTTGGAATAATTTTAGCTGCTGGAGATGAAGACTTAAGCCGTTTAGGGTCAGAACAATAGGTGATGTAATTCGCCTCAAAGGAGCTTGGGAACAAGTACTGCTGAAGCAAGTACATCTGTTTCTTCAATCAGAAATCAGAAGAAAGGGCTATGTTATTCTCTCCCTCCTATGCGTAGGTCTGACAACAATAACCGAAAAGGCACCACAAAAAATGTCTGTACTTGATTTTAGGAAAATTATTTTTGTCATGGATGATGGTGAGGAGGAAGTTTATTCAAAGCTTATGTCATCTACAAAAAAAGCAAGCAACAAGAAAATGAGGACACAATTGTTTATGGTTTTCCTGCTTTAAAAGATTATGGAGGGTTTAAGCTGCACGTACAACAATCCCTTATTTTTAAGTAGTTCCTTTAACATAACCTTGCCACAAAAAAGAGGATCTTTCACAAATGATTGAACTTGAAAATTAAACTCAGAATCTGTTAATTTAGTGAAGTCCCTGATACGCAAACCGTATTCCCTGAAACGTCTGTATATTGTCCTTTCTGATACACATAATATCGCCGCTATTTCTTGGACAGTAAATCCTTCATCAATTCAATTTTGCAGTAAAACTTTTTGAATTTGAAACTTTGCACCTGACTTCTGAAATTAAAAAGTTTCAAATTTTATACACTCATTAAACCCATTAAAGCGTTTATTTCTGTAATCCCAAATCTTCGGAAATCGTTTACAGATAACTTACAAACAGTATCAACCGTAATTTTGACCTGATTAAATTTTGCAAATTTCAGAAAAAAATTATTCCGCCAAAAAAAAAATGCTGAGTGATTGTTTCAACTGGACGGGGTAACGACGGCTGTTTCCTGTGTTACCGAAATTACGATAAGATAATTTTGAAAAGGGTACTGCGACTATAGGGCGCACTGATGTAAGCATTCCACACACGAATGTGCGACCTTTTTCATCTGTACTAAGCGCTCATCCCCGTGTCACGATTAATTCTTAAGGCTGAAATACAATATCATTTTTCAATGATACATTCCAATGGCATCAAAAATGACAAATTTTGGCGCGAATACACTATCATTAAAAACATGAAACTTGAGCATGTTTTTCTTAGCAACATGGACTCTGATGAAGAAATAGCAGCTGCTGTTGCTGTGTATATGTTATCAAAAAAGAGAGTCGAACGTGGGAAAAGAAAGCAAAGAAATGTATGGGTGAAGCCGTGGTTAAATAGGCGAACTGAACTTGGCATCTACAATACTCTCATGTATGAACTGCGCGTGGAGGAAATTGCAGAGTATGCGCGATTTTTAAGAATGCCGCCGAATATTTTTGATGAGCTCCTTAATCTCATAGAAGTTGACATTGAGAAAAAACAACGCATTCACGAGACCCAATTCCTGCTAAAGTTAAACTAGCCGCAACTTTTTATCAGTTTTTATCATGTGGGATACCTTTGAATACCTCATGACTTCTTGCCTTCTCGTTTCTGTCCTTTATCCCACAAACTGGGCTGACTTCTCCAAATCTCAATAAAATTTTCAGTCGCTTCTTGCGTTTTCATTCTCGGGTGAATTATCTTGTTCAAATCTTTGTTTTCAACTATGTTTACGCCTAAACATATATCGCGTGCAACAAACACGTGTGCGAAAACAATGGATTCGATTTAAAACAATAGAAAAAATGTCATTGAAAAATTAAAAGTTGAACATGTTCAACTTTTAATTTTTAAGGATCATTGGAAATGAGAGTGTAAAAAATGACATTTTTTCCTGTATACACTGTCATTTTTCAATGATAATTATGATCATTGAAAAATGATAGTGTATTTCAGCCTTAAACACGGGAACTTATTTCGCGCTGCAACAATCGCGTTAAAAGGAGATACTACAAAACCTTTAAGACACCTTAACAGTAGTGTACTAAATATCAGTCATCTTTGTAGATTCGCTTATACGGTGTGGATGATAAAAACTTCCCAAATAGCGTTGCCAAATCACATAGTGACGGCCATCTGAAAAATAGTTCTATCCAATAAAACGTGGTTGACTTAAAAGCCTACCACGTTAGTATGGCAGGCTAAAGTTGGAGATCGAACAAACTTAACAGAGGATATATGATTGTGATGTGCTACACCTTATTCTGGAGAAATAGCCCAGATGATCTACCAAAAAATAAATTCTTGTCTTAGCTAGGTATACTATATATATCAAACTTGAAGAAAGTCATAACGAGAAAGTAGGCCAGAGGCGAATATGTAGAAAAATTTAAAAAGTTGTACAATTGAAACTTAAACAGAGCTTTGAAACTATGCAGGGCGTTAAATAGCATTTTTACTGAAACGCTAAAAGAAGGGTCAGAACTGGATTTCAATCTTTTTATTAAGATTTCTAGGAACATGGCCTTGGAGGAGGCTGGTCTGATGTGAAACCTGATTGGCGCGGATGTGTCACATAATTGTTGCGTCACGAAAATCATTTTGGCGAGGCGGCGAGTCTTGGACGAACAGGAGAAGGCCGTTCGTATAAAAATGACGGAGGAGCTGTACCATGTTTCTTCAAAGTGAAAAATTTAATAAGAAGCATTACTAAGCAATGAAAGTACAAGAAAAGACATCATAAATTGACACTGCTTACATGGAAATATTCTAATAGCTTGCAAAGTTTAATAACTAGAAAAGTAGCTAGCTAGCACCTACCTAGCAAACTATCAAAATAAGATCAAATAGAAAAAAATCAAATTGTTTCCAAGTGGCGAGATTTAATTTGCAGCTTTTTGCAGAGAATGACATCGCATAAAATTACTAGCTGTGAGTCCTTAGTGTCGTCCATCTCCTTTATAGACGAAATAATTTTTCACAAATTGTATATCACGTTTTAACTTATTCATATCAGGTTGTAGTTAGCAAATTACTTTATATATTTTAGTTACCATAAAAAATATAAAAAGCCAGTAGGTTAAACGTCAAAACGATTTTATCATTAGCCACATTCACGGCGCGCGCTTTTGAGGTATAGCCAAACTTATAGGCGGAAATTTGAATGTACCTAATTGAATGCACATTTATCCGGCGTAATTCACGAAAATTAAAAGTGCAATAACTTCTGTAAAAAAATAAAGCAATCCGATAAAAGATAATTTTGTGTGAGACATAAAAAAATTACACAGCCATTTTAAGGAAGAGAAAAAGGTAGGAATATTTTTGTTACAATGATTCTTGCTAAGCCTTTGGACACGCTATGAAGAAATTTCAAACAAATCGAACACAATCATATTTTAAGTCACGCTTTGATTAAGCGCTCAATCTGGCATATGGTTAAATCCAGGATCCACTAAAGATAGTGATAGATATTGAACAGTTCAGCACTGTGATATATTATCTCTAGACGTTTATTACTAATCACAAGGCAGAATAAGTCCAAATCGGGTAAGTGTCCTTTTTGTTAAAATCCCGTAACTTCAGTAAAAATTAATATACGAATTCAGTTAACCATTGTTTAAATAAATTTTGTGAAAAATAATAATAAAGAAGCATTCTTTAAGATTCATACAGCAAAATCGTGGTCATCATATGAGAGCCACAATGCAGACTATCCCTGCCCTTTTGTAGAAATATTCAATCATATTTCTTTTGTTTAAATTCAATCTTTTTTGGGCAAAAACAAGTGATATATATATTCAAATTCATCCTTATAACTATCCAATCTTTAAAATCTATTCAATCCTTTAAAAACTATTCAATCAATTGCGAATTTTTCATTCAATCTTCCAGAGGCTCCCCCGTGGTGGTAAATTTATCAAAGATGGCGTCTAATAACAACAACATCAGAGTTGCACAGCTTCTCGAAGAAGCTAGTCAACTTCTACGAAATGAAGAAAGAAGGCTCTAGTATAAATTCAACAGTCCGACGTGCAACAGCTCAGCAAAGTTCATCAAGTGGGATCTTCAAACGCCTAAATAGGAATGAGATGCTGAGATCAGTTGCAACTTACAACACAAGCAGCAGAAATCACACAAATTGTACCACTGGAAGATCTTCTGCTATCAGTTCAAGAACTTCAGTTAAAAGTAAAATTGAGAAACCCATTGAGTTTGCTCTACCTTCTTCCGAAGAACAAGACACTCAGAATATGAAATGGGATAGTGTTGTAGCTAATGGGATTGTTATGATTACTGAGAACGACAGCGAAGCTGTTATCAGATCAAAAACCAAGGAGTCGCTCAATGGATCATTTCCTTTACTGATACCTAATGCCTTCGATTTTGTCAAAGTAAGACGCAAGCAAATATCAAAAATGAGTTTAGCTCCAGGAATGGAGTACTCATTTGCGGTTATCAAGAAGTTGGCAGGGGCATGGTATAAGGCTAGAAGTGTAGCTATAAGTGATTAAAAAATTGTTTTTTTGTCAGAAAAAAATCCTAATTTATTTTCTCTGATAAGGCATTTTGAGATTTCTTTTCACATATACTTTGTATATATAATGTAGTAACCTTTTAGGTATATACAATACGTTGTTGTTTATAGGTTTGTGATACGTAAAGATGAGGGAAGAGTTTTAGTTCATGTTAGAAGGTGAAGATGACAATAACAAAGATGATATAGATGATATCACAACCATAATTGTCACCACTAATGCCACTTCCAAATGCTGTTACAACACAGTTATCATTGCCACCAATTCCTGTTATTGATAATGACAAAAATAAAGAACAATCAAACGGCTAGACGGCCAAAAATTACCATTCTCGCTAATTGCGTTTAGAAACAAGGTTTTCACAGTTTCGGCCAAATTATTTGAACTGCAATGAAGAAACATGATTTTTCTTGACTTTCCATCAATGCAACCATGAATAACGAATTTCCATCAGATCAGAGAATGATGGCCGTCAAGATCCCACAACGAATTTGGCCATGGTACAAAATAAGAACGTCTTGTGATTAGTGTTTTTAGGGTCCATCCGATTTAAACTTTATCGTATTCTTCTTCTTTGGACTGTAATTCCATTTGACCTGAAAAAAACAGACATAAATAACCCCCGTTGTTGGTCCATGACGATCGATGTTATCTTTGACGATATTGTCAATTTTCTCGTCTCGTCTCGTCATAGCAGTAAAACGTTATAAGTCTTGGAAATCATATTGATTTACTCTTCTAATAACCGTCCATCTAGACACGTAATATTTTCGCAGTTTTGTCTAAGAAGAAACCAAGGTCCCTGAGCTCCTCCAACACATCACATGGAATTATTATTTTAGGACGACCCTGTCTTCCGTCAGCATGAGTAGATACTTCTAAAATGGTGCAAATTGTTGCATTTCTTGATTTGTAACTTGACTAGATTTGTTCTCAATTCGTTAAAAACATCTGATATTTGCATTAGTTGTAATCGGTCTTCTTCAGATATCCCCGGGTGAGCAGATGGCGTTGACATATGGTTAAGAAGGATCAAGATTTGCTCAGTATTTAGTATTTGCGAAAGAATTTCTTCCTTGTCAAAACTATTTATTCTTGAAAACAGGGTCTTTTGTAAGGAAGAGCCAAAATCGTCATCCATTTTCCAAACCTTTTTTTAATTTTTGTACATAGCAGAACTCGGGTACCATTATTATTTTTTAAAGGCCCACAGAGAAGGAGAGAAGGACCGCTCTCGCCCCAGGAAGATAGAATAATTTTAAGGATTGAATAGTTTTAAAAGATTGAATAGTTTCAAAGGATTGAATGGTTGTTGAAGGATTGAATAGTTTTTAAAGAATTGAATAGATTTTAAAGATTGAACATAAGGATTAAATTTGAATATATATATATCACTTGTTTTTACCCCAAAAAGATTAAATTTAAACAAATATGATTGAATATTGCTACAAAAGGGCAGGGATAGCAGACATAGATATGAATTTACAGAAAATAAGAATTCTAAAGTTAACGTTTGACACGTTTGTATTTCAAACAACTCGCTACGCGATTAAAAAATGCTCTTCGACTTTTTTTGCCCTACTGTAGCCCGGATATTTCCGGAATAAGCTTTTTTTTGGAACGCCTATACTGCCTCTGTGAAATCATATTTGATAAATCAATGCGAAAAGGCTATTCCATTATGCGATTAACTCGTTTGGTTATGCGGTAAATTCGTTCGGTTATGGGATAAATTCATTCGATAAACTTTTTCGATTATGCGGTGAACCTACCACCTAACTGCATTTAGCATAAGAAAGATTATTTAAACAGTTTGTTGCAGCGAACTGTATTTGGCTACTTTCATTTTTTACCCGGAGGCAAGTACAGCTCCAGGTGCAACCGTGTAAAAATCAGATTGGTGAAGGTAGCACCATTGAGGTAGAAATAAATCTCTATTTCTACCTCCATGGTAGCACAAATAAATAATTTTGGCTGGGATAAAAACCTCTTATACCAAACTGAATAAAAACCTTCAAAGATTAACACTAAATAAGGCTAGCTAGCTACAATCGTGTGCATAATTTTTTGGCCATCTCTCGAAATGGCAAAACAGCATCGCCTGTTAAATGCTCTTCAGGCTACAAGAGTTCTGCTTTGGCAGATGTTTAGCGCAGGCGAGGAGCGTTGAAAATGCGCTACGCAGTTTCTGCGATGTCTGCATTTTTGAGCAATTAACGTAACGGCCCGCGAAGGTCAAGGAAATCGAAAATATCGGCCATGCTGACGCCATCAAGAATTATTACAGTTTTACAACGTAAACTATTAACTACTGACAATGAACTGCTTTTTTTTAGAACACAAAACAGTTAAATCGCATGATATTCGATCTTCTTTTCTAACCTTTTATAAAATGTTTCGGGGCTTAGCGATTAGACTACGGCAGTCTTCTTCTTGCTCCTGCCATTTTTAACTACTCTAGCTGCACCTAAGGATATGCAATCATATATTTCTACAATATAACAGCTATAGTTTTGTATTTATTTTTACGAAAAAAATGTAAATTCTTTAACGGCGAAATAACAATAATAATAATAAAAATAGCTGCAAAACAGAATGTTTTACTGGTTGTGGGAAAGAAAAAAATGTCTTATTCTTGTGACTTGTTGTGAACTACGGTGGTATTTACTTTTTATATAACCATCGCCATATAACTAAAATGGAAGACTTATTTTCATATTTGGTCATGTTGTTAACACAGGCTGACACAAGGGTACACGATCTTAAAAATTTTTTTGCTGAATCCCCAAACTCGTTCCCAAGGCTACTGTATTAGCTACTAATAAATTATGTATAAAAGATGTATAGAAATAATTGAAACGATAGTGTGTCTGTTATCAAACTATTTCACTGCCGCCATGATTGTTTGGAAAATACGTGGCTTGATTGAAATGAAGCGTTGCGAGACAGCAAAAACAGAAAAACAGATTTCACTTGCAGTGAACTAGTCTAAACTGAAACGTCATAAACATGGTCTTCCTAACAGACGACATGTTGCAAACATATCAAGATGCACTTTGCATGTTTGAAAATCATCTCGGTGTCATCAAATGTGAACTTTTGAGAGACGTCTTAAAAACCCTGGGTTTTAACCCTACTGATGTGGAGTTAGAAAATATGACCATAATGGCAGATGCCGATGGGAACAACGGGTTAAACTTTAACGAGTTTGTTGATTTAACGCAAAGATTGCAAAGTGACGAAAAAGAAATAAAAGCAGGTATCATCTAAGGTCATTTGCTAAATGGATAAACCAAGAGGCTGTTTCATGCATTTGATATATAAACAACCGAACAACGCGTTTGCCTACCTTTGTGATTATATTTATTTATTTATTTGATTACTGTTTTACATTCTAGCTCGTGATTCGTTTAACGCGTTCGATTTTATGGGAGAAGGATACATCGCAGCCAAAGATATTAAAGAAGCTTTACTGTATATCATGAAAAAAGCTCCGGAAGCCGACAAACAAAACATTATCAAACACTTCAAGTAAGTAAAACGATATTTGGTTCGTATCACCATCGCCTCACCTTTACTTGGGCGTTGCAGTAAGGGCGGATTCGTAAATATTTGATAAGGCGTTACATTAAGAACCTCCTTTTTTTTACTTCTTAAAATATTACATGTTGGATTAAGTTGAAAATTTATACGCACAGCAATTCAATGATGCTGAGTATGATTTTAAAGTCAAAAAGCAAAATTCTAAAATTTTAAAAAACATGCAATTCGAGAAACGTGTATTATTTATGGTATGCCCCCAAACCTACGTGTTAATTCTGCTGTTTTTTTTTGAGAAAAGTTTTTGTAGTGAGTGGTACATGTTTTTTAGATTGGATAGAAATCGAAGAATAACATTTGAAGAATTCAAAGACATGATTATAATGAAAAGTTGACTTTTCAAGTCTTCGTTGATCATGGATTATTCATTTCACAGAATAGTAGAATATATTTCATCCGTAAATCACACTTTCATATTCACGAAAAAGATATATTTTAGTTTTATGGAATACATTATTTAAAAACACCTACGGAGAAGCGTGCTTTGTTTACAATAACCTAGGAGGTTCGTCCTAGTTCCTAGCAATAACTAAGAGAACTCTGGATGTAAATATGCCACACTATCCTGATCTCATTACATACCTTATCGGGGAAAAAAAAGTCGGTAAAAAATTTAGTCGGGGAAAATTTTAGTCACTTTTCCCCGACCAATTTTTTAAATTAGTCACTTTTCCCCGACCAATTTTTTAAATTAGTCACTTTTCCCCGACTAAATATTTTCAATATAAGAAGAAAACAATCAAGGTATTTCTCAGTAGTCATTAATTAACGCTTATTTCTTCAACACTTTCAACCTAAAAATTTTAGCAAAGTAACACTGGTTTAATCCAATACAATGACAGTATTTGACTTTTGCTTATTTATTTATCTTGTTTTTTGTATACCTTTGATTTCTAAGTAAACCCTCCTCACTAACAGGGTGAAATGATAGTGCCTCACAGGAGAATACACCATAAAATGAGGTTTATACATGTCAAAAATTCGAGAATAGTCTTTTTCAGGGAAAAACCTCGGTGGATATAAAGTGCCTAACGGCAATTAGACTTGTACTTGAAATGGTCCTGGAATGAAACTTGTCACAATAGGAAAACACCTCAATAGAAGTACAAGTTAGAAGATTTTGGTCCTAACAACACAAAAAAATTGCACACCTATATGTATCCTTGTAATACAGAAACGGTTAACATATATAGAGCAACTCACCTTCGTTCCCAGGGATTTTTACATGCTTTATATGAGAGGTAAAAATCCTTGTAAACGAGGGTAATAAATTGGAGGAAAGGAAAACATATCCCCCAAGTTCCATTAGAATCTATATAAAATGTTAACAAATGTTACGAAATTTTAAAATAAAAAAGAAAGTAATGCCCCTCCTCCCAGGTATAATTAGAACTTAACAGTGTCCAACCTCGATCCCAGGGCCCGTAGCGTTTTTTGATATGAGGATGAAACGCGTACGAGGCCCTGGTACAACAGACTCACTCAACCAATGAGATTGCGTGTACGGCTTTTTTAAATTATGTTAAAAAGATAATTAATTCAGAAGTTTTTTTTGCAAGCACAGCATTTTTTTTATTAACAACAAATATGGCGAGCGATGAGCATTACGAAGATTTTTATGGTTACTTGTTTATGAAGAAAATATTTATATTCACGTTATTTTTGACTTTCCTTGCATCGTTTAAATTTTGAAACAAATCAAAATTAAATTAAATAACAAATTAAAATCAAAAACATTACTTTTGTTTTCTCACTGATGGTGGAAAAGGCAGCTGACAAAACTCAAATGGAATGGTGTGATGAACATCCTGTCCTGCGAACGAAAGTAACAGGTACTCTCACCTTTTGTTGAGACACAATACTTATATTTTTAAAAAAGGAAAATTTAATTTTAGTAAAGAAAAACTTCATACAGATGCAACTGTAGTATGGATGCTGACTAACTGGCTATAGATGCTGTTGGCTTGAAGATGCACAAACAATTACAACAATGACAACCAATTTTTCTTAAAAAGCCGCACATGTCAAGAGATATCTTTTAAGAAACTTTGGGGACAAATATACTAGCTAAAGTATTGAAAAATAAATGAAAATAATTTAGGAAATAAAGTATAGCTAGCTATAAATAAAAAGAAATATATACAAAACGTCACAACTAATATATTATTGTTTTTAGGCAATAAGAAAGAAAATATCACAACACAAAGTTTATGGTGGGTGTGCTGAAGTATGCAGGCTGTGTGCTGAAACAAACTTAAAACGGTTTTAGTCAAATTTTCGGAAGTATTAGACTTTGAAACAACTTTAAGAAAAAATAAAAGATATTGTTGGTATCGTAATTATGCAAACTAATACTGTCGTAAATGTGAAAGACATTCAAGATTTTCTGCCAGATTGCACAAATAAGCTTTTAGAAAAATTGCAGTGTGAAGAGCGTTATATCATCATCTAAAGCTCATTAATGTTATTTTGTTTCAAACACCTAGTGCTGATATTATGTCCAGTATAATATAATCTTGCCAATTCTTCTTGCCCTCATCGACCAGCCTGTACAAATTTGTTGCATATGTATACATATAGTCTTCAATGGTACTTGTTGGACTTATATGGTAGATTTGTTTGATATATGGTGCATAAACTCCCATACCAAAAGCAGAGGTTGCTATAATAACGTAAACGTTCAGATCTTTTTTTGCAACTTCAAGAAGAATTTGGTTTTACATGATCTTTGTTTGAGGTGGATGAAATTGCACAATTACACAATTGCTGTACTTGTTTGTTTAAAACATTTATTATAAGTTGTAAATATATCCACAAAACCCCAATCCGCAATATTCCTTCCTTGCCAACTTTCCTCTTTTTTCTGCAGAGGTATATATACATTTTTTCTATTTGGATCGACAGATATTATTGTTAAGGTTCTTAATCCGGGTATAATATGTTTCATTCTAGTCACTGTTTTTCCTGTTCCGGTAGTAGCTGTGTGACAAGTGTGTAGCTTTGAGCTAGCTAGCTATATCTATTTATATATCACATTTTTTGTTATCCAGTTGTTATACACAGAGATTCTTAAGTATAAGTATTGGTCATATAGCTATATATATATAAAGTACAAAACAGGTGTCAACGCAGTAAGCTTCATCAATAACACAAGCTTTGACATTTTCTGATAAATTTCTATTTTCATTAAATTTCTTTCTCTTTTGATCAAAATTGCCTTTGGAAGGCAAAATATGAAGTCACAATGTTCATCAAATACAAATGATGGCAAAACATCTTCTATTTTATCGTTAAGACAGAAATCTCAAACAACATCTGTGCAGCATTCTCCTCAAAATTTAAATCATTAAAATGTAGCAAGTAATTTCTACTTCTTCGAGAAATAATTAGTCTCACGGTATGAAAATTTAGTATGTTATTGCCAGTAACCCTATACTTAAAACATATATATATGTAAAGGAATTGTAACTTTTCTTTTCAAAATATTTCACAAAAAAATTATTTCACTTTTCTTCATGGTCTTCTTAATTTATAACGGTTTACTTCCTTTTTTAATTCTCAATAAGAGAGTTGTAACAAAAGAGAGATTTATTTAAACAATAGTTAACTGAAACTGTGAAGTCGTGTATTGAAAATTTTTCATCTTTTTTTCTGATGACATCTGGTAGCTAGCTAGCTAACAGTTGAAAAATTAAAGTTTTTTTCATATCCTTTTGATGACACTCCAATGACATCCTGTCCTCGTACTATTGACTCTAAGCATTTGACGTGTTAAGGTCAGGAAAATTTCGGCTCTCTAAAAGATCTCTGAATTTTCTCCCAACATTTTGCAGCTGGTGTAAATTATTCTTTAATATTTACAAGTGCTGTAGTTTTTACTATATGTATCATACACCACAAGATGACTAGAAAGCTACCAAGGGTTGTATTTATTCTGGAATTTTACGGTGTAGCTATAGGTAGCTATCTAGCTATAAAAAATGCAGTAAAAGACTTTTACAATTTTACAAACTCCTGCCTCTAAAACTCCATCTTTAATCGAAAACGTCACGCATACATTACTTTTCTCTGCATGCTTAATTTTGGGCGAATTTCAGTCTGTTGTACCAGGGCCTCGTACGCGTTTCATCCTCATATCAAAAAACGCTACAGGCCCTGGGATCGAGGTTGAACAGTGTCTCCTTAAAACTTAAATAAATTGGAAAGTTGGAGAAATTAGTTCAAACAGGGCATTTTTTTCAACCTCGTTCCCAGGGCATTTTGCCTTGTTGATGAAGTTGATAGCGGCGAAAAGCTGTTGGCCACTCCGTAATAACGGCCCAGGGGCCACAAGACCCTGGGGACGAGGTTGCATTTTTTTCTATCGTTCGCTGACGGGAAAAAATGTTTTCCTTTCCAACAAACACGTTTTTTCTGTCAAAATCTGATTTTGACGAAGTCGAGACTAAGAGTTTTAAGTAGTTGCTGAAAATAACTCACCCTGTTGTTGTTACGAAGCTTGGCCTGCATTATTTTTTTATTATAAATTTTGCGCACATGTTCAGGGTTCCCAGGGTGAAAAATGGTGTAAGTCTACCCTTTATATTTACATGGTTTCGATCGAAATGATAATCATTCCGGCGAAGATTCCACATCGGGAGTCAGTATCTCAGCTGGAAATAAAATTATACAAAAATGTTTTCTAATAATTTCGAGGGGACTAATTTTTGTGAAATTGACAAACGGTATGTTTGCCGAGGTTGGAAGGTAATGCTGACATATGCGTTTTAAGTACTGGCGAGGTCTGAATAAACCATTTTTCGTAATCTCTGTGTTTGTATTTTTTGCGAATGACTTATATTTCAGAACCAACTATATGAATGCGCGTTTTAAGCTATGGGTTACCAGTCGGTCAAAATATGTCAAAGCAATCACATTTTTATTTCATAATATTATGTTAAAGAGTAATAATATACAATGGTGTTAAAAACATTGGTAAAAGTTTTAGCATGAAAAAGTATATAATAATTTAAAACACTAGGTCTTCATCTACATCATACAAAGCCATATTTACACTAAGACTTTTTTATGTCCTTTAACAAATATAAACATGAGAAAGGAACGGATAGAACTCTGAAGTTTACCATTTGCTGTTTATGCTGATCAACATTACACCAACTCGTCACTAGACCTTTATCAATTTTCCTTATTTTCATCAGCAACTGCGTCAAGATCTGTCTGAATATCTTCTGAAAGCTCCGTTTCCGTGGTCATCTCGTGTTTTCTTCTTTTTGATCATTAAAAGAACTCGAGTTACTCGAATCATGATCTGAAGACACGGTTTGTGGTGAAACACAAATACCAGAGTCAGCACGTGAAAATGAAAGTCCTTGACTTGTAAATGATGAGTCGCTCAGACCAGAAGCAGAACGTGGTAAAGTTTCAAGAGAAGAACTTTCCCTTGACAACGATGACCGACTGGAGGAAGCCATGTCTACTTCGGGTTCCTCATGTTTACTTTTGGAGCATCTAGAATGTTCTGAACTGCTTTCTTCATCGTAAACTCTGCTTCGTTTCGATTGACTTAACGACATGGAAATACCAGAATCTTGGCTATCGGGACACTCGACATCACTGAAATATGGATGAGCGAGACAAGATTGGGCATTTAATCTTTTCTCCGCACCAAACACAAGCAGTTTCTAAACAAAAAGTTTCGAACAAGAGAAATTCGTTACAGGTTTTACGTTCGCGATAAAGACCAATGCCTTGTTGACATTAGGAGAACAAATAAAATAAAATTAAAGGGACCTTAGATTGAAAACGATGTGGCTTTTACGTGTTAAAGGCTCAAAGATGTTGTTAAAAAACTCTTTTCGTCCTCAAGATATCCACACTTGAAGAATTAAGTATGGCGTCATATTTAAGTAATAGAAAATTTGAGATTTCCTGTCATTAGTAATTTTAGATTAATGTATAAAAGTAACAGAAGTGAATTAAGACAAAAAAAAATAATTCCAAGATAACCCTTGGCGTCATCCTTTGGGATTAATTTTAAGGTCACGACGTCATTGATATCACGTCACATGTCACAAAACCAGTAATAAACAGTAGGCTTTTAAGCAAAAATGTCGCACAGCCTTCCAAATAATACTCACTTTTAACAGATCAATTCCTTCAGGACACATATCCAACACTAAGTGTTGAAGGTCTACGCCGCCATGATGTTTAAACGATTGCCATGGTAAAGAAGTATTTTCTGGCCATTGTTCTTTCTCCGGAGTTCCTATTACGCTGTCAACAGAAAACAAATTCGAAATATAATTAATGTTATTGAGGGAGTGCATAAAGAAGAAATCACTAGGAAACTCTCTTACGAAAAAATTCTGCCCAACTGATCAATTTCACTTTTTCCAGGAAACAATGGTCTAAAAAGATTATATTTAAACGAATGAAATTTATTATTTCACTCTGTTTCAAATAAAAGGAGATTTGTCAGGTATCAAAAAACTAGCAGAATACAGTGATGTTAACACAGGCTTTCGACAGTGAAATTGCTATTTTTCCCCCGAATCCCATGATACAAATTTGCTGACTTTTCAGATGTAAAGTAGAAATGAAGAATACCAAGCAGCAGATCATTTGGAGATTAATCAGACAATATTAGTCAAAAGAACTCATTGTCATGCTGCATCAGAATATTTGATACCCAGAAATACCCTAACTGGGTATTTCTGGGTATCAAATATTCTGGAGAAAGGGGGAGGATGGGGTCAACCCACCCCAGCTAAATTTTATGGCTAAAAAAAATACAGAAAGTAAGTAATAGCAAAATCAAGCATTCAATATCAGTTTGAAATGCTCTTGAACAACATGTGATTTAGCAGAAAATGTGATAAAAAGGGACAGTAAACACCACTTAAAACTCGTTTTTATTTGACTATATTTCTCGCCATAGCGCTCACGAGTTTTTTGGTTAGCGGGTACGCACTTGGACAAAATTAAAAATGAGAGATTTTGTCCAAGTGCGCATACATTGACAAAAAAAAAACTCATGCTATAGCAAAAAATGTAGTCAAATAAAAATGAACCTTAAATACACCTGGAATTGTTTCTGGAGATGCATAATTTTTTATAATTTTTCTAACCAACACAAGATTTTCTGATTTTGCAGAAACCTTGCACCACACTGTAGAGAGCAAAACATCAAGGGGCAATAAATTGTATTTGTTTGTAGAAAACACAGTTAAAAATGTAAATAACATATAAACGGTTGCAAATGGTATTTGCACACCTTCTGTTGTACATCTCTGCCATAATGGCTCCTACACTCCAAAGATCAACCATTGTTGCATAAGAAGATTGAAGAAGAACTTCTGGTGCACGATACCAAAGAGTTACAACCTATGCAAAGACATGTGCAGTTAGGTCAATATAAAACACTAACAGAAGTCCAGGACTAAAAATCAGGATTTTCAAGTTCTTGAAGTTCATTTTGACTTGTAATTTTTCCTTTAAAATCTTGATAATTTTGAATTTATTTGAAGTGCGTTTGCAAATGTTAATACAGCAAAATTCGGCCAACGTAATTGAATTTCAAAAATTTCAAAGCACTGGTAGCTGCTATGATGGTATGATTGGACACGGAGATCTTTGCATTGAGAATAGAGAAAAATACAGCAAATATATTACCACAGACGTAACAAGTTTACAAAAGCCGTATACTCTGGCCAATCCAAAATCAGCTATCTTGACCTTTTTGTTTTTAGTAATCAAAACATTCTGTGGTTTGATATCACGATGGACTATTCGATTCATGTGCAAGTAATCAATTCCAGATAATAACTGATACATCAAGTCCTAAACAGAGAAGCGCATCCGGTATAGTACACATCATGCTTTTACGTCTACTTTTAATGGTTACGGATTGTTCATTTCTTAAACATGGCAACTTTTGGAAAAAAAATTGATATACCATCAAAAATCACTGGTGTCTCTAAAAAGTCTAAAATCAGGAACTTAGAGGGGACCCGAGGTATAAAATGATGTTGGACTTATATTATAGAGCTAAAAAAGTTAGCTAACAAGTCTTTTTTAATTTTTTAAAAAAATTAAGAGGCCTGGGACGAGCAAACGTGTGTCCTTTTGGCAAAAAATTTTATGTTAATTAATTCACCTTTATAATATATATGCATTGATCAAGTTTGAATGCACATCCATTAACAGGTCTAAAATTACTGATGACAGAAAATGTCAAAATTTGCTATTACTTAAATATGACATCATAATTCATGCAGCATAATTAAATCCGAAATTTTTTAAATGTGAATATCTTAAGAACGAAAAAGCTTTTTAAAAAATTTAAAAAGACTTGTTAGCTAACTTTTTGAGCTCTATAATATAAGTCCAACATCATGTTATACCTTGGGTTCCCTTTAAAGATTATGATAATAGTGGAAAAATGTTTGGGCTCCATTTCATCAAGTTTCATGTCATTATTTCATTTTTTACTGAATTTATATGAGTTCTTCTTTACATGCGTTTTTTTACCGCAGACTTTGCTAGGCACACATGTAGCTATGTCCTTCTCAGTACATGTAATTGCGTGTTTTTTACATGTGTCTACCTTGTGTGTCTATTGCTTAGTAACTAACAGATAGAACACCTTAACTTCTTTCCCTGTTTTTTTCAGGGCTGTAAAAGGCAATAATCAGCAAACTAAGGTGCAGAGTTTAAGTAAAAAAAGAGGCACTTTATGCTTACTTTGCAAATTCTTTTTCAGCCGTGTTCATGTGTATCATGGCAAATTAAGGGGCTATTTCTTTCATACCCGAGATTCAAATCTGTATGCTCCAACTGCTCCGGTAACCAAAAAAACAACACAGAACCAAATCCAAGTGCTCCGGTTGTGGTTTAAAAATATAGCTTATATTTTTTGCATAATTTTTGCATAATTAATACAAAAAAAACATTATTTAGGCATACAACTAAAAAACAAACAATTAACAAAGTCAAAAAGTTATTTAAAGTTTTTCAATTAGCATTTTAAATAAATCCATTTTTTCCCGATGTTGTTCGTCTCGCTTATTTTCAAGTGCTTTTTCTTTTTCATCTTTTTCATCTTTCCTAGCTTGGTATGTCTCAAGCCACGTTAAAATTGAGTTGGTGGATTTGGTAGCACTTGAAACGTACTTCCTTTTCCTTTTTTTTCCTCACCAACTTCAACATCTTCCTCTTCCTCTTCCCGTTCACTTTCATCAACTTCTTCCTCACCCACTTTAATTTTTCTTCGAATATTACCCATATCCGACGAACTAACGGTGCACACAGGTTTGACGTTTGGCCGATAACCGTAAACATTTTTTAGTTCCTCATAAAATTGGCAACTTTTTTATCATTTCCTGATTTATTATTATGTTTTCCTGTATATTTTGGTAATAGTTTTCCATCTTGAGTTGCATTGTTGCCAAGATGGAAAATTTGTATAGTTTAACTTTAATAATTCCTTTTTAACTTTGTGCACTATAATTTGCCATACTTCTTTTGCTTTGTACTTTAAATTTTTAAATTTGTCGACGGATTTCTCATATTCTACAATTAAGATTTTGGTTGCCTCTTGTTTCCAATAAATTGGAGTAGGATCATCCTCCACTGTTGTACAAGCAGTTGATGGCACGCTTTGGTCAACTATTTCACCTGTTTTATTTTTTTTTTACTTTTTTTATCCACCCCGTTTAATTTAAATGTCATTTTTAAATTTTTTTTCGGTGGAGACGGCGACTGACGTATGGCGCTTGCATCTATCGTAGATAGTTCTCCTGTTTCATCATTTCCTCCCCATATATTCTGTAAATATAAACCGTAATCTTCGCAAGTGTTAAATGACATCGCGCTTTCACTTTTAATCAAGTCGTGTTTACATTTGAAGCTGTCCTGTTTGTTTATTTTTCCGCATAATTAAGTTCTGTCTCCCATGGTTTTTTAATTTATGTAAAGTATTCAAAATGGTTTTTCACTGAAAGAGTTTCACTGGTGAAAAAATGTGCGCCAAAGAAATGGGTTTTTGGAGCAAGAAGGCTTTGACCGTAGTAAGTCAAATTATTAGTTCTGAGTGCTCTGAATGCTCCAGGTGAACTGCTCCTCGAGGAGTTCATCCAGATTCGATTCTGAATGCCCCAAATTACCAAAGAAATGGTAATTGGAGCACTTGGAGCATTCAGAACCGATTCTTGTGTGCGAAAGAAATAGCCCCTAAAAGTAATTTAGAGTAAGAAAAACTTGATTCTAGCATGCCAAAGAACACAAACACAAAAGGCGGGACGTCGTCAACCTTTTCTTTCAGTTCTTTACTCCACTGCAAATTTTTTTAACAGGTCGATTTTTTTAACAGCACAACACCACATTTCAGAAATGTGGTGTTGTCTCCCTGCAACGTTTTTTTTTATATATATATATATACCTACCTTTTGTTAACCTCTAAGGCCCTATGCCCAAAATTTGATGATTTAATTTGGAATAAAACACCTAAAATCCCTGCAATTTGAGATACGTTGTCACATTTCAATTGTTTGCTTTCCTAAGCAAGTAGATTTCTTGACAAGCTATTCCAATTACAGTCATGAAAAAGCATGCATAAAAAACTAAAACCAAATTATAATACGCATACTAGTTATATTTTTCATTAAAGAATCAAAAATAGAGTTGGCTTTTTATTATAATTTTAATTGTCAAACAAATATGTCTACAAAACTAAAACTCAATAAAAAAGGAACAATAATGACTAAAAGTTTCACCTTAATTAATTCTTCAGGTAATCCTGGTGGAGGACATTTTCGAAGAAACTGTGATAAATCTTGATCAACATGTTCGAAAACAATAGTGAGGACAAGATCACTAGGTGAATCTGTTGGAGTTGTTGAGAAATTTTGAAAAGCATCAAATATTCTAAAAAACAAAAAACACTCAAAAATAGTAGTCATGCATACCATTCACTGCCATTTACACCATTTTCTAATATAAAATTGTGTACAATTGTATGATGAAGGTGTAAAAAGGCTAGAATATGACTTTGGTGCAGCTACTACGGATATGTGAAGAAAAAGACTTTTTTCCTGACCACCTGTTAACTTATGAGTAACCAGGACAAAAAAAATGATGTTGTATCAAATATTTTTGACTCTGTTTGGGTGGGGTAGGGTCAAGTCTGTTGTATACAGCAAATTTCAAAAAACAAATTTCCAAGAATTCCCAGGAACTTTTCTCACAAATTAACTAAAAAGCTAGATTTTGTGGTTTTCAAGGATAGTTATCAAAAGAAAAAAATGTTATTAACTTGTTGAATTAACAGCTGATTAAGGCTGTAACAACACAAATAATGGCTCAAAAATAAAGGGTTAAATGGAACTGGGAAAACACAAGATAAATCAATTCTAAACCAATTCCAAATTTCTAAAAGGAGCCATGACAAAAGCAAATATGAGTATACAAGGAGAAGTAGATAGATAGATAGATAGATAGATAGATAGATGCATATTTTGCATGGCTAGCCCCACAAATATTGAGGTATATACCCTGTCTATTATTTCCAGGAGGGACCATGGCTTAGATGGAGAGTCCTAGAGTATTTTATGCTTATTTTGAGCTACACATCCCCAATTATCCCGAGAACTCTCTGCAAGATCAACGGTCCACATAGTGTACCATCTCCCTAATTTCCCTCACATAGCTTGTGTTAACCCCGGCTACAGTAACATTCACTCACCCATATTGAATCGCCTTCAAGGGATAGTGAGGTCAAAAAGTATTAATAAATGAATAAAACATACTTCCAAAATGCCATATGTTGCATTTTAGGATGTATATATTTGATTGTGGCATTTGCTACAATGTGGTACTGGTAAACATGGTCAATTTATGAAGAGTGGAGTTAAATAGGAAAAATAAGGTAAACCATTAGTAAACCAATTTTTCATATTTTTTTAAAAAAAATGCTGCAACGTAACAAAATTTATGACTTGCTAGAATTGTACTTTTACTTGTACTCTTAAAATTAACCACCAAAGTTTTGGTAGATGAAAAGAGGAAAATTTTAGAATCATGTGTTCAGCATATTTAAAGGGTGTGAACCTACTTAAAACAAGCTTAATAATATATCAGTTGAAAAGATTAAATGGTTTGTATAGACTTGTGTTTAAAACAATTAGGTAGGTAAGTAGGTAAGCCAAGTTTTTTTATTGAATTGATGATTTTGCAAACTGGAGTATAATTCATACACAGCACAAAGAGAAAAACCCAGTTGTTATAACCATGTTAATCAAGTTTTAATGGTTGCCTATAATAAATTTTCTTTCATGTTAAAAACATTGAAGGGGTGATAGAATTCTTTTTTACTAAGTTGCTTAGCAATGTTTAAAGCTTTTTGATTATTTGATGAGGGGAACACCCGAATAATTATTTCAAACATTCCACAAAGATTTCATAACATTGGATTAAATTGATATGTATGGAATTGTTGGTAAAATTATAACATCAAATCAATTTTATTTCATAATGTTTTGTATTTACTGTGTGTGTAATCAATCCTATGGATATTTTCTTAAAAAACTTTAAATTTAAGTAGAAGCTAGAGATATACAAAAGCAAATGAAATGAATTGGAAATATTTGTTATTACATACAAACGAGAAGTTGTTTATTAAAAAAATAAACATAATATGGATGAACTTTGGAGTATAAGTGGAAATGATTAGGGAGTTATTTAAAAAATTGTAATGAGAATTAGGGTTTACCCTGATTTAAAGATTCGCTTCTGCTTGAAATGAAAAATTTTTGATGAAAACTGACAAATTATAATGTATATACACATTGCATAGTACATTCAAGATAGAACAAAGCATACTAAAATGATACAGAAATGTATTTCATATTGTGAACAAACAGACGTGGATCATTTGTTAGAATTGTATGAAAAATGTAAATAAATAAGTTATTATTGATACACATAACATCCAATAACATGCACGATATGAATATCTATTTTTTAAAGAATATGTTTATATATAGCTTTACCATTCCAAAGTTACCAGCAGAAGTATGCATTGAACTTGTACCAAATATTGTAAATAAACATACCTAACAATATTTGGGTGTGCAATGTTGTCCAGTTGTTTTAATAGGGTAATTTCACGTAATGTTGAAACTGGAACACCTTTATCTTCACTATCATTAATAATACGCACACGTTTCAATGCAACAATGCGATCGTTTTCCGTATCAAACGCCTTAAAAACTGTGCCATATGCTCCCTTTCCAATGATTGAAAGGTCTTCATAGTTTCTTTTGGGGGATATCATCTAAGAAAAGGAATAACAATTACAATTATTAAAAAAATGGCAACTGGGAAACCAAGGGCTGACCAGATGGCTAGTGTGTATCTGTATCTGTGTGAGGAGGGGCTGGGGGTGGTTGGGGAAGGAGATTGGGTATATTTTGAGAGTAGCACAAGGATGAGAACAGTAACGGTGTTTAGCTACATATTTTGCTGAACTTCCTGGTGGTATTTTGATATAAACCATTAAAAACAAGAAGATTTTAATGTTAGAGTCATCTGGGTTACCCACTTCAAAGCTATTTACTAATCTGAGCCTAAGTATCTTTCATAAAATCTTAGCTAGGCAGCTAGCTACCGTCTTCGCTATTCTGCCGTAACAGTGAGAGTTAATTTACATTCAAAATGTAGAAGATTACATTACTTTTTAACTTAAGACATCAGAGTTACTCTCGTTATCTCGGAAGATTCATTCTGAAAACCCAAAAAATGCCAAAGAAGGTACAGCAAACCAAACTTTCTACTATCATTTCTGTCGCATGTCTTTTATTTTGTGTTTATTGATTCCGATTCAAGTTCCATATCCACTGGAATGAGCCATGTGCTCATTGTGTTCAAAGTTTTAATACAACTATTTCTACATTATGATTGGCTTAGAAAATGAAAACATAATTTTCAATTGGTTCATTAAAAAACACTGTGGAAACCCCCGCTTATGATGGATACAAATCACGTTTTGCACCGTTCGCAAAAACTTTTGGATACGTGTTCAGGTCACTGTTTTGGACCCTGATCAGAAAGACACCGTATGCGACTTATATACAATCCAAATGAACAAACTTTTGGCTATTTTTTCTTCTTCAGCAATTCACACTTAACTTTATGTAATTCTTTTAAATGAGCCTACTCCCAATTCGAGTTAAATAATTTTAAAAATTTCTGTATCCTGCTCAACCGTTTAAAACGATCTTTATGTCCTATCGTCTACGGAATGCCACTGATATAAAAAAGAAACCCAAGGTGAAACTCTCAGAAAGCGCAGAGCCGTTGGAAAGCAATGGGGACGAAGTTGAACAGGAAGCAACAAACAAACAAAACAAATCAACCTGATTTTAAAAACACAATATTTATTTCTATTTACTGTTACATCTATAATATTTAGAGAAAAATGTAATTAACAAAGATAAAAAGGTAGCTAAAGAAAAATATAAATAAGTCTATTTCTTTTCCCAACCCAGGCTTACCCGCTCTCCTGCACAGGAGTTTAATGCAAAAATAAATATATGCTCACCGGTGTTGTAGAAAAAAGTAACAGGGATTTTCAACGTAGAAAATTCTAATAATTTCGTACAACAATCTTCTTTAATCCCACGAGTGCGGGGAGACTGGTAAGTAATTCCCGCTAATAATGACGCATATTGTGATAATTTACCTAATCACATGAGGGCAGGTGATATCACAACAACATTGCTTGAAGGACAATAATAGAATTTTCTACGAGGGTGGAAACAAAATTTTTGAGTATGAGTGATTTATGTAAAACAATCCCACCCTTTCATATGTACGTACGAAGTAGAGTTGATGTGAACCTAAAATTGTGAAAAATGCGTAAATAGGTGCGCTAGACACAAATAAATAACATTCTAGAATAGTTTTCACTTTTACACTATACATTATATGTTCGTTCTCATTCACTGTACCATGTCACATATTTTTTATGAGGTTGAGAACAAGAAATTTCCTTACGCGAAACCATTATTAAGCGTCAACCACTAATTTAATTGGAAACAGGAAAGCTTTTACGTAATTACAGGAGTGCATTCCACAGTTATATGGAAGTTCATTAAAACTGTTCTCTTATGCTCAACCTCAACTGCTTTTCCCTCCTTTATAAAGTTCCTGGGTAATCAAGGCGAACTGTCGCTTCAAAATCTACTTTTAAAGTTCAAGCGTTTCTTGAGGAACTCAAGGTGACAGGCTTCATATATAATCAAAGAATTACACAAAATGACAACCAAAACAATTATTGTGTTACAACACAAATTATTCTGGCTGTCATTTCTTTACTCCACGTTTCTTTCACAAAATTCTACACGTATAAATTCATTTAAACACATTTATAGTTCAGTAATCAAAACGCGCCTGAACTTTTGGAATGGGTTCGATCTCCACTAGCACTATTGTTTGACAATATTTTTACTCTCGTACGAACAAAAATCCACGTAATCGAAAGACGCTAATAAAAACATAGCCTTCAAAGAGTTCGTTCAAGCACTACAACAGTACGTTAAAAAAAAGCGAGGAGTTGTAAACATAGTTCTGTCACAAAACCTGGTGAAAGAAGAGATAAAAATAAATATGCAAAGATAAAAAGGTTAAGACTGGGGCGAGCGACATTAGTAGTATTATATTCTTTAAAAAATATTTTGCATATAGCAATCTAAATAAACTTAAAAACTTTCTTTTCTCGTATTTACCTTTAAAAGAAAAATAGCTACTAGTTTTTGATCGGACTTCCGTCTCCTCCCGCAAAATGAGTGGGCGACTTTTGCGAGACTCTTAGTTTGTAATACGGACTTGTTACTGATTCCAACGCTTTTTGTGCTTCACCCGCTGATTTAAAAATAGCTAAAATCGTAGGTCGTTGATTAGGAAGATTACTATGTGAGCTGCTTAAAGACTGTGAGCTGCTACTGTTGATTTTCAAAATACGAGCGCCAAAGCTCTTGATTTCGTCAAATATCGCATCTGCATCTGATGTTACTGTGTCAGGGAAGTCGTAGATTTCCAATATATGACTAACAGCTAAAATATAAAAAAATATAAAAAATAGGATGACTTGTTTTTTAAAAATGTACGAAATACTTTTACGATTGCAGCCGCTGAGAAATTAGAAATATGACGTTACTTTTTTGGTCGGCTTCACTAGAATTTGAGTTCGGTCGACTTATTCTAATTTGTTGGTTGTTTGACGCATGTCTGTGAGGTCTATACTTGCGTCCTTGCTGTACCACGGGTCGTATCAACTGACTACCATATGAAGGCGAGACAAACCTAAAATAGCAATCAACAAAAAATTGCTCGATAGCCAGTACAATTAAATATACACTTTTTTTTAACAAGAAGAGGTATTGTACCTCAAACCACGACTGCCCACGACAGCTTAACATTTTGTTGATTTTAGGTTACGTCGTGGCTTAGGTATTGCCTAACAGTACACCATAAATCAGTGAAAACAGCCTTTTATAGTGGCAATTCAGAGGTTGAAAAACCAGATTTCAAAATTTTGTTTTTGCTTTGTATGTAAAGGAAAAAAACATCGGAAAAACTTCATATCTCCAACTAATAAAACTCAAAACCTGTTAAAACTGAGAGCGATTTTTAATTTTTAATGATTTCATGTAAACAATGTCATCAAATATTCAGGATGTCCCTGGTGTTAAAAACAGTAAAGCATTACCTTTGAGGATGACTTATATACGCATGACCAGGTTGATACGTTGGTTGCATCTGTAACAGTGCTTTGTTCTGGCCGATAGTTAATACGTTGCGACCTTCCCTAGGATCAAGTTTGTACTCTGCACTTTCCGATGAAAATTTATCAGTTCTGTACACGGATTGCATTGGATAACCACTAGCATTAACAGACACATTACCTGGATACTGTCCTGTTACTAGCATAGAACCTTGAGGAGTAGCTACTGGTATATACATAGGCGTTCCAGGTCTAGGGTTAGGCATAATACCAGAAATAAATCTTGGTCTGCAAACACCATGGGAGGATTGAATTTGGTGTGCTTGTGCAACCGCTCTAGTGTTTTGGACGGATTGTGAAGACACATAGTGTTGTTGTTGTTGTTGTTGTTGCAGAACGGTAGGTGACGGGGTACGTTGTGAAAGAACAGGTGAATGGGCAGTGGCAGGATTATATTGTCCAGCTTCTTGTTGACCATATTGGTTGATGGAATACGTTGGGTACCCACCATGTATATTCTGATAGTATTGCAATGGATAATTCGCTTGTTGTTGATACACAGTTCCTTGTACTGGCTGTTCGTTTTGTACATACACAACTTGTCTGCCATGAGTCGAAAATTCCGAAGCGCAAGGTATTACACCATCTACTGGACTAGTTGGTGAAGTTGCCTGTTGCTTTTCTAGAGAATTATCATCGGTAGAGATACTGGAATGACGTTCATTAATATTCATTGCACTCAATTGATTAATATAATCGTGATAAGATATTTGCTGCTGTGGGGACAAGACAACAGTGGAAGCAGAAGATGGCTGCTGTTCTACCGTACTCTACAAAAAACACAAATTATTTTAATAATACTAATAAGTTACAAACAAACTGGGTTAACTTTTACACACATAAAAGCGTACCGTACAGACTCAAAGGAAAATCGAGGTAAAAATGAAAGATTAAAAAATAGCTTAACAAGTCTTTCTTAATTTGTGCAAAAACGTTTTTTGTTCTCAATATTATTTGCGTTTAAAGATTTTGACATTTAATTATTCTGCATAAATGATGATATCATACTTGCGCCATAAAAATTGCTCATATTTTTATTGTTATGATGATCCCCTTTAACATAATATATGCAAACACGAACCTGTGTTGGGATGTATAAGACTTGTCCTGAAGGAGTTTGTTGCACCATATAATACTGTGAGCCAGGCTGACCTGCGTTTGATGTAGTACTTCCACTTACATAGTACACAGGTACATACTGCCCATGCTGCTGCTGTTGTTGCTGCATATATGGATGGCCAGTGTTTGGTACATATGCAACGTGTGCTGCATGCGGTTGTGGATAGTTGGAATGATAATACACAGGACTACCATCTGCACCCACAATAGGTTGACCTGCGAGAAATTTTAGCATGAGGTGTTGTTACAAGACCAAAAAAAACTAACAACATAAATTTTTTGAACTGGAAAAGAATTTATTACCTGTTTGAGGATTAATTGCAATTGTTGCAGCAGTTGTTGGAGAATAGCTTTCAACTGAAGAAGACAAAATATTCATAAAAAATGGTTAAACATGTTGCTTTTCATCCTGTTGTTAATGAGATATACCTAGTCTAACACTTGCTCTACTCAGTACTCTTTGTATACAGCAAATTAGTATATACACCTACCAAGCTGTCTGGGAGAATGACTAAACTGTAGATGACCTAAAGCTTTCCTATCGTTGAATCTCTTCGTACCAGAAGTTGTTTTACAACCTAAAAATACAATAGCAAAACCACTGTTCACTTTGCTTTTGTGTATCGAATGTAAGTAAACATAAAGAGAAGCTTGAATCAAATACAAAGCATGCATAGCAATTCCCACTAACGATTTTCACACACCAAAAAAAACATTAGATGGTCTTTTGATATGGTTGCATTAACTAATAAGACAAATATTTTACAAAGACAAAATGACAGTAGATAAAATCTTACTAACACAATATAGATACTCGCATTTTATATATTTGTATTTTGTTACTGCCTAAACAATAAAATAAAAGGATCTTTTCCTTCCTGGTTTCAGTTCTTAAATAATGCTTTAAATGGTAAATCTTACATTCAATTATTTTAAACAGCTAATGACTTTATAAAATTGAAATTAAATGTTTAAATAGTTGCACATGAAGTTGAATCATGGTAATTAAAAACTGTATTATTTATGCAGGATCGTTGTGTTGAAACTTTCTGTTTTCAATGTCTTACCAGTAGCAGCAGCAACAGCTGCAATAGCAGCCTCCTTTTCAGACAGCATACTGTCCATTTTGTGCTCTAGCAACCTAGGTGTTAATCCATACAAGACATGTGTTTACATAGTTAATTACAGAAACCTCTCATAAAAAGAAAACAATAACACTTTTGCACACTATTTTAACAGATATCTAGGTAACATGATGAACATTGTAAGTGTGCACACAAATGTCTCATACATTGTAATCTTTGTTTAAAATTTTGAAAGGTGCAACAAAACAAAGAAAAAAAACGAAATAAAACACATACTACACAATTGATATGCGTAAATAATGCCATTATTGATATCACATATATTGAACCCTGTGCACTAATTTAATGTAACAATAACGCAGTAAGAACTTTTACCTGTTGACTTTTTCCAACCCGTCTACAGGACTATTTGAATCAGCATTGGATAAGGTTTCTAAAGACTATAACAAGAACATAAAAATCAGCTATGAGTACCTATGAAAGTAAACTTAAAACAATCGACCAATTTCCTGTTAATTTTACAAAATAAGTAATTGTAATTATCACTTATTAAGATAATTCTACCAGGTTGAGACAGTTAATTAGTGTTTCAATCAAGGGGTTCTGCTCCTTCTTAGTTTTTCAATATTTTAACCCTTTATCATCTAAAGTCTACACACTCATTTAATGGACTCCAAAAATATGACAAGGCCTTTTTCTCATGAGTAATAAATAACACGAGACTCACGTCCTTGCTGAAGATTCTTTCTTTTGCTTGATGATAATCTTCCTCCCTTTCCTCTATAGACCTTGATCGTTTTTCTTCCATTAAAAAGCGTTGATCAATAGATGATAAAGGACTAGCATACTAAAATTTTAAAAAATTCATGTTTTTTTTTCGATACGCTTTTGATGGTCATATTTTAAATGTCATTCTCCTGGTATAGGTTGTCAGTTTGCGTAATTTTAACAGTATCATGTCTGTTGTTTATGATTATCGTACCCGCACATCCACAGCATGTCACACTAACTAATGATGTCTTAAATTTTAAACCGTAAGCAGTCACTATATTCAGAAGGGAAGAAAACTGTCTCAACTATATTACAGGATGAAACTTATCCGATTATTACTACTATTATATTATATAATGTTTGTCTGAAATATATTAGGATTAGTAACATTCTGAATTGAATTTAGGTTTACCCGAGGAGGTGTAGCATTCTCATCAGAAGAAGCAGATCGAGGCAAAATTGATTTAGGTACAGCAGATATCTCTTCATCTGTATATTCCCGACTGCAGTATGATTGGAATAGCGTTTCAGGACTGAAATATACCAAGACAAAAGAATTAAAAATAACACCAGAAACATTAAAATTGTTCATATACACAACATGTAGAATAAAAAAAAAAATACCATCTTGATGAAGGAGTTTTGCTAATGATAACAGATTTTCCAGATGAATCTACATTATGATCTAAACCAAAATAAGCTGCAACACGATGAATTAACATGCGTTGATACGATGTCATTGGTGGATATTTGTAGCTTCCTTTTTGAATGTCGTTAACGAAGTCTGTAAAATCACGCTCTAGTTTTAGCAACATGAGGCGATCCCTACAAAATAAAAAAAATATATGATATAAAATATTCAATTATTTAAATCAGATTTTCCACCCTTACTACCTATCCTATTTGACAATGAAACTTTTGATGATTATACCTAACCTTTCATTGAATGTACAATCAGTAATAATATATTATTCTGGAAATATCAATAGCTTTTATTCTTATATAATAAAACGTTTTGTCTACGACAGGCATAGTGGATGTGTTGATTTATCCTTTAAAGTCACGGAAAAAAAGCATGTCTCGTATGTTAATCGCAACAAGTAAACGTCACAACATCAATAACATTAATTTAATGTTGATGACGTCATCAGAAAACCTTTAAACCTCAATATCTATGCAACCATTCATCAAAAGTACATGATCCTATACATTTTCTTGATCAACGTTTCAAACTCTGGACAATAGACAACAGGTAAACAAATTTCAGGGAAAAAATTGTTTATCATCAGGTCATTGCTGATGTCATCAAAATTCAAATGACAGACTGATGTCATCAAAATTCAAATGACAGATCTTTTCCAAATATTTTTCTACTTCAGTGGATTTTTCCACAGGCTTTATCGACTAGTACTCAAATAATGCAATATTTAGATCATAACAACCAACCTTGGGTTTTCTCTCAATGTTTTGACCATAAATTCATGCAAATCTACACCTGTTGAGTCTTTATAATCAAGAGAATTTTCTAGAATATCACAAGAAATGTAAATAAAAACATTTTACTAAAAATGGACAGTTTAGTTCGTAGAGTAAACACGCGGCAAAAAACTCACCTCTATTTAAAGATGAAGTGGTAGAAGATGGCGAAGAACTATATTCGAAACTTGACTGTTTTGGTGGTGTTGACATATTCACTTTGCTTGGTATTACATTTTGATTAGATTTCTTGTCATTGTTTATTTTACCATTACATAATTCAGAGTTAGTACTTTCCGATGCTGCTAATGGACAGTCCGTTTGTTCATTTAAACTATTGTCTACTTTTTCTAATTCAATATCTTCTTCTTTTTCTTCTTCCTTAACCTTAAGAGAGAAATTTTAGCATTTACTTTATCAAATATTTATTAAACACTAACACCAAACACCTAAAAGACATCGAAATACTTACGTCATGTGTATCATTCTGCGTTGGTGGTGTGCAAAAAGCTGGGCTTTGGTTTACTACTTTAATTTTTGGTGGATGATTCTGAAATTTAATTGGATAAATTTGATACAGATAAAGACACAGTGGGAAAGGCTGGTGGAAATACAAGGGTATGAAAACTGGTCAAAGATGTTTTTAGTCCCTGCTAATGTTAAACTAAAAGTAAAAAGATGGCTACAATACGACAGTTTATTTCTTCAAGTACATCAATGTATCATTTCTTCAGACCAGACACATTACAAAGTTGCAAAACGTGAGTGTTACTTGTTTAATAATAATCATGATTAGAGCATATACCTGAGATGTTGTGTAAGGTTTTGAAGAAGCCATCCCATTTTGTACAGGCGAAACCACATTTGTAGGTAAAGAATTTTGTTTTGAGATCTGACTTGTGAAATTTACTTGCTGAGATTTGATTTTAGAAACAGTTACATGATGAGATATATTATTCAGTACAGCAGAATTCTCTTCCATTACATTATTTCCTATCGTTTGGAATGCATGCGTTGGTGCTTGAGCTAAAGTAGCCATGTTATTTTGTTTTGCAAGATCTATCTAAAAGCAAACAGTGCAAAAAAGATTGACTTCATGCAAAAACTACCAAATCAGTGTAACAAACAAAAATATGGTAGTCTCCCAGGACATCCTTCAACTAAAAGAAAAATTTAATGCAAAGCTACAATAATATGACTGAAATTACCAAAGAGTTAATATTTTAAAATTAACAAGTTCAAAACTCCATCATATGTAGAAGATCTGCTCTCCTAATTCCAGTTTTAATGGTTTATCTATGTACCTTTTCTCTCTAGCAAATAATACAAAAATTTGAATATATTAATCTATGCAAAAATTACTTTTCACTGTTAAAAAATATCTAAAAATAAGAAATATTTATTTCCATGTTTGTTAAATGCAACTTGTTTATTAGAAACATTTTTTAAAGGTTGATCTCTGACAGGTGACAGTTGAACCCCTAGTTTAAGAATAAATAAGAGAGGAAATAGTTGCAAAAAGAATCATGCAGCAACTCACTTTGAGCAAGATATAAAATGTTACTAGATTGTTGGGCCAGATATAGCAGGTGGCAGGTTAAAAAGCATGCCCAAGGTCAGACCAAACCATATAACCTACTAAACTAATTAAGTCAACAAAATGAAAGGTCAAGAAATATAATATCTGACATGAAATTTTAATGACAAAATCACAAAATTATTTCTTTGGAAAAGAAATTCAGATTTCAAAAATGAAAATCATCACACCAAAATTTGCACAAAACTTGCATCAATTTTCAACAGTAAAAGTAGATTAAAGATTTGTATAAAAACGGCACTTTTGTATAATAAAAAAGAAATGTTCCAAAGGTTTAGTAAAACTTTAGTTTTTTTCGTCAAAAAAACTTTTTGGAAAAAAAATAAAATCTTTTTTTGGGTTATAATTCGATCAGTACACCTATACTTTTGATTTATTAAAAATTAGTTAGCTAAAAAATTTTGCTCAGGTCTCCTGATAAATGAAAAAGTCACGTAGACTACTACATAACCAATGCAATAATTTATAATAAAACTTTTAATTCATTATTAATAGTTCACATGAAAAGAACAAAAGCCACCACACAAAGCATCAACATATATATTTAAAAGTTGAACATTCTGGTCAGGCAAATGGCACCAATCCTTAGTGAAACAGGCTTTAAAAATATGTAAGGAGTTGTAAAACATCGTACAGAGAGATATAACATATCACTGAAGTAGAATTAAGCTTTCTTCTTATCCAATAAATTAATAACCACACATCATCAACAACAACTACTACTACTGCTACTACAAAATGTAGTAATAATAAAAAGAGAAAAAAAAACTGATGTAAAAAAGAACAGAGAATAGTATTGTTTAGAACATATAGAACAAAACAAAACAAAACATAAACATGTTCACTAAAAAATAGTAGAGAATTTACAAATTTGTTTTTCCCACATTTGAGTATAAACAAAGTGTAGTATCCAGCAGTCTATGTTGTTTTTTTAGGGAGGGGGGAGAGTACTGCCATAATAAGTACGCTTTTTTGTCAATATCCTTTAGGGGGGAAGCTATATATAATTAGTTTTTTTTCATTTTTTTTTTAACATTAACAAAAAGTTTAGCTAAGTTTTAAAAGTACATAAACAAACTAAGATGGAGCTGAAAATAAACAAAAACATTTTTTACATTAGTGTGAAATTCTTAATGTTCTTGTGAATTCTATACTTATTTATTATTATCTGTTATTATTTGAGACATACCTTAGTTTGATTATCAAGTTGTGGCACACTTGATGGAAAGGTAACTCGTGATTTTAGTCGCATAATAAAAAATTCTAAAACATAATAACAACCAATACTTCTTATAATTTTGTTCACGTTTTTTCTAACTAAGAAAAGCCTGAAGTTGTAACAAACAAACAGATATGTATTAAAAATATTTAAACCATGTGTTAACCAGAAAACTAAACAAACTCAAACACATTTGCTGCTTTTATAAAACACCCATTTTTTCACTCAGCTTCTGTATTTTATATTTTTGAGATAAATTCTTCTTCTTCTTCTTTTATTAGACATATACATTGTAAATTCAACCAATGAGCAAATATTTAAACAGAAAAGAAGAAAAGGACATGCAAAAAACTTTTTCTTGAAAAAATATGTATACAACACTCCTTCGCAGAGGTTTTTTGGATTAAAAAAACATGCTCAACATCCATAATATAAATAAAAACAAGAGTGGTGAAGATTACTAAAGTAACACCTGCCTTTTAAAAGTTTTTAGATAAGAAGCTATATTTTCACCTGCTGCCCTGGTGCACACAACAAACAGAACTTTTACCAGCAGTAAAAGAGCCAAGGAAGTAGAAAGAATACAATCCATAACATTTTTTTGTGCAATAAAAATTATATCTACATTTGGAAAAATTAAAACAACCCTTGGTGCAAACAACCTTTTTTTAATAATATTATAATTAAGAAAAAACACGATATAAACAGGAAAAAACACACCATAAAACCAAGATTGTAAAATTAAATTATCAAAATTGTGTTAAAAATTGTAACTAAGTTGAAAGCTGAAGTTTTATAGTTAAATACACAAGCCAAACTTCTGATCCTCAAAGTAATGGGTTTAACTTAAGCCAGAACACACAATTTATTTATATGGGGAATTTAAATGAAAAAAAATATATAAGAACAGGATGATTTTTATTATTATTCTTTTTTTGGATGTATAATTTTTAATCCATTTTTTCTATCGTTGCTAGTGTTTCTGGAGCCTAGAGAAAGAATTTAAGATAAAAATGTTCTATGAAATGATCACTTAACTAGCAGCTGAAAAAAAAGAGGATTTAATCACAGGTTGTTTAGAAGATGTGAGCTGAGCTTGCTGTGTTTGCTAGCAGCCACAGAGTCTTCTCACCCTTTTAATTGACATGTTTATACAGCAAACGGTAAGTACCCCTCCAAATAGATACAAAAGTATTTTGGTATATAAAAAAGCCAATTATATCACTAGAAACATAATGCTGACGGGTGCAATAACCATTTAAAATCAATATCAAACAAATTTTGATGGTATATGCACAAAATGGAGTGAAAATTTGAAATAAACCAGCCTAACAAGGCTGAAAGTCAGGATAAAAAATTACATAAATTTTGTTGGCCTTATCTTGAGATGGGGTATGCTAATCCTCTGACCAACAATTAGACACTGTCAACAGTTTTAAAAGGTATGAAGCGTATGCTTGGTGTTCCACCCAAGCCACGTCTTCCTATTACCACTGCACTTCTTGTTGGGATTCATTCATAACCTAAATTGTAGCTTTCATGCTTCATTTTGGGCTGCTTGTTTAGTTTCATTTTTTTGGTCTGTTCCATAAGTCACATTTATTGCCAGCATCTTCTACGCTATTTAATCCGCTAAAACAACTAGTTCGGTCTGATTTTACTTTTCATGAAGACCATATTCTCGTTCTAGTTAGATGGAGTAAGACCATCCAACTGGGACAGCGAACAATTACTGTTCCACTGGTAGCTATGGTACCCAACACTGTATTGACATATCGGACTTTCATGTCCTTTATGAAAAAAGCATTGACAGAGTTAGGGTGTTCTACCTCCCAATATGGTACCCACTCGTTTCGCCGTGGTGGTGTTACTTTTGCTTTAGAGACAGGTGTTTCCCTGGATGTCATATCCTCATTGGGGGATTGGAAATCTGATAGCATGTTTATCTACCTTCACATGCCCCTTTCTCAGCGGTTTTCTGCCCAACGACTTATGGCATCACACCTTGCATGACATATTTTTATTTTTTTTATTTTTCTACTACTACTTTGGATTTGGACTCTATGTTTTCACATATTTTACGTTGTACGCTATGCTATGTATATATTTTGTTCTTGCTTATTAAAATTATATAGAGATGTGTTTTTACCTTGGCTTTGTTGATGCTTAATATTATATATGTGTTCTACTTTCATTTCATGCTTTGTATATATTTTCACCTATTACTCTATATATATGTTTTGTAATTTTTGTCCTATATACAGCAATAGAACTGTACTCTGCAAATATGGGTTTTTTATGTATGAGTTTAAACAACAAAAAACAAACTTATTGCTAATGAAAAGCCATACTAAAATCATTGTCTAATAATCTCTTGTGAAGAAAAACTAATGAAAAAAGGAGTGAAGACATCACAAACATAAACTCACCATCAACTTAAACCCTTTGAATTTACCCACATAGCTCAATTAAAACTCCAAAATTAATACAAAAAGTTTAGCTACCTTTTAATAAGATTTGTAATGCCACACATGAGTTTTGCTTTTAAAATTACTTGAATGAAAAGTACACATGGCACATAAAAAAAAATCAATTAAATTGTAAAAGCATCTGCTAATGGTTTCACCTTTGTGTTGTTATTAAGGACTGCATCACTGGATTTTTTTGCAAGGTCTAGTTACCGATGACAAAGGGGTGAGCCAATCCAGATTAGTGTCTTGGTAGTTCTTTTATGTAAGTCCAGGAATTAGCTGGAATGTTCAGGTTGGTTATGAACATGCGTACTCAGGGATGCGATGAAAACACATGAAAGTCTGACCAAGATAAAAATCGATCAGAGTTTTGGTTCAATGAAAGTTTGAAACAAACTGGTAATGTGGTTGACTGTCTGATGTGCCTCAAAAAAATATTCTCAGGATTGTAATGAATGGCCAAAAAGAACAAAAAATTATTGATATTAAGTATTAAAATCAAATTAAAAAAGTACTGCATACTTCTGTTTTACAAGCTAAAATATTTTTGCATCCATAATTATTCAAAAAGTAGAATTTTTAAATTATGGCCCAAATAGAGCCAAGAATAGTACTGGGTGTGAAAAAGTTAAAAATGTTGATGTTAAAAATATGTTCAGTATGCCTTTACTGTGCTAAACTTTGTTGAAAACTGAGCATTTTTGGACAAAAACTTGCACTAGGTCATAAGGACAGACTTGGTGCAGTGAAATTATTTTATTAGGCGACTCCAACTTAATTAGTTGTTCTACGGGCGAAGTCGACGGTAGCTTACGGTCGGTCGGCGAAATAAAAATAATTTTATTGAGAATGTATGTAATGTCGGAACAACAAAAAAAATAATAATAAAAAATAACAACGGAGGAGGGTGTTACGACAAGCATATTTTTCTATGTATTTTCGCATCACGCACGCAGTTAATATTTTTTTGTTGCAAAGGAAAAATAATAATAATTTGTCTTACTATAAAAAATGTTTGGATAAATTTGTTCTCTTGTTTTGAATTATTAAAAAAACTAGCTGTCAAGGTGAAAAGATTAAAATACTTGCATGCTCAAAAACTTGTTTGTTTGTTTGAATATTTCTTGTGCTGTGTTGAAAGTTATACAGAATGTGTTATTCTTCTTCCACTTAAAATAATAATAAAAAAAGAAAAGTTGATTTTGATAAAAAATGTTAGTGTTCTTTTAATGTTTCTTTGTGCAGTCTTATAAGAAAATCTAAATTTAAGTGCAGAATCTTTTTACGGACTATAGTTTAGCTGACAAGTCTTACGCAGCATTAAAATTATATATTTAAAATTTATAACGGAGGAGGGTGTTACAACAAGCGTATTCTACCTTGTTTTTATTATTTTTCCTGAATGGTATCGTCTAAAAATCTTGCAGTATTACATTTTCGATAGCGTAATTTCAAACATATATAATAAGCATAATGAAGGAGGGTGTTACGACAATAATAATCTGTCTTGTTTTACACTTGTTTTATAACTATTTTAGTGAAAGTAGCTAATTTTTGTTATAAATCACATAAAAATTTAAACTTTTGTTTAACCACATAACTATTTTTGTGATTACAAAATTAGCGCATCGCGCATTTTAGTTTTATCGTAACAAATTACCATGAACAAAGAATCAACTTCAAGTGGCCTTACCAATGGTGGTCCTAAAGTAACGTTATTGATTCACCTTGTTTAGTATAATTGTAGATTGACATTCAACCAACAAAATATAACATCATTGATTATCTTCTAAGCTCATTATATTTTCACGAGATTGGATGAGAAAATGTGTTTTTTTTTTCAAAAAAAATTTCTAAAACTTTTTGCTTGATATTATTATTTTTTTGTTTTCGTGAAAATTAGGGTCGGTCGGGCCCGTAGAACAACTAATTAAGTTGGAGTAGCCTTAGGCAGAGTTTCACAGACAAATTTAAAAAGACATACTTCTGAAACGTTTTCTTTATCTTCAGTGAATAAATTTCTGCTAACATTGGCGGCAGTTAAACAGATCTGGGAATGCTCCATGCACTCAATCACAAATATTCATAATCTAAATGAAATAATTTTGTTGTTATAACCTTACCGTTAAGACAGGGTTACAGTTTGTTGACAGCTCGTTTTACCATATCATGTTTTTATGCTTGTCAGTTTCCCTCCTTGATTTTTATGTAAGAACAAAAATGGATTACTATAAGGAAATCCTATTTGTTCAAAACAATGAGAAGTTATGGTGATTTTGTAGTTATTTAGTTATAATGAAAGTAAGTATGGGCACACCAATAACACCTTTGCATGCAACTATACTCATCTTGAATAGTTTTATAGATTATATTAAAAAAAAATTATATTGTGTTTATGATAAATGCTGACAAAAATGAGAAGAAAAGTGACAATCACTAGCTTTAAACATATTGTAATTATATTTATGATAAAGAATATAAATTCGACTCGATCCCAGCGCAAATAAAAGTTAACAGTTTAAAACAATACAGAAGTGCTTCATTATAGGCGTTTTGTAAGGGATTCATATTATAGCGGTGTTAAACAGGTGCTAACTAAAATGTCATGTGTTGTGTAAAACCACGCAGTCAAATGATGATGATGTATTTTTCACAATCTTTAAAGATATACTATACATTTTTTGAACCTAAAAAGTATTACAAATCCCCCTTCACCTCAAATTTGATAAAAAATGGATAAAGGCCCAATATTCAAACAAAAGCAATAGTGTGGCTCATGTCCATTTTTAACAATAAACTTTAGCATAACTTTGACAAAATTAAAAGTTTTGGTTTTATTTTAAGCTGAAAAAACAGTATCAATATAGGTAATTAATAAACCAAAGTTGAAAGGTGCTTCCTAAGAGTCAAAGTTTAGGTAATCGAAGAAAGTTTTTGCCTTTTTTTCTCAAAATAAGGAAAATGAACTTAGGCCTGTTTAAAATAAACATCTTTTGGACTTAGGCCTGTTCAAAACTATGAGTGCTATTAACTCTAAGTTCATCCATGTCCACATTTAAATGCTCTCGACGATTCTTGATAATTCTAATGGGATATATTACACAATATATTACACGGGATATATTACACAAATATAAACATCATAATATTTTTCACCCAAAAAATCGCAGTATTTGTACAACATACATTGTTTTTATAGACAATCCAGTTGCTGAGAGTCTATGTCTCAAAATTAGCCCTAGCAACATGACCTTATCTAGAAAATGAGGATGCTTATAAAAAAGACACAATTTTAGCTTAAGTGTTCTTTTACACAATTTAATGGTATGTTACTATTTATTTGCAGGAGAATTAACTTTTTTGGTGGCAATTATAGAGGCTTTTTATGTGTATAGGCGATATAGTGTACCTCCATTGTTTAAAGATTATAGGAAGGTCTTAGATTCAATAAAAAAGAGGGACACCATTGTCTCTTAAGTTTTTAATAAACTTCTCCTATTTCTTATTTTGGTTACTACAGTTTATAATAATAGAAGAACCACTACAGTACTGGAAAAAGGTTGTTTAACATCGCGCTTCACGTATCGCGACGGTATTCTCGATCCGCGATAGACGTTTTTTTACTTTCAAATTGTATCGAGAGGGCTTCGCGATGCATCCGTCTCGATATCATTCTCGAAGCTATCGAGGCCATTAACACTTTTTCATAATAGAACTATTTTAAAAATAAGAGTGTATTCAACAATGATCGCGGATGTTTAAATATAATTATACTTCCTTTGTGTTATATTTTTTTAACTTTTTAGATCGCATTTTAAAAGTTTAAAAACGAAAAGCGGCGATAGAAATGTTTTTTAAGATCGCATTTTAAAAGTTTAAGAACGAAGAACGGCGATAGAAAAGCTTCGTTAGATCGCATTTTAAAAATTTAAGAACGAAGAACGGCGATAGAAAATGTAATGCGCTAGAATTACTTTAATAAATACGAAAGTTAAAAATTTTCTTATAATATACACCTATTTAAAATAAAAAAAAAGATAAAGCAGAGATGTGTTTGAAATAAAAAAAACTTTCTCTCTATTCTCATTAAAAAAAACTTTCTCTTTATTCTCATTATCACCTACCATCGCGACACATCGAGACGGATTTTGTCACGATACTAGATTCTCGATAGATCGCGACAATTTATTTTAATTGTTTCTTATTATTATAAACGCGGTACATCGCGTATCGAGGGAGTCCGCGCACGTTGCGCGCTCGATATGTTAAACAACCTTTTTCCAGTACTGTACGTATTATCAAACATCATATTTAACCCTTTTTATACTGGGCTTTTTTGGAGGGGTGATTTAATGGAACCGGATTGGATGGATGAGACATTTTTCGGGGTTTGCCACAGATTAAAATTTTTACAATTTTAGGACATTTTTGAAGACATTTTTTCGTGTCAAATTTCAGAGGAAAACATTAAAAAACATAAAAAGGCCACATTTTTCATCATCATTGCTGCACTTAGCTTGGATAAAATTATCTAGTAGTAAAAAGAAATATTCCATTGAGGTTGTCTATGAAATAACTTTTGTTTGACTGACCATAACAAAATATTGCTGACCCTAAAAATTATACTTATACAGTACTGGAATCAGGACACCCAACATCATGCGCGACACGAACGATCCGCGATCCTATCGTGACCATCGCAATAGAAAAAATGTTACAGAAGAACTTCGCGATAGTCGCGATGTATAAAAAAATAACCATGCTATCGCGATCGTCACTATTAATCGTAATTGTCGCGATGGATCGTGAATAACATTTAGTTGCGAAGGAAAAATAATAATAATTTGTCTCACTAAAAAAATAGAACTAGCACTCAAGGTGAAAAGATAACAACATATTACATACAGATTGTCTGTAACAGCGATGTACTGAACATTCTTTTCTAATTTTTAGAGAATTTTGTTATCCATTTATATCTCAGCAATCACAGTGTGCATGATAAAATAAATTGCAGCAATGGGGAGAAGATAGTTGCATGTGTCTTATTAAATGTATTTTTAATTGTATTTTTCATATTTTCAATGGTCACCTGTTGCTTGAAGGTATAGCGAAGATAAAAAAGAAAATTATCATCTATACAATTAATTTTACATTTTTCAATATTTTTAACAGAAATTAATAATGAAGTCCTGGTTGTGAAATACATGTCAATAACACCTAACAATGATACCTGCTATACTGCTCTATTACCAGAAGCAAATCATTTCAATGTGCTCAATGTGATTGCAAAGACATAAATAGATTAGAATTACATTCAACAGAAAAGAAAAAATTATCTCCAGAGTTGTGTTTTAGAGAGAACACGAAGTCTTGCAGTATTAGATTTTAGCAAGCGTAATTTTAAACATATATAATAATCATAACGAAAGAGGGTGTTACGACAATAAGAATATTTTTTTCACGAGATGGGATAAGAAAATGGTTGTTTGTTTTTAAATTTTTTTTTTCTTACAAACTTTTTTGCTTGATGTTATTATTTTTTTGTTTTCGTGAAAATTAGAACAACTAATTAGGTTGGATTCGTCTAAACAAGAAAGAACCTTACGACAACGAAAATATTTTTGATTTAAAAAAACAACAAAACAATAATTATTTATATTCAATGGCGTTATTCTCTCATGACATTAATTAAGTGTTATTATAATGTTTAAAGATGTATCATGAGGGTCGCGATGTGGATCGCGAAAATCACGATGGATCGCGACTTTCACGATGCTAAAAAATTTTACTATCGCGACAGCATCGCGAATCGTGCGTGACGAGCACGATACGCGGTCCACGATGTTAGGTGTCCTGATTCCAGTACTGTACTAAAATCAACAAAAATGATAAACCACTATATTTTACTATAAAAATTAATTTGTGTGAGCGATCCACTGGAAGTGAAATAATTATTAGCAATTTTTAATATGCAGGCAAATATTTGCAATTCCTGTTGCTAATTTAAAAATTGTAATATGATGGTAATTTTTGCAGTAATTGTGTAAATTTCTATGGCAGATTCTGCCCCCCTTCTCCCTCAAAAACTTTTCATAGGCTTGTCCAAATTGAATCAAACTTGGCTTGCATAGTACTTCACAAAAGGAACAAAATGGTGGCAATTAATTTTTGCTTAAGTCAGCACTTTTTCTATAATGTCATCGAAAAGTTTAAAATTTGTTCCAAATACCACTATCTGCTTAAAATTCATTACTTTAGTTGTAGAGCGAATTTTCACATTCTGTTTGAAGTTGCTGAAAGCCAAATAAAAGTTACTAACATATTTTTTGGTTTTTACATAGTTCGCATAAAAAGTTGCAAAAAATTGCCTGGAAATCCGGTTATTGAGTTAATCACTTGTCAAAAAAATACACAAGGATTCTACTTAATGAAACAAAGTCGTTTTGTAAGTTTCAAGTTCTAAGGATAATCCTAACAAGAGTTATTATATTTTCCCAATTATAAGGATTTTATAGACATTCTTAGGGGTAGTTTCAAGTAATACCCCATATCAAAGCCTCTGAGAGGTATGGGACCTAAAAATTTGGCATGCAGGTGTCTAATAGATAAATATTGAAACTCAGTAAGTATCATAGCCATGCAACATAGCATAAAGGAGTTATTAAAAAAAATTTAGGGTTAAGACAAACTAACATCACAAATAACATTTCTACAGTTTAATTTCAAGGCACTGCAGTAGTTTATTAGACAGAAAGCAAAGTTCAAGTATACAGCACTCTTTAAATAGATGGTACGATTAAATCTTCCATCAACTATTTTAGATTTTAGAAGAAATCAATATTTTAAGACAAAATTTTAGGTTATTAAAGAGCTGATGTCTAAAGGCTATTTTCCACTTTTGTGTTCTCTGCATAAGCAACAGGTAGAAAATTAGTTAGCCAATCAGATTATTTTATTCTTGTCCGTTCCGTTCCACAGAAAATTTTCTTGAAGTGGAAAACAGCCTAATAAGAATTTTATACAGAACAGTTGTAAATGAGCTAGAAATAAGGTTAAATGCAGAATAAAAGATTGTGAATGTCAGTCCTTGTTTAAAATATGGAATCTAAATTTGCAACTACAAGTCAAATTCGCAACCATTTTAATTGTTTTGCAATTTAATAAGACATAAAATAGCAACTCCAGCAAAACCATCGTTCTTAGTAGTCGTAATAATAAGGCTTTTCCCCACTTGAAATTTCAAGGGCAGATACAGGAATAAGTCAGTCAAGACTTTTTGCAGGGTAAACTATATAAAAGGGTGTTGAAATTATGTAGGGGCTTAAAAGGCACTTGTAGTGATACGCTGGGGCCCACTAGACTGAAGCTTTATATGAGTTTTCATTTATGCTCAACTTGTAGTTTGGCCCCAACCATTATCGTTAGTCATAACAATCATGTAAAAAGTTGTATAGGTAAAACAAGTTTAACACTTTTAAAAGGTTTTGTGTATCATCATCATCATTCTCGGCTAAACGTCCGTTTTCCATGCTAGCATGGGTTGGACGGGGTATATTAATGACCCTCTTCCAATCTGATCTAGACTGTGTTAGATCTAAACTCAACTTCCTCTGTATCAAGTCTGTCCTTATAACCTCCTGCCAAGTCTTTCTCGGTCTGCCTCTGGGCTTTGCCCCAGGAACTATCAAGTCTCTACACTTTCTTACCCAATTATCCTCCTCCATTCTTTCCAAGTGCCCCAGCCAATTCAATCTTCTTATCTGGATAACATCTTTAATTCTACAGATACTTAGCCTGCTTCTTAGCTCATCTGAACTCTTTCTGTCTCTCAGACTGGCGTTACACATCCACCTAACCATTCTCATATCATTCCTTTCTAAACGGTCAAGATCTTCCTGCTTCACTGCCCATGTCTCACTACCGTACAACATAACACTTCTTACACAGGCCTCATACAACCTACCTTTTACCTCAATTGACAAGACTCTGCTAGTCAACAAAGGCAGTAACTCTCTGAACTTTTTCCAAGCAGAACCTATCCTGCAAGTAACACTTCTTCCAACACCCCCTTCACTGCCCAACATATCACCTAAGTAACAGAAGTTCTCAACTATCTCTAACGAGCCACTGTTGTACATCATTAAAGCTGGAAATACTTCATTCTCTATAATCTCACCTTTGCAACGCTTGCATACAAACTGAATGTCAGCTCTTAACCTTCCACCAATACTACTGCACTTCTTATGTACCCAATGCTTGCAAGTCTGACAAAAAATTGAGTTACTACCAACCCCTTTCCTGCAAACTCCACAAGGCCACTTTCCAACTACAAGATCACACTTGGTTGCAATGCTACTAATCATGACTTTAGACTTTGCTGTGTTCACCCTTAGCCCTTTCTCTTCTAGTCCTTTCTTCCACTTCTCAAACTTTTCAACTAATTCTTCCATCGACTCTGCTATGAGAACCAAATCATCTGCATACAATAACTCCCATGGACAACCTGTTCTGAACTCCATCGACAGCGCTTCTAAGACTAGGACAAACAACAAAGGACTAAGTACAGAACCCTGATGTACACCAACATTTACACTAAATTCATCACTAAGTGAATCTTTAATCCTGACACGACTTCTAGCATTGCTGTACATAGACTGTACCATCGTAACTAGCCACTCATCCACACCTAATTTTCTCATAGCCCACCAAATAACTTTACGTGGCACTCTATCAAAAGCTTTCTCTAAATCTACAAAGGCAAAATAGAGATTCTTTCTCTTTCCTAAATACTTTTCCTGAAGCTGTCTGAGTAAAAATATTGCATCTGTAGTGCCACGCCCTGGAACAAAACCAAATTGCATCTTATCTATATCAATTCTTTCTCTAAGTAACTTATCAATCACTCTTTCAATAACTTTCATTACTTGATCAACCAACTTCAAACCTCTATAGTTACCTCTTTCTAATGCATCACCCTTGCCCTTGAAACAATTCACTATTACACTCGACTGCCACTCACTCGGAATAGCACCATCCTTTATAATCTGATTAGCAAGACTTGTAATAAGCTCAACTCCAATATATGTGTATGCTTCCGAATTTTATTTGAGCATGTTCAGCTCATTAGTTACAAGAGCTTGTAGCTAATGAACAACAACAAATATATATGCTTTTCATTTCTAACAAACAAAGTGTATCAGCCAGCTACTAGAAATTTCACCAATATATCAACAACACCAGGCAAAGTTCAATGGTGGCAGGGGCAAGGAATGGCCGTACCCTAATCTTTTTTTTAACTTTCCTCTGCAAAAATTATGACAGTTGACTGACGGCGCTGACGTAGACTGGATCCTCCCCTGAATTTATCCTGAATTTCCTAATTCATTTATCTCAAACCACCAACTTACAAATAAAAGATTAAAACTATTTTTAAAAAGCAATTATGAAGTATTATCGTTATCAAACTCTTAGTTATGTGAGAATGGTACATCCTCTGAATATATAATCCATAAAAAATTCCAAAGTTGGAACTCCCAAAAAATGTTGCCAAATTAAACAATATTGAAAGTGACAAGCAGAATATTTCATCACCAATAAGTCCAGGGGCTTTAATAATTTCTATTTTCAAGAGCAACAATGCATTTTATAGTGACACTAATATCATTATCATTTCGAAATAAAAAAACAAACACAAATAAATATTCTTAATGACTTACATGTACAGTTTTTTAAAACGTTTTTGACAATTTAAAACAAAATAAACCAGCCGTTTCGGCAGGAAGTTCTACGGCGTATTACTGATTTATACCAAATCATCCATGGGGGAGTAATTGCTTTAGTTCTCCAATTGTGCGGAAAAAGTGATCACGTTATTAATAATTAATTATTTTCAACTGGCACAGCAAAAGACGAAAGAAAAATATGAAAGTAGAAGTTCAAGCAAGTTTGTAAACACATCTGTTTTGAAAACTAGATGAAATATAAAAATCGATAAAAACAACTATTTTTGATTTATTTCGTTTTTTAAAAAGAATTTTAGCCTTTTGAAACTCCTTGTGAGCAAATACAAATCTAGCTTCATAAAATTTCAGATCACAAAAAAATAACAAACGTCCGTTGTAGCTTGGTGAAACTGGTGAAACTAACTGAACATAAAAAAATAATTCAAAATGATTTATTTGTAAAAACATAGGTTTTTGTACCTTTTGTACCGTTCAACAGGGTAGTTCTGTTATCAACACTCAAAAACTAATAATTTATGTGCCGCTACACTAGACTGGTACCCTTCCGTGCTTCACTAGTCTCAATAGTAAAAACGGCGACAAAAAAAGAAGCCCATTTTAAAGTTCTACCGGCTAAAGCCGTAGAACAAAAAAAATCAGGTCCAAAGATAAAAACAGGAAAGATAAAAAACAAAATAAATTATCAAAACATAAAAAATAGATTAGCTATAATGACAGGTCTGTCTTTTAACAAGTTTTGGTAAACGGATGGATATGATTGATAATAGTAATAATAATAATAATAATAATAATAATAATAATAATAATAATAATAATAATAATAATAATAATAATAAATATTTAAAGTGGCTAGCCCAGAAAATCCTATAGTTAGTGGATTGTTTCCACTGGGGGCCACTAGAACAAAAAAGAAACAAAAAATGATAAACCTTAGACTGCCTCAGCTCAATCAAACACAGTAACATTTATAATCTGTGAAAATTGAAAAGAAAAAGAATAAAAAACAAAAATTAAAAAGTTAAAAAGTGGTCTCTATTAGAATTTGCCAAATACATTAGAGACAGAAGTCTTAAACGAAAGCAGACTTCAATTACAGGTCACTTGGTCTGGAAGATTATTCCACACTTTTGCAGCTCTAAATGGGAAGGCTTTTTTGCCAAATTCTGTGTTGACCAAGGGAAGTGTGAACCTGTTTTTTGAAGCTCCTCTTGTTTGATGATTATGACAGTTTTTTTCCAAAAGGAATTTTGAGCACATGTAATCAGGAGCAATGTGATTCATGGCTTTGAAAACTAATATGGCATCGTTTTTGATGAGTAAATTATTCAGTGAATATTCTTTCTCTTTCCCAAGAAAGGTACGGACACATTTTAATCGTTTTTCTAGTTTTCCCAATCTACCTTGGGTGGCACAAGCCAATGCCGAGGAGCAGTAGTTGAAATATGGCATGACAAGTGCATTAATTAAAAGGTTTTTTGTGTGAGGTGTTAAACAGGATGCAATGGTTCTAATTTTAGAATATTTAATTAGGATTTTTTTATTTATGTCATTAATGTGCTCTTCCCATTGCATTTTTTGATCAAATGTTACCCCAAGATATTTAACTTTTTTGCTCCTCTTCAAAGGAATACCCATATAGTCGATAGTTTGTTTCTCAACTATTTTTAACTGGCTGTGGTTGCCGAAAAAGATTGTTTCAGTTTTGTCCGTATTAATAGTCATTTTGTTATTATTCAGCCAGAGGTCGACTTGCGAAGGTTCTAACTCGACCTGGGAGACAAGGGTATCCAAGTTTTTATGGGATGAAATAATTATTGTATCATCTGCATATAGATGGTGGTAGTTTGAATTGATGACAGATTTTAAGTCATCAATATACAAAAGAAAGAGCAGGGGCCCCAACACAGGTCCCTGCGGCACCCCAAAAGAGTCTTCATGAAGCAGATCTGATCCTGTTTCGTTTACAAGAGTCAGCTGCATTTGGCCCGTTAAGTAGGACTCGAACCAGTCAAAGGCAGCATCTCTGATGCCAAAACACCATAGTTTTTTTAACAAAATTTTATCAATGATTCTCCCTTGCAAAGCGTGTAGAAATTGAATAACGGAATACAAAAAAGATTTATAAAGAATAATTTATATATAAAACAAGCAAGCTCTTGCAGTTTTAACACTCATCTCAAGTAGAATCTAGATACCATAAAAAAACTTAAGTTTCATTTTCTTTACATACTCCGCCACACTGTCACACTCCCAAGGTTAGCTTGATTAAATGTATATATATAGTAAGTAAAACAAAAAAAAAGACAAATTTTGTATTATATTCTGAGTATGAGTACAAATTTCATGAAAAGGAAGCTATATAATATTGCTTAATCTGAACAAATTTATATATATATATATATATTGAGTCGATTTAGATAAATGTTTTTTGTCACGCAAGGTAGCTAAGCTTTGATAACTCTGGAACAGCTTTTATGGTCCCTCCGGGAATTAATTGTCAAGGTTTTTCCCTCAAAATTAACAAGGCTAGCTAACTATGTAAAATATAAATCCCAACTACTGTCTTGACATGTGACGACATGTGACATGAGAAAGATATTACTACTTATAATTACTCTTGTATATACCCTAAAAATTTCAGTCTTTTTTTGCAATTAAAATTGTTTTCCTGTAATAAACAAATATAGTTAGCTAGCTAACAACAAAAGTCATCATATGGACATAGCTAGCTCACGATATGTTTGACAATGTTAATCTTATTGACTCATATTTTTTAAAAGGCGGAAGTGGTCGTACCAAAATCAAAAGTGCGTTTCGTCCATTTTGCTCTCGATAGTACGATAGTAAATGAATAGGTGATAAAAAAATGCCGAGAGTCTTTACCTTTTTAAGATGTTGAAAATAATGGGGGCTTTGGCGATTAAAGCAGGGATTTTATTGACATGCCGCTACCCCCATGTTTGTCGTCTTCTACTTGGTAGAAAGTAAACCCTTTGTTTGGGTGACTTTTTTGTATACAAACATAATGGCGAACATGTGCTTTTATCTCTTTAAGAAATGTAATAATGATGGAAATGCTACAAGTATATCTCCATAATATGCAAATGATTTCAAGTAAGCATTCTAATAAATCAAGTAAGGCATTCGAATACTACAAAGCATAAAATTTGAATAAAAGCCAAAAAAACGTTCGAGGAAAACACAAACAAAAATTTTTCGTTTTAAAAAAGTTCGGGATATCGACTATAATTCTTCCTGGAACCACACAATTAGTTCAAGATAAGAATAATTCAAGAAAGCGAAACAGCGGAGTTCGAGATAACGAAATCATCTGTAATAGACTACCTAGGGGGGACATATCTATAAAGGAGAAGAGTACACCATGCTGAGAAAAAAAGTTGGAGATAGCGCGAAATTCATTTTACCTTTTTGAAATAATCATTGGCCACTCCGTAATAATGACTAAAGTATAGACCACGGTGCAAAAAATATTTGCTGAAAGAGGGAAATACTAAAATTTTTAGCAAATTAGAGGGGTTTTAAGATTTTTTGTGTGTCTTTTCAAGTGGGTTAGTTTCGCAAACCAAAATCTCTTTTTTCTCACATTTTAATTTTAACATTATCGAAATTTCATTGTATTATTCCTACTTCTTTGTTTTCGTTGGAACAGGTTTGTGTTGCGCTTTGCAATCCTAACACTTTGGTTGACCTTTTTTGCTGAGAAGATAAACTCGGTTATCATGCATTACAATCCCTGACAGTGTTTCAAAATCGAGTGAAATAACACAGCGGTTATTTTGCTCTGAAAATTTCCTGTTTGCAGGAGCTGGGCCGAAAATGTTGAATGTATAAATACATAAAAGCCAAAGAATTATCTAGTCGCGTAGATGAAATCACCCGTGAATTTCCACCTTTAGTAAATCGGGCTTTATTTCGTACAGTTATCTCCAGGTAACTCGAACCTCCAAGGGACCGAGGAAAATAGTTCGACTTAATGACTGTTCGAATTCAACGAAGCTTCTGCTAATTCGAATTCGATCTAAAAAAATAGATTATAGTGCGAGTTTAAGCGAATTTTTCGGAGGTTGGGCAACAGTTACCGATAAAGGTACAAGCTTGGTTATGAAAAAGGCATGCCAGTCCACTGTACATTAAAGTTTCCTTGACAGGCCTTTCTCGAGTAAAAATTTGAGTTATCCGAAGAAATTAGCCTCGGGGGACGAAAACTTAGTCGACTTTACGAATGTTCCAGTTAACGAGTTGTTTAAAAGACAGAATTAACCAAAGTTAAAGGGACTCGAGAAAATTGTTCGAAATAATGAAAGTTCAAGTTACCGGGAGCTAACTGTATATTGAAACACACCCACACTGGAACAGTAGGGCAAATGCGGTACCCACACAATGTCGTCAAATCTGCGAGAAAAACACATCCACTTTTTTTACTCCAGTCGTAGCCTAATCTTAAACCAGTTTTAGTAAGAAAAGGTAGTACCTCATGATTAGTTGGTGGGAGAAAGAAAACGCATGTTGATACACTATACACGGTACAATTTACTGTCATAAATACAGCTTACATTATAAATTACTCATAGCAATACATACAACACAATTTTTTTGTACAATAGCCTACTTTTAACTAGGCAAAGATACACACAGATTATCTTTAAAAAAGATGACCTAAAATATTTCGTAACTAAGATTTTTATATTTCGTTATAATTTTCTTTTAATATATTGCATAAAAAGCTTGTTTTTTTTAAATAATTTAAGAACTATGGAACCAAAAACCAGAAATATTTATCCTTTATTCGATTGAAACAACTTTTTGGAGAAGCCGGATAAATAAGCTGGTTTTTGTTGTTTATAACATTTTTAAGGATGAACAACACATTACATTTAAGCGAACTAAGAGCTCAACAAGACAAACACGAACATCGTGAACAACACTGCGCCAGTATTACCTAATTTATTAGACGGGTATAACTGTGGGAATAAGAAGGGTGGTTAAAAAATTGGGGACGTTTTGGAACTAATGATGAGGAAAGGGGAAAGGGTAAAAGGAGAAATGATGGAAATTATTTAGGAGAAATTGAGCGTGTACTTATAAAGTAGTAATAAAAATAAACATGCATCATAAAAATAAAGATAAAAATACAAAGTTCGTAAAATAATACGTACATTAAAAAACACAAATAGACTGGTCACTTCACGACAGATACAAACTACAACATGAGAAATATAATTTTTAAAAGTTATTTAATAATATATGTACATCATATTTATTTTTTTATTTAACATAAAAAATGTATAAATGATGAACAAAATCTTTTACCCTTGTAACATAAACTAAATTTTATTTTTAACATTAATTTACTGTGATTCTTTAGGATCAACTACACTAATCTGATATTTAGAAACGAAGTATAATGAAAATGCGACTGCTTCAGTGAGGGTGAAATAAAATTTGAGACATTTTAAAATTGGTATTTTTTTTATTTTAGCCTTATCAAATAATCTGGCATCCGATTGACCGCTAGTGCACAGCTAAAGTCGAATTATTCGTCGAATTATTATGGTCTTGGTTACAGCTCACTTCAGGAATAGTTTTGACATACATTGGTTTTGTAATGAATTTCTTGTACATACCAGGTTGCATTTCATTAATGATTACAGGGTCATGATGAGGATAGATGTACGTAGGACCAGAAGGATCAGTGTAATACGGGGGATACATATAAGGACCTTTGGCATGCGAAAGAGTGGAAGGTATCATTGCATGGTATTCTGGTTTTTGTACAGCACATCCAGTCAAATAGTGTTCGTTCATCCGCTGAAATAAAAATATAACATGCATTACACGCTTTTTTTATAAGAATATCAGGCTGGGATTTCAGTTTAAAAAACAAGAGGTCTATTGTTTAGAACACTAGAAAAACAAAAATAATGGCAAGTTTGGTTAGGATTTTGATATTCTTATAAAAAAAGCGTGTATTCCAAAAGCGAATGAGTCAACCTGTTAAGTGAAAGAGAGAAATTAGACAATCCACACCTTTAAATTAGAGGCGTTTACCTAAAGAACGTTAGTTTTAAAAAATCGAATTTACATTTTGCTGAGAAAACACTGAAAATTAATTTTTAAGATTACCTGCATGCCCCCGTCACAGCTGGTGACTACTTTCCCTTCCTGAGGGTAGTATGGTACATACATTTCTGTCATCCGTGTATAATGCATGGGATGATGCCCTGGACCAGCAGGGGCAACATGAACTTGATTCGTAGGTGCACTATGGGATGGAATGTGTGAAGATATCGACATATTTTGAAAAGCAACGTGAATATTTGGGCTTCCATAGGTCGGAGGGTTTGACACGTAACTTCTTCCCTGTAAATAAAATTAAAATATAATGGGTCAGATTTACCGGTTTTCCATGAAATACCGGTTTTCTTTAAACAGAAAAGTTATTTTAAATTAGCACATTACAGTATAGTGCACATGACACATCTTTCTCACTATATCTAGTGCTTGGGACATGAGATAATTTTATCCACATCTCACAAAAATTGCAGTCGAAAATTTGCAAACGAAAGATTTATAACTTTTGGCAGTGGCAATATAAAACACATCATGGAAAGAAATTTATTCCATATCTTACAAAATGAACAAACCTGATACGAAGTGTGTGGGTGCAAAATATGAGGTGCAGGCGCAGTTATGGGAGTTAATTCTGTTGGTGGTGCACCATGAAAAGCAGGTAATGTATCTTGAACTGTGGTAGGTGAAACTGAACCACATGTAGAGCTACCAGTGCTACTCCGACGCGCATGATTCTGAGTTTTCTGTACTATATTTGATGTGTACGCCATTGGAGGTGTACCAGGAGTAACTGAAGGTGGCGTTCCATCAGAATTGTGGAAGTACCAAACTCCATTTGGTGCTACGGTATAGGAATAACCACTTGGATGTATATACACGCCAGTTGAAAGTACAGGTTCTATAAAGAAATATGGGAATGGAAATGATGTTCAGCTAATTTGATTTAGTATGAATGCACATTGTTTTTGTGACAAAACAAACAGCTTAAGTTTGACAGGTTGACTAAAATTTTAGATATAGTCTTGTATACATACTCAATTGTGACAAGCACACGTGACAAATTAACAACAAACTATGTCAGTTAAGTTATAAGCATGCCATACCATTTTCAACCTCTTTTGCTCCATTGAATACAACTCCCTAAAATATAAAATGCTAAAATTTAAAAAGTGCAGAATCATGGCTAAAAAAATTAAATATAATTTTTTTTTGGGTCAGCAACTAAGTATATCACCCAAAAAAAAATTATTTTGAAAAATTATTTTGTTTAGGCATAAAAAATCCCACAAAATCTTCGTGATTTTATACTGCTATATAATATTGGAAATTCATAGTAAAACTAGTTCCCATAGCTATCCTCCAGGACAAAAATAAAAATGCAACAAAATTTCCAGGAAACTTGGCTCTGATTTTTGAGCTCATTAAAATATGGTTTCTGTTTTAATACTGATAGTACCTGCAGGATACGCAACATTATTAGAAATAAAATAATGCAGCACACCAAAATCATGTCTACTGAAGGTAAGCTTTTTAACACAAAAAATTCCTTAGAAATCCTGAAATCCTGAGAAATTAAAATCTGACTAAAATATTCCATATTTATGTTTAGGTCATGGTTCTGATTATATGCAATGTTGTCAGTAAACATTTAGAACTACAAATAGCATGCGGTGCAGTTATATTTGTATTTTAGTTCTGTGGAACGAACAAGACAAAAAATAATAATGCTGCTGTTTGATCAGTTGTATACCGTAAAATGCCGAAATCAAGCGCAGCGCTTATCGGTGGTGATAGCAAGATTTTGATGCGTTTATCTGAGGGTGCGCTTATCCACGGGTGCGCTTATAAACGAGTATAAAAAAAGTGCTAGGAAAAAAAATTAAAAAAATTGAATAATTTTTTTACGAGATGTATATACTGTTTTTGTGTATCATTTTGTACATTTTATATTCCTTAATCTTCATCAGTTGTTGAATCGTCAGAAGAAATATCAGAACGTACATCACTTTGTTTGTACTCAACACCATCTGTGACAGAGGATTCTGAATCATCATCATCATCGTCACTCATTAAGTGGAATTCCCTTTCTGGTTTTGGCATAATGTAGTCTTCTAAACCTCGAATATTAACAAGATGGTCTACCGATCCGTCGAGACTGTTTGATATTCCACACTTCAAGAAAGACCTAATAATCAAATCTTTGTTTTGTTTTACTTTCTGCCTATATGCGCTTATCTGAGGGTGAGCTTATAAACGCTTAACAACGGGTGCGCTTATAATCGGGTGCGCTTATAATCGGGTGCGCTTGATTTCGGCATTTTACGATATTCTGCCAATCATTATAATGATTTTTTTTTAAGAAAGTCTTGTTATCCCAAACTGCTTTGCACTACAAATTAACCGGAAATTGACTAAAAGACTTCACATACTAACTTATACATCTAAAAACTATTTTGCAATTGCTAACCCAAAACTTAGGACTCCATGTAGTGAAGCATACAAAAATTAAAAAGGTTCAGGTTTATCACTCACCTTGGGACATCTTTGTTTAATTACATATTAGTATCAAATCTTCGACCTTCAGACCCTTCCCACATTACAATATCACAGAATTCTGAAATGGTCCAAAAGTGGTATGATTTATAAATTCTTAAATTATAACATGGGAAAGGTCCAAAGTTTTCTAATTGGATACTAATGCATAAAATAAACAAATATGCCAGGATAATTTGCATAAAAATCCATAAGGGCTATATATCATAGTATTTTGAAAATGGTCTAATAATCAGTGCAATAGTAAAGTTAACATGTTAATTAACTTGTAAGGCCTATAGTGCCATATCCACTGATCTAATAATCATATGAGCAAAAAAACCGACATGCAGATCCCAAGTTATGGGGTCATCAGCAAAAAATTAGGAGCCCTGGAAAGAGCAAACGAGTATCATTTTGGCAAAAAAATCTATGCCAAACAATTTAACTTTCTTATATCTATGCAAAGTTTGAATGCACATCCCTTAACAGGTCTTAAATTACTGATGACAGATGTTAAAATTTGCTATTACTTAAATATGACATCATAATTTATGCAGCATAATTATGTCTGAAATTCTGAAATTCTTTAAAATGTGAATATCTTGAGAAGAAAAGAGCTTTTTAAAACTTTTTTTAAAAACTTGTTAATCAACTTTTTAAGCTCTATAATATAAGTCCAACATCATTTTATACCTCGGGTTCCTTTTAAGGCACTTTTTAGCAACTCGGGTACCAGTGGTGTGAAAAGTTAAGTTGCTTATAAAAAAATGCAATGACCGACGTCAGGAAGGACCTATCAAGAGACAAAATATTCCTTTTTTTAGAAATTTGTTTACTTGTTGCCTCTATTGTGTAGAGCTTGAATAGATGATTAAAAAAATAATGTATAGAATCGTACGTTTTGGACGAACACCTAAGGAAATAAAGGTTTAAAAATTTTGCTGACGTCAGCAAAGACAAATATATATGAAGAAATTTGGAATTTACATATACCTTGCCTTCATCGTATAGATCTTGAAACGCTAATCAAGAAAATGTATAAGATGATGTACCTTTGACAAAGTGAGATTTAAAGGTTTTTTAACGACCTCATTAGCCCATTCAATCCGAAAGGGATTCAGGTTTGGGAAACTTAGTACTTTGGCAGGTCTTAACTACGTCAGCAAAATTTAACCGCATTATCTCCTTAAACGTTCGTCAAAAGCACATGATCCTATACATTATTTTGATCAGTGTTCCAAGGCCTACACAACAGATGAAACAAGTAAAAAAAATTCCAATATAAAATGTGTATAATGTGTTAAAATTCCAGTGACGGTCCCAAGTGGATTTTTCCACAAGGAATATTGACTAGTTACAGTATTTTACAAATACTACAGTGTATTACTTATTTCGTTTATTATTATTTTTGAGGATATTTATACCAGATGGTTTATCAGTTTAAAATAACCGTTTTCCATATAGTATAGTCATGCCAAGGTTAAAAAGATAACAAAAAATGTATATATATTTTCACTTAAAATGACATATTAAAAGCCAAGAATAAACAAAAAGTATTTTTATCAATCAACAAAAATATAAAAACGTCAAGAAATGAAATCAGGCTAGCTAGTATATAGCTATATATATATATTCCGGATCAGTATATTACTCAATCAGGTGAAATTATGTATCTTGAGTGGAATAAACTACTGTCTCTTATCTTAGTGTAGCATAAAGCTAGTTAGCTTGTTTGGTAGAGCTGGAAACTGTATATACATAGCTTGGATTGTGATTTTCTGTGTTAGATTTCAAATTTGGCAATGTAAAAATCACGTTCTAAAATTATGCAAAATATTTTTAGCACGGAAAATGACAAAGGCTTAAGGCAATGTGACGTAAGACAGGCGCCTGGTTTTAATAATTAATTATTTGTCATTGCAGAAAAATGAACAAGCGATAAGTAGAAAAAAATATTATACCTTCTGTCGAATGGCTGGACCCAAATTCAACTTTTTCTGCTTGAAGAACACCGTACCCTGCGAGAGAAAAAAATATACCGCTAAAATAAAAGCCGTCAACACGGGGAAACAATATCATGAACGCTCAAACCGTCGCGAAAATTCTTATTTACTGTGTGAGATATGTGCCAAGATAAGTTATAATTACAGATAATTACGTAAATATTATTACTGAATTAAAACATGATTGCAAAATTATCACAAATCGTTCTATACATCATTTCTCCCCCGAGAAAACTATCGCTTAGGATGTCAAAATTGTTTCTTTACCAGCTGTTGAGTCTGTATTGCATCATGTTTGCTTTCAAACGTGACAAAAGCGAATCTATAATAAAAAAAACACACTCGATATAGAACATGAACGCACATTCTAATTCCGGCGCCGTTGCTTACGTCATGATGTATTATAGAATTTTTTTCTTACCCTCTGCTAATACTTTGATTATCTTTAATAATTTTACACTCTTTGATCTTTCCATATTTCGAAAAAAACTCTCTAAGTTCATCCTCCTTGGTCTAAACATGATATGAGAATATACACGTCCAACCACATTTTTTAACCACGTAACGGACTTGATGAATCGTTTACGTGCGCAACAAATAGAACATAAAAATCACTTACATCAAAGGCTACACCACCGACGAAAACTCGATTTGGTATTTGTATTCCGTATTTTACAACATCAGCCTTAAAATTAACAAGCATCGTGTATTATAAAAAGACCAAACAAATAATGAAACAATAATCAGAAAATCGTCTAAGCTTACCATTATTTTAGGGTAAAGAAGGCTTCGTTTGGAAATTCCCTTTTCTTGTGAAGCACAAAACTGACGTCCTCTGTCGATTAAAGCAACGTGTGACTAAACCTGCGCGTATGAATGAATTCGTTTTATACCTTCCTTTTTCTTCATGAGTTTTTCATTCCTTAGAGAATTATTTAACGTTCTTTTCATATAATTCACAAGAATACAATTTCATTGGCACGCTTAAAATTGCAACACTTAAATTGAATCTTGCTTTAACTTTTGTGTGATCAATCTATTCCCGATCGACTATTATTATGAACTACCAGGGTGTTCAATTCTACTTTTTAATCTAAAATATAAACGATAAGTTTATCAAAAGTTTCAGAGAGATGATCTTTCATAATTTTGTAGATGTCGTTATTAGCAAGTTTAACACTAAATCTTCTTCCACTGCTGGTGATTTCTTGTGCGGTCAAAACAATCAACACTTATAAAAATAAAGCACCCGTCTTTAACATACACAATACACGTGAAATATTTTGAGAATTTAATTTTCGCGCGAAAAGTGTAATATACATATTTCCATGTTAACATTTATAGTTCTTCCTATATACCAGAAAACACCATAGGAAATAACTTTAATCACTATTTTTGATAACCAATAATTTACATGTTATAACACACCATAAACAACATTTCAGCAAAAAACAATATCACCGCATCAAAACACGTTAGAATTTGTTAATTCGGAAATGAATATTTTATTTGTTTTTCTTTCGTTATCTGTGTTAAAAATTATGGCTAACGTTTTTTTTTGTTCCATTTCCTGTTACTAGCTTTGGTTAAATGCTGTTCGAGAAAAATTGAATGATTCAGTTCATGACGTCATTGTCTTTTATTTTTTTTCTACCGTCGAATGTGTCATTATTACCACCGAACAATAAACAAATCTAAATTTCAGGGGGTAGTGATGATTGCATATTATTATAATGTTTTTGGTAAACAATTTCCGTTAAGGCGGACGTTAGAGGTTTTTTTGTCAATTAATTAAAATTTTGAGACAAAAGATGTAAACAAAGCGTGACAATAGTATTAAAAACTTCAAAATGATGCCGCTTTTTTGCGCTGGGGCCAACGTCAAAAGCACCGATCGTTTAACGGTATTCTTCGTAATCAATTTGACAGTTAAACAATGCTCACATAAAAGATGTTGCTGTTACCGCTAGATTAGAAAAAAAAACGTGTTGGCACAAGTAAAGGTTTACAAGAAAATTGATCTATTAAACCCAGGGCCTACGACAGATTTTAAATAAAAAGGGAAGGGTTCATTATTTTTATTGTTATTATTATTATTGAAATTATTTACCAAGGATAACCTTTTCAGTTCCTATTGGGGGACTGCTATCAACGAGGGTCCTGCGAAGGGGGCTTAGTTGGCAAAAACCAGCCATTGATAGAGCGACCTTGTTCTTCACAGAGTTTTTTTTTTGCTTTCCGATATCAGAGGTTGTTTGCTAGCTCCAGCCTAAAAATCACTAGAAAGCGAAAAAGTTCAACTGACTACATGTGCTGTTATACCAATAAGTTAATTTTGTAGAATATCATTAAAGTAATCGACTTATGAATACAGATGACAAAAACTGAATCAGGATTTTTAAGAATACAAAAATAAATACAATTACAATTTTTGTACTTTTTATATCCTTGAAAATTGATCTGGCGCGTGTTTTTTTTATCAAATTCAAGACCTTCATCAAATCATTACACCGTAGCATGTTCACCAGGTGGAACATCATTTACACCTCTATAGAGTATACGGACATCACAAAATGTATAATTTGCAACAGGTAGCCTCGCGAGAAAATAATTGCTATGCGTTGTGTGTACATTTCGTATCATCTTAGTAGAGAGCATTCTGTCGCCTCTACCTTAAACATAAAAATTGTCAACTTAGATGCTATCATCTAGGAATATAGAAATAGAGGAACTATAAAATGAAGCGGTAATTGAAAGGAGGAAATGAAAGGTCTCTTGTGATTTCCTTGAATAGCCTAAAATGTCCCTCCACAAAAGATTGGGAATTCTAACAAGTCTGATTGGCAAATAAAAATAATTCTAACTAAAACCTGCTCTAGAGTTCAGCATAAAGGAAGGACCGGAATAAACGCTAGGTTGGAGTGGAGATGTATTGAAAATCGGGGTGGTTGAAATAATTAGACGTTAAAAAACAAAAGAACGGATGTAACTGTCGATACTGTGGATACTTCGTCTATGCTCTTTTTGCTCATGTTCATTTCGTTTTTATTTCTGATTGAATTTATATTTACGTTTGCACATACATTTAGTATTTACGCATTTCAGCATTAAGAACCATTGTAATTAATAAATGCTTGAAATATATGTCGATTAATAATAATAATAATAATAATAATAATAATAATAAAAACCCTAAATTGAAAAAAACGAGAGGGCATTGAGGACGATTATTCGGTACTCTAGAGCATTAAGACAGACGTGTATCCACAAATTGCTTTGTTATTTCATTTTGAGCTCTTCTTTCATCTTCGTCCCCGGAATTTGCTGCCTGATATCAAAACCGCTAGCACTCCCTCGATGTCAAAGAGGCAAGAAGCATACTTCCTCGTACGAGACTACTGTTTTTCTATTTTAGAGACCATTATAATAATCAAATACTTGCTTACTACGGCAAAGTAAGAGAAACATTCTATTTCAGAAAGCGAACGTACAATACAAACAAAACAGAACGTCTTTATGTGCTCGTTTTTTTACGCTGCTACATGAACCACTCAGAAAAAAATAATTTTCCCACATGAAATTCTTCTGGATACACTCAGTAAAAAACATTTTCGATATTTATATCTTTAAATTGACGATATTCACATGCTCAATATTTGAGATTGTATATCTTTTAAGTGCTACCTGCAAATTTGAAATCAATCATAGACGTATTTTTTCGGTGGGACACAACAAACTCGTGAAGTTACGAGTTACTCGTGACGTTACGAGTTTGTTGTGTCCCAGAGGAGAGGACATTTTTCATGTCCTCTACAATTCTAAAATAATCGCATTGTACATCGTTTTATTTCTAAGGCATGGATAGGTCAAAATCGCCCCACCTACTCATTTAAAATTAGAAAAGGTTTTCCTCTACAATAGTTTCTGAACAATGTAGTTCTGTTAAACTCTTTTAAAACTGTGGTTTAATCCAATTTTTGTGTTTCCCGTCAAAGTTTCGAATCCTTGTTTTCCACATCAAGAATAAAAGTAATACAAGCTAAATGTTCGTAAAATTTTAGAGCAAGAAATATACAAGAATATAAAAAAGGCAGGGGTTACATAAATTGAAACGAGTGGTTAAATTTTCAGAAATTTGTTGTTGCGCCCCCTACCCTCTGGCATATCTACCCCAGAAACCATTTGTGTCAATCCATTAGGCAGGGGGTAACTGTTTTGAAAGGAACAAGCACGTCAATTCTCTTGTCAACCGTACATGTATTTGAGTACAGAAATGTCATCTAGTATACATGCATAATTTAGAACTCTTTTCTTTAATAGTTAACATATAAATAAGGCTATAATAATATAATATTAATAACAATTTAACTGAAAAAATAAAAACAAATAGCACTAAACATAGTAAAACACAGGGAAAATTTATCCAGAGACAACTAGAGATTCACTTTTTGTTTTTTGTCTTGCAAAAGACAAGAAAATTTCTTCAGTCTCGTACCACGAAAATTAATCTATTTACATGTTTAGTTGCGACACACGATAATACGTCTCTCTCATAGCATCTGTACAATTATATTATACGATGCTATCTGGTGTGAAATCTGGAAGCTTAAAAATTCTTCTTGAAATCTTGGAAAAGAAATTGATCGTGTACAATTCACAAGATAGAAACTAGTTTTGGTAAACAATCTATCAACAAGCTGAAACGAAGTTAAAATTTTTAGCATTCTTTCTGATCTGACAATGAGTGGTATATATTAGTTTCATACGCCCTAGCATCATTATCATTTAAAGTACTGAACAAAGGGTTTTTAAATAAAGATATAGAAGCCAACAAGTTGCTATCAAGTACCAACAATGACCAGTAGCTACTTTAAAACTGCATATATAATATTTACAAGCTCAGATAAACTTCTTTTATATCAAATGACCAAAATAACTACTGAAAAATATGGATGTATTCAGAGGAATTTAGTTGAAAGGCTGAAACGAATAAACCTCTAACGATTTCGACGATCAAAATAGCAGGTCTACTCAACTTTATTTCAATTTATACTGGAATTGCTTAATACATAGAGACAGGGACCATCTTTTACATAATGGCCGTATGATCACTTCATGCCACCAACAGTAAGCCATTTGATCAAAAGGTGATATAAAAACAAACGAGAAATGTACAAGGGAGGGGATTTATAGTTAAAAATCTTTCAATAAAAACCAGCAGTGCCCATAATATACGCTACTTTTGGTATATAACACCAAGAAACTTTAAACTTCATAAAAATGAAACAAAAACACAGTATCATGCGCATACCTAAATATATTCAATTTGCAAGACTAAAGAATCTAATGGCATAACGAATAAATCAGTTTTTCACGATCAGCGAAACTCGGATACGTTGATATCAGAATAAAAACAAAGTGTTGTCCACTTTATACCCTCTTTAGTTTCTCCGATGTCTAGCAAAGCATATATTTTGTGATATGTTTGAATACACTTTTTAAACTTTTCCAGGTATATATTTAAAAACCGATCCATGAACAATGTCTGAACATAATAAGTTATGATATTAACTGTCTGTGCGTTCGAACACAATAAATACTTCCAAAAAAAATATTCGGATTCAGATATATGTATTCACAACATTCCGTGTTTACACCTCACATTCCATACTGGCTGCCTTTCGAAAGGTTTTGTCTGTCTTATGACACCTTTTTTAGATATTCCATTTGTAAAGAACAAAAAGGCGAGTCCTTACTAAACTGGATTGTAACTTTGGATGTATCTGGACATGAGCTGCACTCCACCTTAGCATCACTAAAAAACGGAGGAGAGTGTTACTGTATATAGTATACTGTACAAAGTTTTAGGTGTTGAATGTAAAATCTTCCATGGTGAAATAAACAAAATTCACGAAAGTTTCTATACAAGTTTAGCAATACCTGCCGACACATTTTTACCTACAAAAAATGTTAGTTTATGAGACGTAGGCAAAAAATGGTGAATTTTGAAGACCAAACATATAAAATTTTATTGGAAATATTATTCAGTTTACAAAAATTTATGTTAAATAGACTGATTTTGTTCCTATAATTCATTTAGAAATCCAGTCATGATAGACGAATCCATTTTTTCGTCATCTCTAAACGTTCTATCCATTAAATTTTTTTTATAAGAATTATTGAGTATTGTGTAAACAACACTTCTACTAAACGTACCTTTCTATATCTTCGACACTCAACGTAATTTTCTCAGCACCATCTGGGGGACCTCTAGCAAACCAAAATGAATTATTCGGCTTTGGAGAAGAAGCATACTTTGGAACCAAAGAAGATGTTTCAGGTGACCCCCTTTCACTGACTGTGGAACCAGCGGAAAGGCTACGATTAGGTGTGGTCGGCTCCTTGGTTGGTGAAATGTTCTCACTTGGCCAAGATGGTGACAGTGAATGGCTTCTCTTATCTTTTGTGTTGTTTGGAGTGTTACTAGTGTTAGAGTCGATCCAACCATTTGAAGTTTGAGTATGCATATCAACATTTTTTGCTACAATACCTGGGACAGGTGGGCGTCGACCTTCAGGAGGGGTACGAGCGAACACCTATAGGAAAACAAACAAGTGTTTCACCTACACGTGCAGATTGCAATCGAAACTGTACACCCTGCCTCGCTTATTAATCGCTGTTTGAGTAAAACAATATATTCCTAGTGTATTTCAGTGCAATATAGCAGAAGGAAAGAGTTCAGGGGTTGAAACAAAGCTATTAAAACATCACAGAATGTCCATTCTTAAAATAAAGGCAAAAGTAGGGATGTTAGAGGTAGGGAGAAATTTAGCTATTTTTTAGGTTTATTTTGTTGCGACTGACAAATCCACATCAAATATAAATAAATATTTAGGAGAAAAATTTTTTAAAAGCAGATTCGATTATTGAAATATAATAAAAACTTCGAACCAAACTTATGACCAAAAGAAAGAAATATAGTACTTAAAGTCAACAAGGAAATATCATAGCACTTCAGAGTTGGTGTGTAAACCTAATGTTTTTGTAGCAGAGGTTGTCAACTTGCATGAAGTTAACAACCCCTAAGTTTTTTTTAATAATAAATGGGCAGGGAGTGAGAAAATTGTTTAACTAAAAAAGTCTGGAACACCAAGTGTCATTAAGAGTCGACATAGTAACCTACAAATAAGAAAATGAATAAGAAATATCTAAAAGGAAAAATAGAAGCTTATTTAAACTTACATATTCATCCTTCGCATCTAGATCCAATCCTTCTAATTCTATATTGAGACCTTCCACACTTCTCCTTGTATGCAAGCTAGGATATTTTGGACTAGATGGGACTTGTGGTATTGCAACTGGTTTAGATGCTATATATGCAGTCGAGTAGTATTGGCTGACAGCAGAATGATCACCTTGCACAGGAGATTGCTTTCCATGGATTGGTTGAGATTGCTGCTTGTTACGTTGAAAACACTGGCGAAATATCTATACAGTTTAAAAGTTTTGGTCAATCAATGAGAGTCACATAAAGTGTAGGTAAAAAAATACATCTTGTAGTTTAAATCTGTAGTTTATAACACCAGTGAACAACTCCAGTGGAAAGTTTTAACATGTATTAGACCTGCTGGGGATGCTGTCTTTAAAGCAATGATAGATTTTAAGTTTAGTATCTCGACTAGGAAAGCACATTAAAAAACAGCAAATACTCAGGTTTTATTAGCCTGAAGAGTAAATCCTGGTCACCATGTCACTTTGACAAAAATTACTGATGTCTCTCAGACAACTTGTTAAAAATTTTATAATTTCAATTATTACAGTAAGGAAAAAGAAGACACAAAGATAGTTGTCAAATTATTTTGAAATTAATTGGTTATTTTTCATTTAAGTTTAACAAACCTCTTTGGATCCTGCAGCTCCTATAGCAGATGATTTTCTTTGATCTAAGGAGAGTTGTACGGTTTCTTCGTTAGCACTCTCATCCCATTGAATTGGTGTCTAAATAAAAAAACAAAAAATTTAATGTCAAAACAAAAAATTACAGTTACATTATATTCACACAATGGTATTTTTGGTAAGATCAAATGTTAGGACCAGTTTTTTGGCCCTTAAAATCTATTTTGACTGATTAGAAGGATGTGCTTTCAACAAGGCCTTGAAATTTCAGTGCTGTGTAATCAACAGAATAATTTGAGATGAACGTTTTAGGGATTGATCTTTGCACCTTTGAAAGATAAATAACATGATAGGGCAACTAGTAATTTAGTATATGGTAGTACATAATAATTTTTGTTTATTCCAGACATTTCAAGGTTTTTGAAGCAACCTCATCCGATTTCATGGTTTTTAAGTAATAAATTAAGATCATAATGAATTATCATAATAAATGCAAACAAAGTTTTTGTATAACTCTACCACAAGAGATTATTTGAGGAAAATTTATTAGTCAAGGAAAGAGTAATCCAGCCTTCGTGTTTTTACCATAGCTCTAAACAACATTGCGTTCCCAGCTCAGGTTACCTTTGACATTTTTCAGCTTTTACATGGACCTTCAACAACAAGATACATTGGTAACTTATTAATCCCATTGAAAATGCAAGTTAAAATAAGGAAAAGAAAGAGAAAGAAAGTCATCAAGGTGTTATTCAGAAATATAAATATGGGTCTATAAATCCTAAATAGAAATTTCATCAAGGTGGTCTTAGGTATTATTGAAATCTTTAATCCTTCACAAATTGCATAAAATGGGCTATAAGTCCCGTATTTTGTAGTGAATGTGATTAGCTCCTCTAATAAATTGTGAGAAATTTGGGATAAATTTCAATTGGGAAATAGCCATTTAACGGCGACTGAGAACGCTGGATTACAACCTGATCATCTCAAAGAATGTGTAATTACCTGAGTTGCTTTGTTATTTGAGATAATTGGAGGGCTCGTTGTCGGCGTATTTGAAGATGAACTTTCTCGTGGCCATTGACCATTTATATATGAACTCGAAAGTGTTTCTAGCGAATTTGTTCGTCTGATTATATTTTTCGCTACTTTGCTCTTGTTCACAGGCTTGAACAGATGTACTGAAATAAAAAAAGTAATTAATTATTGCAACTAAGTCCATTGCAAATACAAAATACTACACCTAATTATTAGTAGTATTATGATCTAATCAATTGTTTAAACTTTGAGCTATCAAATTATTTACAGATTTCCAAAGAAAATTGGCTAAAACTATTTCTCTCATGTTAGAAAATGACCAACAAGCATATTATAACCAAATTAAGAAGATTATCATTGTTTTCTTTAAAAAAAATGATTTATTTTCTGAAAATATGAAAGAATAAACATTTCCATCTAAATAATTCATAGAAAAATTTTCATTGGTTATAGCTGTTAATCGTTCATGTTGAGGATATTAAGACAATTCAAGTTTCATTCTCTGGCATTGTTTTTAATTTAAGTTCAAGAAAGGCAATCTAGGTAACCATAGATTGATAGATCAATTTAGCAGGAATTGGGATAATTTAAGACTGTTTAAAAGCATCAGTTGACTGCTTGCTTTCTTGTACTTTTTTGTTTATAAAGTTTGTGGTCATGTTCAGTGATGTGCCTATTTCAAACTCCAGGTTACGAGATAAATTTTGACACTATCATCAAAATTATGGCAAATTAACCTTGTAACTAGATATTTTACACCTTAAAATATCTTAGATGGAAATTTTTAATAAAAGATAGCATTATACTATTGTCAAAATAATGTGCACGTTGTTTTGCATTGGATTTTATGTGTAATGCATTTGTCCCATAAGTAGCTACAAAGTTTAATTAAGACTTGGAAACCAAAAAATAATTTAGGAAAACGTAAAAAGATTCGTAGACAACTTTTAAAACTCCTTCAAATGAATCAACTTGTTTTTTCAAGGGAGGTAAGCTTTAAAGTTAATAGCTATAGCTAAGTAAACACAATAAAGATGAATATTCTTAATAGAGCCGAAATCCTGGCACACGATTGTCATTGTTTCTAGAAAACTTAAATAAAAACTTTTAATGTCTTTTTTCTCTTGGATTGGACACATTTTGGACAAATTTTGCATAATGGAAAGAACCAACAAGTTCATGTCAGCCCCCTGAAGTGCCGAAATTTATAACAAAACATTTGGCATGAGTATTTTGTCATCACACGACAGCACCAGGGCTTTGTACAGGTTCAGTCTAATTATAAAAAACAAGCCTAGCAACACACAACAAGTTCAACATTAAACACAATTGGGATTTTTAAAAAGGAACATATAAAATACTTTATTTTTTTGTATATATATAAAAGATTTTTGGATTGCCCTATCGTTAGTATATACAAAATACTTTGGTAAGTTGAGGCAACCTGAAAAGCTTTTATACCAGAAATACAGTTTTTTATATTTTCCTTTATAAATTCATGGCGAATAAATTAAACACAATTGTGATTTTTGAATCATGGTTGAACAAGTTGTAAGAAGGGTCTTTAATCTTCAATTAAACTGTGCAATATTTGTGGGACAAACAGATATTCAAAGAATCCTTACAGTCTCTTGTCACTGACAGGTTGTGGCCACATTATTTTTTTCTTGAAGATATTTGCAATAGAACATGTTCATTTTTTGCTCTGGGAAATAAATAGCCAGGGCTAAACATGAATAATTTATGAAACGTCAATGCAAATAAAAGCATTTTTTAACAACCATTATAAACTTGGGGATTTTACCTCTTTTAAACTCTCTGATTTACCTATGTTCTCTCTTTCCTCTGGTTTTAGGGCTAATTGAAAAAATTTAATTTCCTTTCGTATACCTTAATGAAATTAATAAAAAATCTGTAGCAGAAGAAATTTTTGTGGAACTTTTTTGCAGAACAGATCCTCAAAAAAGAAGTCTTTTATTGTTATCTAAATTTCCTGTAGGACGTTAAATCATTGATTTTGTTGTTGTTCATTCAATGAAGAAAATGCTACTGTGCAGCAAATGGAACAGAAAAATTGTTTTTACAGTGTCCAAGCAGGTGATTTTTGTAAATTTTTTCGTCTTTCTACACATAATAAATTTCTGCACATGTGAAATTGGTTTCACATGTACAATTAAGGTTACTGTAAAGGAAAAAACTCACTTGATGAGTAGTCTCAGAAAAACCCTTATAATTTATCAATACTTTTATATTTTTTCTTATTTTTGTTTTGTTTCTGAATGCTTGATGAAAGACTTATTGTTATTTTCGTGAGATGTTAATTTTCCAAAAAGAAAATATAATGAAATAAAGACACACCATTTTTTTTATATCATACGTTTTAAAGTTGCTTCTTTTTCCGAACGCGTGGTCGCAGTTTTTGCACCATTACATTCAGCATAAATTAAATTCAAAAAGGTTCCCGTTTTTTTTTCTAATAACGTCGTTATGAAATTATTTGTAATTATAAATAATCATTCAAAAAAATGCATATTTTTTTCTTTCTGTCGTCATAATTCGCTAATCAGTAATTTACACAAAAAAATCCGGGAACCTTTTGTGCATAATTTATTCAGCTTTCCATTACCGAAAATTTCAATGAGCCAATAGGAAGCTTTCGGAAAAAGAGACCACAAACGTAAAAGCATGAATGCGAAAATTTACTAACGAGATATTTGTTTTTAAAGATTTTCGTAGGTGTTATGAAAATGTGTGAACTGAGTATGCAGAAAGATGATAGAAGTGCGAACTTTTTCTTTATGCTGAATATGCGTGCACGCGTTCAGAATTATTAGTAGACAGAAGTCAGGGTTACAAGAGACAGCTTATATGCATACTCCTTAACTTTGATTTTTTTAATGATTTTTTATACGACAACATTTATATATATATATATCGATGGTGAAAGTAAACTATCTAAAAAATATTATTATGCATATTTTTATACGGGAGTTCCATATCATGCATAATGTTTACAAAAAATATGCTAAACTCATTTTGCACATATTTCCTCGAAGGCGCGAAGGATATAACACCTCTGAAAAGGCTTTTTCTAGAAAAAAGGGATGTTTCAAATATTTTCATGGAATATAAAATTTGTCATTCGAAAGAGAATTTTTTTTTCTATACGTCATTAATTTTTTGCAAAAAACTCATGAAACTCATAATTTGTTTCCTTTACAGTAACCTTAAGAAAAGCAGCACACCCAATTCTACTATCCCAATTCTCCATACTTCTAAAATATATTCTGAAAAGTGAATAATTTGTGCGCTTAGGAAGAAATTAATGTGCACGTGATATGAACTAATGGCTCAGCTGGACAAAGTTTTTGTGGAACAGGAAGAGCAAGAAATGACTCAAATATTATCTCATTTCACAGAGTCTTTGCATGTGCAAATGTTTGACTGAATGTTTGCTTGTATGCTGTCTAATTATGTACTGATTAGTTATTGTACTTCTATTGTATCAAAGTTTAACACCCTGACAAGCATGTGCCCTGAAATTACATTTCTGAACTAATTCAAACCATCGAGCACTGTACTTTAGCAAACAGTACTCAGTTGAACTGTATTTCTAACTTTCAAAAAACTGATTTCAATCAAATCAATCAACAAAGCCAAACATGTAGTCCTGTAAACAAATATTGACCTACAATCCCCAAACAGAGTTTCAATTTAAGGTGGTTTTTCTTTACCACAATCATCTGCATCGTCAACATTATTAAATAGCAGTAACGCAAAAGAAAATTATCTATAAAGCTGTGATGGTGCAAATGCTATCATACAACAGTTACATGAACTTTGGTTTGATGAGGAATGTGTCTAATGTGTCATTAACCTGGCTTTATAAGAACCTGAAATGCTCAAAATCAGGCCTATCAATAAGAAAATAACACCCAAGCAATAAATCGCTCCCCCAAGGTTACAATAACTTGAACTGGGCGAGCAATCTGAATAAATAGAATAAGTTTATAAACGCATATTTTATCACAAAGTCTTTTTTATCTATTTTATTTATCTTTCTTATATATTTTGGTTCTTTTTTACTGTAAATAATAAGAAAGAGAAAATTGATTTCCGTGTGAATGGCTCAGCTAGTTTCTCATTTCTCAGAATTGGGCGAGTCTTTGCGTGAGAGGAATTGCTCTCCCCTTATTTATAGGCCTGCAAAATATAAGAACAAATAAATTTCTACCTGCTCAGGTGTTTTTAATTCAAAATGGCGTGCTATTGATAGCACCTGCAAAATGACAAATTTTATAAGAAGTTAACCAGTGCAGCACACCCAAAAACACACCTAAAATACTCGAGGCGTGCTTTTTGGCACACACGTATTAAAATTTTCCTGAAAAGGCCTGCATGTAGCTGTTGCGTATATAATGTAGGTTACACAAATGTCAATAAACAGAACTGTAGTTACATTATGTGCAATACATGTTTTTTTTAAGAAACCAGTCTATAAGAAAATCCAGGCTCAGAAAGGCCAAATTGTAAGAAACATTTCAGACTCAAATCATAAAAATTTTAAGAAACTTCAGGCTCAACCAAATGGTTAGGTTTCTTATAAAAACTGTGTATGGTTTATTATCTCATCAGGTTTATCCAATCTTTTTAACATGTCCATTACCATTTAACAGCTCCCTCTAATATTTATTCTATTTATCACGAGCTGTAGCTGAATTTTTTTGAATAGGTATTGGAAGAAACATGTGTTAAGTAACTCCCCAAATATTTGCGTTATCTTTTCTCCATTCTGCTGGCACAAAAACAACAAGGAAATCAAAAAATTATGTGAAAAAACCACAGCTTTGGTTATTCCCACTACTTTTTCGACTGTAGCAAAAGTCTGTCACCAAAAAACTCTGAAATGACTTGCAGCTATATCAAATACATTCTCTACCACCCTTCGCGCTCTGGAAAGTCTATAGTTGAATATTCTTTTTTCTGTTTATAAATTCAAAGGAGTAGGGTTTCATCATAATGCAGCTTTAATCTGATTGCATCATCTACAACAAAAATGTAGTTGTGTCATTTACTGTTTGGTAATATTTAGGTTATTTTCTTCAATTGCAAACCCTAAATTGCTGTTGAAATAAACAACACCATCTCTTTGCCGTTCTGAATCACCAAAATCAACAACGACCAATGCAATACAAAATTGTTTTTGAACCAGATCGTGCATGAGCTTGCATGAGAACAGGTTTTCCATCTATCCCTCCCAGAAGCATTAGCAAAATTTCATTTTAATTTAAATTTGTTAGCTATACGTTCCCAAACAGCTTTATTTTTGGGAGCTTGGGATAAACCCTTGCCGTGCAAAGCATCCCAAACTGCAAGGCACGTTTCATGAATTATCTGCCTAACAACAGCAGGACTCATTCGATAATTTGCAGCAATAGTCACTTGAGCATGACCAGTGACTAAATATCTTACAAAGCCTTTCATTTGCACATCGGTTCTCTCATTTTTGTTTTATTTTTTGTAATTGAAGGAGCCACCCAAGATAAAGGAGTTTCAAGTTTAAAAAAAAGTTGACTGTCATACAATTTCATATCGTGAGCGAGAAGCTTGACTTATCCTTTTAGTTTACGTTCTTGATAAAGCAGTCGCATCCAAAACCTTTTTGCATACTCCTTTTTTTTGTGATCTTCTTTCAGCAACAGCAAAAAAGATTTATTTTTTAACAGCAATAACTTTCTATGTCGAGCATTCATGTTTACATCTGTATAAGCTTTTGCACGCTCTTTTTACTGCTTTTGGCAAGTGGAAATTAAAAAATAACATTCAAAGTGGATTAATAAGCGGTTATTATTGTTTGAAAAACGATAGCCGTCCACGCTCAGCACGTTCTAGACCACCTAAATGAAAAATGCCTTGCATTGCATTCCAGCTTGGACTACTGTAGTAATTTAATTTTTTAGTCTTTTTATTTATTTCTGCTTTTGTATTTAAAGATGTTCCTTGGATATTCTTTTCCTTAAATTATATATATGTTAGTGATATCCCACACAAAACAAAAAGGTTCAGAAAATTAAAAAAAATTATGTTGAACAAGTAGGCCTCTTTTATTCCAGACAAAATAGATGTCTGCCTAGATATATGAAAGGAGAACTAACAATTGATAACAATTTTCTTTACATTAGTCAACCTTGGTTCGAGATTTGTGTGATGTAATTCTGCAGGGGTTCAAACAAACACATCCTGAATGAACAAAAGAGGGACTATATTTTTTGTGATTTTTGAGATCAATTTTATTTATTATATATGTTTTGAAATTAGTAGCTTTTCTTTACCTATTTTTATGGTATTATATTCTTAGAATGACAATGAACGGAAGAACAACACAATTTTTACATTTGCACTAGTGCAAATTTATTGTTCTAATGTAATTAACTTGTCTTCTTCTTCGCTTGAATCTTCCGATGTAATGGCTTGCATTGGCATGTTTTTAATTCCTCTTTCCTATATTCGTGTTCCTGGGTGTACGAAACCGTGAACTCCTTACTCAATAGTCACTCAACATGTGATTGGGATGATTGTGATAAATTTAAATCACTTCGTGGTTAAAACTCTTGTACTTTGTGCGGGAAAGAGGGGTTCGGACCCCCCTTGTCGGCGATTTAATATGGACGAGTGAATGTTACCATAGCCCTGGGTCAACCCAAGCCATGTGAGGGAAATTGGGGAGATGGCACAATGTGTGGGCCGTTGGATGTTGCAGGGAGTTGTCTGGTAAAACGCGGACCCTAATTCGGTCTGCGTAGCTCAAAATGAGCATTAAATACTCTAGGACTCCCCATCTAAGCCATGGCACCTCCTGGAAATAATAGACAGGGTATATCCCTTGATATTTGTAAGGCTAGCCATGTAAAATATGCACATCTATCTATCTTGTTGAGCTATGTATGCAATATGACCCCATAAATCAACAAAATATTGAAATTTGTTCAATAATGTCGGCAACAGTTATTGCTGTTTGGGTACAAAATTTGAACTTTTTATGCCATATTGTTTCTGTGATATGTAAGAATATGTATACATTTTTTGTTTGTTCTCCTTTAAAAAATATAATTTTTTTTTTGCAAGTCAAAGTGGAAAGTGTTTTTCTAATGATTTAGAAAATACTTCAAGGTGATTTTTGAAAGTAACCACACAAAGGGATTAAAAAAATTACCTAGCCGCTTTTCTTTACAAATTTGTCAATATCATAATGCCCTACTTTTGGTGGTTTTATTCCCCTAAAATCAGTCAAAATCATGAGTATAAAAACGCCTTAGTTTTTTTCTTCGGGTGTGACCTAAAGATGCTGAATGAAATGAAAATCCCTGCATTGGGTGGAGTGGAACAGCAATGCATATGCAGGACAGGGCATTGAACAAAGAACAGGTAGCTGGGGCTCAGCCATTTTTATTTTGTCACAAAGTACATACCTCATGCTTGTTATAAGAGACGTTTAGAATATAGCTTAGGATACAGATGAAAAAAAAATGAAAAAAAAAATAATGGAAAAACAAACAATGAAAATCAAACCTTTAGAACCCAACGGGGAAAGAAGAGCTCTATGTTCGTTTGGTTGGACATCTGGGCTCCTCCTTATTCTATTTCTTTTGTCAGGTGGAAGTACTGGTGATGACGGACTCGTTCTTCGTCTTGTTGGACTTGTAGTTCGTACAAGTGACGACAAAGGGACTGTTGCCTTTAATGGCTGGCACTTGGAATTTATAGGGGAATTGTTACGTTTAGGACGTTGAGCAGCCATATCCGTTTGATGAAGCTTCCATACAAAAGCTGTCTGAAACCAATATGGCCAACAAACTGTAAATTAGGATGAAGTACTAGCTATATCTATATAAATATAATTTTAATTTGAAACTTATGCTTTGTGTAGGTGTACACCACTTTGCGTGTTGAGCTTTTCCGCAGCAAATACACAGCTCGGATGATGTCTCCAAAAAAAAGTGAATTAACCTCAGAACATTACATCACGTGGTCATTATAACATGTGTCAATTGGATAAGAAAATTTGTTCAGGCAATTTGATTGGCCTTTCGGGAATGTACATTTCATTCATGTTATTTAAAGGAATCCTCACCACCCAGGGAATTACCGGTCTTGATATTTGTTTTTCTTCTTCTTTGCATCAAAGCAAACTTTTATGTTTGCGAAAATTCAAAATACAAGTCAGAGAAAAATTGATATGGCAGTGCTGCAGTGAAGTTTCAAACTAAAAATGTCGTCAAAAAAATTAGTTGTCTGCCTAGCATATGTAGTCATAAAATTTTGGAAAGACGTACATCTTCGCTGCTTGGAAATATATTTTAAAGATTTACAGTAGAAAGTGGCCAAAGTAATAAAGAAAAAATTATAGGTAAACATTTTAAAAGATTGCTTCTTTTTCTGCCCTTCTTCGGCACAATAAATAAAACGTCATCATATCCTAGGGGAATCCCCTTAAATATTTAGGGCAAGTGAGTTTTTTTAAATCAAGTAGTACGCGATAATTCAAAAATTATTGGGTACTAACCACTGGCGCAGGAAGACAGGGGATAAGTTATTTAATACTTGTTTTACGGTAGGGAGCCATAATAAACCTCTTGAGGGGTAGAGCTCTGGGAATGAGAATGGAGTAGCCCGTGTTTCCTATATGGCTGTATGCAATATCGATGCAATATTTGTCGTTTTGCGTTGGTTTTCGAGCGTCTTCTTCTTTTTAGACATTGTCTCAACCCCTTTGTATCGTAAGATACAAAATAAAAAACTTTAAGTGCGTTTCTCTCCATTCACCGTTTAAAATTATACTTGCTAAGATATCTCACGGCGGTCATGTGTTACATTTCTTTTTTAATTTGTTTGTAGACATTAATACGTCATATGCATTAAATAAGCTGATTCTTTTGTTGGTGTTTTGTTCTTGAGTTACTCGACCGAGGAAATGCTTTTGCCCTTTTTTCGCATTATAAACTGCCCTTCAGTTTGCAGAAAGACGACTTCACTTCAGAAAAATCTTTTTTTTATTACGCAGCCGAGACCTTAAAAAGAAACTACACCACAGTGCCTTTAAAACCGCACCTGTTTTTCGGCCTTTTTTTGACCTGTGCAAAAGTCGAAAAAAGCACTATTATGCCTAGCAGCAAAGAGTAACCATAGTACGAAACCAACAATATTTGGACGAATTTTTCAAGCATTGTCGTATCCAATCGCATCACGATAAAAAAAGTTAGAAGAAATTTGTGCTCAATATTGTTTATTTAAGTGGGGTAGTGGCTTACAGCACCGACAGCAAGTGCTCGGAATTGTGCAGTACTAGATTGCCGTGAGCCGAGACATTGTCGACGGAATCAAGGCTACTCCTAACAACAAAATTTTTCCAAGCGTGAGTAGAACCCTCTTTTACGAATGACATCCAGTAAAATTGCTGTTCCCGCGGGTGGAAGAATACAGGAAAAGTTGTGTTCAGGCCTTTATATTTATTGTCATCTGCTAGAAGCTTAATACAAAACAACATGTTATTATTTTAACGCGATATTTATCTTGCAATTATCGCAACATGTTGTAATTACTCTCTAAACGCGACATTGCGTATATCTGACTGTTCGATCTGAGGTGTATTCATTCAGGTACTTGTAAAATCTTTTCCCATAATAGAAGCAATTTGTAGCATCTGACGTCACGAATCAAAACAATCACAAATTACTGATCCAGAAATAATCTCTTACAGCTGTCACTTGGTCTTTGTTATTCAAGTTATTTATGCAAAAATAATAAATCACTTTGTTATGGTTTCGCAGCATGCGATGTGGTACTTTCACGAGATACCAAACTCGCCATTTTAGCTACCACTCTCAGTTACTCTACGACTAATCTCGCCTGTGCAAGCCATAAAAACAAATTAGAAAGTCTGTGATGGAATCCCAATAGAAAACTGAGCACTAATCTATTTTAATCGTGTGGGCTTGTGTTGCAAAAACTGAACCTTCTCATGTCGAATTGAGCTTTCTCGCGAAGTCGCACATGGCACAAAGATAGACTGTGTTGTAGTCTTCCACTTTGCACGACCAACATTTAATCATAAAAAAGTAAAACCCAGGGATGCATGAAAATATCAAAAAAAAATTTTTTTAATTCAGCTGACACAATTTTTTTAAAATCGACTCTATTTTTTATTTTTACATTTCAAGTCTTCATTTTACTACCAGGCTAAAGCCAAGATTTCAATACTTGCTAAGCATAATATTCATACAGTTAACTCCCAGTAACTCGAACATCTAAGGGACCGAAGAAAATACTTCGACTTAGCGAATGTCCGAGTTAAACGAAGATCCCGTTAAGTCGAATTTAGTCCAAAATGAGATTGTAGCGATTTTTTCAAGAGGTAGGGCAACAGTTACCGGGAATAGGTGCAATCTTGGCGATGAAAAAGGCATGCAAGTCCCTTGTATATTGAATTTTCTTTGAAAACAACATTATCTATCTATATACATAATAAAAACTAAAACAAAATGAAAATCTGACATTTATCTACCCTTTCATTTTCTTTTCTCGAGTAAAATATTCGAGTTATCCGAAGAAATTAGCCTCAGAGGGGGACGAAAAATGGGTAAAGTAAACGAATTTTCAAGTTGTCCGAGGTTCGAGTTAAGCGGACTTTTTTATAAGAAAGTATTAACGAAAGTTCAAGGGACCCAAGAAAATGGTTCGAGATAATGAAAGTTCGAGTTATCCGGTGTTCGAGTTACCGGGAGCTAACTGTACTGTAGATTGAACTACTTTATGTTATCGTCCTCTCCGGAGAAAAAAATAATTTTTTTAAAGATTTTGTAGGCTCCTTATACTATCTAGATTTTTAAGCCTCAATTACTTACTTAGGTTTTGACCCAAATCTCTGCCTTAGCGCTTATTTGCCTTTTTATATAAAAGTGTAACCATTAAAAGAACCCTACATGAATTTGTAAATGCTCAACCTTGATCCCAGAGCCTGTAGCGTTTTTTGATATGAGGACGCGTTTCATCCTCATATCAAAAAACGCTACAGGCTCTGGGATCGAGGTTGGTAAATGCTGTCAAGAACAATTTTACAAACAAATGGCGTAAAAAAAGTCCATCAATTTAATTCACATTTAGAAGATTATCATCATTTTCCATTCAATCTTTCTTCAACGTGGTTGAAACCTTTTCCTTAAAATAAAAGCCTAACAAGCTATACAATCATCTCAAACACGTGATACATGTATTATACCATAGGTACACCAGTTTAAAAATACTATCTCTAAAATAAAACAAACTAAATTTCATTGATATTAGAAGATCTGCATAACTAGACACCAAACACGTTGATGTGATTTGTTTCTTGCTCTCTCTGTGACTTGTACACAATATTGGCCCCTCCACTTTCAAAACAAATTCATTTGGCCCTGGTAATTAAGGCTATAGTAAACGTTGCCAAACCTTGGCTCGCCTGTTATGATACCATGAAGAAACATGCGTGATGTCTTATGTTTCATTCGGATTTGTCTCCAAACCCCCGCCCCCTCGCCCCATTGTTTATACTATACAAAATTCATCTTTCTCATAAAAATGGCGAAACGTATACTAGAATCCAATCCAGGCTATACAGCGAATTGGCCGTCTTAAAAAGTAAATTTCTCCTGGTTTTTTTTGAGGTCCTAACTTATACAACTGGAATCAAGACAGTTTTTAAGCCAACTAGGTGACAATGTGGTATTTTGCAGACCAGAATATATGAAAATCAGCAATAATTTGCCCCTTTTGTATTTTTTAACGAAAGTTATTTCCTTAACGGGAAATTGTAATATAGAAAAAATTTCTGATAAACGTTCCCTCAAAAATACGAAAGAGAATTTTCATATTTTAAGGTGGGGGACGCGCTATATGTACGTAGACTAATATGAGGAGACACGACCCTGAGCCCTTGAAAACAAAACCTCAAGAAACACGATTTCCAATAAAATTTCTCCTTCATCATAAAAAATGAAATATTAAATACCAGATACAAATATTACAATATATAAAAACGGACACAAAAAAATTTCTCAACCTGATAGCACTACGCACGTTTTATAAAATAATGTCGTCACAGCATTAATGAAAATATATTTTTTGAAATATTTTTTATTTAAGCCAGCTTATACAACTATACGTGGCATTCAGTGCTCCTACAAACCGCTACTTTTCCTTCTCATTCGTAAAATTAATCCCTTATATGCACTTTTTTTATAAGAGATTTGTTTATAAGAAAACGAGTACTGAGAGCTCTATAGGTTTTGGAAACTTTTCCTGGTACAGCTTATTTTACTCAGAAAAATAAAAAAAAATTTGGGAGCATGCAATGTCTTAAAATCCTACTTTCCCCTACACATTTTTTTTTTAAACAAAATAACTTTTATCTTAAATTGCAGTTCATTACTTGTTAGAAAGGCGCACAAAGTCCAACCAAAACAAGATAACACCGAACTCAGTTATATCAAAAAGTTTGGTATTAAAATCACGAAATAATTCAAAATCCTACACTACTAATTCCTCTGTTCGGTTTCTTAAAAAACATGCAGTGCAAGTTCAAGATTAACCTTAATGCTCGACTAAGCGGCCTCCTTAAAAAGCCCACCGCTGTCCGAATTAAGCTCTCCTAGGATATGTAAATGAATACGTTTTGATATCAAAAGTTCCCCTGACGCTTAATTGAGCATTTGGTAACTAAAAATATGAAGTACAATAGGTACTTCAAATTTTGCAATACATGAAATATTATATTTTTCGAGTCAAATCACTAAAAAACAAAACACAACTCATATACAAAGAATGAAAATTAAAAAATGGAAGTTATAAAATCATTTTACAAGTAAAATATTCCTCTTACCACTTTTTACAAGGCCTAAAATAACAAGTCATGTAAAGAAAAGGCTGTGCATTTCGTATACAGTGAACAGTAAAAGGTTCGAACTAATTCGGAGAACGGTTGGACACCCCGAAGCAATGCAAGCATTTAACCTCATCCCTACAGAAGACGAAGATCGAAAAAATTGTGATTTTAAAGGTTCGATTGATCGAATGTCCGCCGTGCTTCCGAACGAGTGTTTTGTGACACTACTAATATTAAGCTTCCTATATATTTCCTATATAATTTATTTCGTTTTAGGTTTCGTAAAAACGGAAAACCAACCTTCGGTATATTCCTTGTCTAATAATTGTTTCCAATTATCGGATGTCGGCAAAATAGTAGCTTTACCAAGCACCGAGCTAGGTTTAAAATAATGCTTTGATTTCAGTTTTAGTAACATTTTGACTTCAGGTAACAAGTTATCTGGCACATTATATGTCACTTCGGTATCGTAAGAAGGTTGTAACGTGCCCCGTTTGTTGCTTGTTCTGCGTTTCTCCAGTTTTTCATCGTCTTTATTCAACAACGTCAAAGTAACGTAGGAACCTAAAAAGAAGCAAAAACAAACAGTATAATTTGTACGAGGATGGAAATAGTATCTCCGGCAACGTTATCTGACAAACCTCTGAAAAACGTGATGTAAAACCATACTTCCACATAACAACATAGCGTGATAAAAACTTACTGGCTTTTTCTTGATCTTCATCCTGTGGAATGATATCAGCTTGTCGAATTTCCACCTTTAATTCCCATGTTTCTGCGTCATACTCCAACGCCAGGTAAACAGCACCTGCTTCTACTTCCTGTAAATTTGGAAAAACTTCGTTAAATACGTTGAAATACTGTTAAAAAATGCGTACGAGCGTTTACTTGGTAAATAATTACAAAACAAACAACAACAACGAAAGAGACACAACAATAAAACAAAGTCACGACTTAAAATGTCTTACCAATCCAAGCAAAGGATTATAGGGCCGCAACTTTCGAGTCACTTCAATTTCACCCACTTTCTCACTTAGAAGATTCCCATCCTTAACCTCGTATGCTATCTGTCCAATACCATCCTGTTTTGACCATCGATTCAATTCGTACTGATACAAATATAACACCTGTTCTTTCAAATCCTCCTTTTCGATAACGAAAGAGAACATATCACCGAATGCAGGCCAGAATCCGGCGCGAACCATCTTTGTTTTATACTCCGCCTCTTCGTGTTCATGATGGGGGAGTAGCTTCACAACAACGAAAGCATAAGCATAACCGCTTAGATCACGCACAGGAACATCTGCAGTCTCCAACACTTTCACCATCAACATTTCACTGAAATTTAAAGCACAAAAGAATTACAAGAAACTGAGCCAGTTGATGAGGTACCGGGCTACTTATCGCTTTTATTTTAGCGTGTTTTGCAAATTTAAGGCAAATCACGAACTTAAATACACGCGATAAATCCCTGCACTTCAATAACATTACCACACCAGGCTTGAAATCCGATACCTGTCACTCATATAAGTGGATACAAAGAAAGGGGGAGCAACATTTACTATCCAAATTTTGGTTTTACTTTTAATTCTGATGAGACAAATTGAACAATGTAAAATTATATTAATGAAATTAGCTAACTTCTTGACCTATTTTATGCGAGAAATCTCAGACTAAACTAACTCAACTGAAGCAAATAGCGGGTGCAATTTGACACACCAAAACTATAGTGGAAAGATTCATATAAACTTGGGTAGCGGAAATTCACAGGTCTATTTCTCTGTATTCGCACACACTAGAACACTAAGGGTTCCTCCTTTTTTAAAGCATATATTCTTAGCATCAAGTTATGCTTTACAATAACGTGGACCAACCTTTGTACCATTTGCGTAAAATAACGACTTCGAACATTGGGGAGTAATTTCAAATACTGCAAATCTATATTGATTATTAATATTGTGTTGCTATGGAAATAGCACCAACAAATTAATGTTTTTATTATAAAATAACACCCCGCTTTTAAAGAATCCAAATTAATAAGCTCCCAAAGTTCAGGCTAGAATTATACTTCAAGTATGCCTAATTTTTATGGCTTTCCCAGCCGTGGTATGTTTTGTACACAAAAATAGAGTTCATTTTTCATCATTAAGTTTTAAATAACGATGTAATAAATCGCTGGAGCTAAGGCGGGTTTCCGCGAGTTTGATCTGGAAATTGTGTTTAATTTAACGTTTTTAATTCGCCGCCTATTTTTTAGCTGTGTCCACGAATAATTCGCCAACTATTCACAATTTATTCCATGAAAATACGCCTTTCGTGATTAAAAAAAATAATAATTTTTTTAGCTTTGTGTAGAAAATAAAGTAGTCCAATGAAACAAGTGAAAAAAGTAAACAAGAAAGGCTCATACCTCGTCTTGTCATACTGCAAAGTAAATTTTACTGAGCCAAGTTCTTCCTGTAAAAAAATAATATACCCATAAACAATTTACAACAGTTGAAAGCAGTTTGACACTAATACATCCAACATGTGTACAACATTAAGTAGAGATATAATGTTGGAAAGTAAGACTACACAAAACATATTTGGATAAACTCCTTCCAAATTTGGTCAAAATTTACCAGACAAAAATAAACACATGCACATTCTTTAAAAGAGATACTAACGACAAATAATTTGGCGGCTTGTTTTTGTTTAACAGTTTCAACATTGTCTAAATTTTCAGGCCTTCAAAGGACTTGGTATATTAACCATAAAACATAAACAACAGTGGAAGCTTTCGAAACTGGTCTATACATTGGCCTGATAGCTACCAACTCTACACAAAAGATGAGAATACTTGAACTTAATAAATACTTGAGACTCACAAGAACAAGTAACAAGATAAAGATAGTGTGTATCTAATAACTATCTTACCATGGCTTTTCGTTCAGTTTTATTTGGTTGAATTCGCTTTAATTTTTTTGTCGGCTTGGCACCTTTAAGTTTGATTTTTTCTGCATCCTTCTTCTTCTTCTTTCTCCGACATCTTATACAGCAATAACACATAACACAGAAAAAAACAAGGAGGCCGGCTACTGCTCCAATAATAGCATACTTGTTCTTTGACCAGACATCAGTGGCTTTACCTACGAATAATTGAAAAAGGAAGTGATGTTATTTTAAAATATTTTAAATATTTTAATATTATTAAAAAAAATATATTATAATTTATGCTATTAAACGATCAGTTATTAGCATATATTTTGACCCGTCCACATTTAGACACTCCTTCTCACATTGTTTTTTGTTGTGTAGAGCCTTAAACATCAATGTATCAAACTAAATCTATCTAAAACTGCTACAAAGATATTTTAGGTCAACAGTTCAACAGTCAACATGTCATCAATAAGTCTAAATGGTGGAATATCTGTACCATTAACAATCTTATATATCATCTTGGCATATTATTAAAGTGTTGGTGTATATTTACCAAGTTCAATTGTTTACATTTTAACACTATTCAGACGACGGACCTCTTTCCCTTCCTTATTTTTTTAAATCACTTTTGGACTAGAAGGGTATGTGTTTAATTCACCCAGGCGTTCGTAGGGCCTGGCGTTCAGGAAAGTCCTTTCAGATGGCAGCGAAGGCGGTCGTTTTAAACGTCGTTAAAATTCTCTTGTTTTTAATCATTATTGCTACTGTAAAGAAGAAATCTTTCACGAATTCAAACTCAATATGTTACTCGTTTCATGGTGAAGAAGCTCATGATATCCAAAATCAACATCTTATGTCATCAATATGGATTTTTAAAGAGGAAAGAGGTATTTACATTCGACCAAAACACTCTCTCAGACTACTGTTAATACTAGCAGGAGACGTTGAATTATGTCCCGGACCGTGCGACAAGTGTTATACATGTAAAAAATCCATCAGAAAAAATCAAAAGGCTACGAACTGTACACAATGTCTGTCAAAAGTCCATCTAAAATGTTCTAAGGACAAGCTGATGAACGGTCGCGAGAAGTTATACTGTGATTCGTGTTTTGTTTACAACTCCGGCGACCAAGTCGAAGCAGATGGTACAACCTATGAGCACTTTACGAATTTTCTAAAGTCTAAAGGACTTAAATTCTGTCATCTGAACGTTAATGGATTATTTAGCAAATTTGCAAGTTTGGAAATTTTATTTAAAGAAACTTGTAAAAACATTCACATCTTTGGAATCACCGAAACACACTTGAACGATGTTACGGACAGTAGTTTATTCTCTGTTGACGGGTACACGTTTATCAGGAAAGACAGGACGACCGGCATAGGCGGAGGCGTAGGGTGTTTTATACGGAGTGATATCGACTGGCAAAGAAGGTCGGACTTAGAGTCACCGGAAATTGAATCAATTTGGATTGAGGTATTCCAAAAAAACACAAGTTCTATCTTAATTTGTATTACTTATCGACCCCCTGATACGTCTAAACATCTTCACCCGGAGTTTAACGACAAACTAAGTGATATTTTGGAAATCGGTTTAGCTGAGAACAAAGAAACTATTATAATAGGTGATATTAACTGTGACTTTTTAAAACCAACTAACAACAAATCAATCAAGGAGATATTAAAACGCTTTGGTTTTAAACAGATCATTAAACATGCAACGCGAATTACCAACTTGAGTAATACTCTTATTGATGTTATTCTGACTACAAGAGAAGATCGTATTAGTGATCATAATGTTTTCCCTGTCTCTATAAGTGACCATGATTTGACAGCAGGAATCAGAAAAATGAACTGTTCGAAATTTATGGCACGTAAAGTCACATCGCGTAATTACCGAAAATATAATAAAAACGATTTCAAAAGTGAACTACGACAACAACCGTGGTCAAATATACTTAACTTTAATGACGCCGACGGGGCATGGTCAACTTTCAAATCCGTTTTTCGAGCTATAGTTGACAAGCATGCACCACTAGTAGAAAGAAATGTTAGAGGGAAGGATTGTCCATGGCTCACTGATGACATACGTTCCAAGATGAAGGATCGTGACTACCATCTCCGAAAAGCCAGAAAAACTAATCTAGGTGAAGACTGGGCCACTTATCACAAGTTGAGAAATAACGTGACGCTCAAAATAAAAACGAGTAAAGCAAATCATAAGCGTGAAACTTTACGTGAAACCATCACAAAACCTAAACAATTCTGGCAAAGAATAAAAAAGTGCATCGGCAAATCCAAAGCAAAATCGGAAACTAAACCATCAGTTATTGTTAATGGAACTCTGTCAACAGACAAACAAGAAATTTGTAGCGGCTTCTGTCACTTCTTCACTCACATTGGAAAAACTCTTCAGAAATTATTACCGTTCTCTGAAACTAGCATATGGAAGAAACACGATCATTCTACTATCAAACGTGAACTGAATCCTAATGATCATCGTTTCACATTCCAGAAAGTAACAACTGAAACTATAATGAAGAAAATAGCTTCACTTAATTCATCCAAATCGCCGGGATATGACGATATACCGGTACAATTTCTCAAAGATGGCGCCGAAGAAATAGCACCAACCATTGCTTGTCTAATAAACAACTGTTTAGCGTCATCTGTATTTCCAACAGCTGAAAAAATCGCAAAAATTACACCTATACATAAAGGTGAATCGAAACAGAAAATAGGTAACTATCGACCCATATCCGTTTTAACATGTTTTTTCGAAGCTATTCGAACTTATAGTCCATGAACAAGTTTATTCTTATCTAGAGGCGAATCAATTTCTCAATTCATCTCAGTTTGGTTTCAGAAAAAACCGTTCTACTCAACATGCAGTGACCATACTTACCGACCATATTAGGCGTGGTGTTGATAATAGTACACTGACAGGCGCTGCTTATATAGATCTGAGCAAAGCTTTTGACACCGTAGACCATGGTTGCATCATATCAAAATTAAAATGTTATGGAATAGCTGGTCGAGAGCTGTCGTGGTTCGAAAGCTACCTCTTCAATAGAAAACAATTTGTTGTATTGGACAACACTAAATCGCCAATGGAATCAGTTTTGTGTGGTGTTCCCCAAGGTTCCGTGCTGGGGCCACTACTATTTGTAATATTGATGAATGATATTAGTTCTGCTTTGAGTGACTGTAAAATATTAATGTATGCTGACGATACAGTGATATATACATCGCACGCAAACCTCGATACTGTTGTTGCTGACCTCAATAAAGATCTTGATAACTTATCAAATTGGTTTTACATGAACAATCTTATCGTCAATTTTAAAAAAGGGAAAACTGAGTACATGATCTTTGGTACAGCACGGAAACTGAAGAACTTAGATCCGGTGAAAGTTGAAACAAAGGGAATCACTCTCAACCGCACAACCACATACAAATACCTTGGAGTAACCCTGGACCAATCACTCAATTATATCGATCACCTTGATGCAATGTACAAAAAAGCTTCTGCTAGATTAAGCCTTCTGACAAAAGTACGCCAATACATGAGTCCGTTCGTTGCTGAATCTGTTTTCAAAGCTACTGTTTCTCCAATTATGTTTTATTGCTCCAACTTGTTTGTCTACAAAGACCACCAAAGACTACAACACCTTCAGGATCGAGCGAATTGTATTGTCTATGGGCGTAAATCCTACCCCTGGAGATCCGTGAAAAACGAAATGAAATTACGTTGTGCAGTAGACGTTTTTAAATGTTTGAATGGGCTTAATCCTGAAAATTTTCGAGAATATTTTACACGATTACACCATTGTAAAATAACTAGGGGAAATAATTCTCTCATTATATTGCCTAAGGTCCGCACCGAATCTGGTCGGAGGTCATTTAAATATCAAGGGGCATATATTTATAATAACCTAAGCAAGAGTGTTCGAGACGAAACTTCGTTAGTTCGCTTCAAACACTGCTGCAAAGACATTTTTTAGTTTATATGTACCCTTGTCTCGAACCTTAACTTCTCTTCCCGCCACAGCTTTGCACGTGTCTCACCATTCTTCATTTTCTCGACCCTTAGTGTTTAATGTTTTTAGTTTTAACCACATGCGTCATACTCTCTCCGACTGTGTGTCCTCCCTACACTCTCCTATAGCGAACCTTTACTTATCCTAATATCTTTTGTTTAACAGGGCGCCTATTGATAGCAATGTATATATACGTTGAAAGGTTTTTACCCTGTATAAATATGTTTTAATAATAATAATAATAATAATAATAATAATAATAATAAATAATAATCATTCCACCTATACCGCATTCGGTAACTTATTGTTTTTTGCCAAGAGATTTTAAGTAAGTAAGTAAGTAAGTAACGGGAAGTTTTAACGTCCTTGGGGATTCCATCCTAACGGTTGGCTCTTCCTCCCCTCCGACTGTAACTATGTTACATTACCGCCAGAGATACGTATAGCATTGCTCTAACTTGCTTGCCTGCCACACAAGCCGGTTAGCAGTCAGTAGATGGCACCAAATGAACTGACAACACTGCATTTAAAGTGCGCCGGAGTGGGGACTCGAACCTGAAACCTTATGATTACATTGTTTTTTGTTGTGTAGAGCCTTAAACATCAATGTATCAAACTAAATCTATCTAAAACTGCTACAAAGATATTTTAGGTCAACAGTTCAACAGTCAACAAGTATGCTATTATTGGAGCAGTAGCCGGCCTCCTTGTTTTTTTCTGTGTTATGTGTTATTGCTGTATAAGATGTCGCGCTACCACTACACCATCTCCGCTTTTAATAATCCTTAAGGGATTTAAAAAAAAAGACAATGTTACGTGATTTGATTTCAATTTTATGGGGAAATTAACTAATAAACGTTTACGTCAAGATGAATTTGCTTGTTTATTCAAGGCATCTTAAATGTTTGGCGACTGTGCATATGTACAATAAAATTTTGTGATTAAATGCATCTGTCCTATAAACCTATATATGTCATAGACACAAAAAAACCTGTTGTGAGTGCCAGTTCATGCCAGCAAAGATTTTATCGTTTTTGTCTCAGTGCTGGTGCTGGTCGTGTTCAGAAATAGTGTGACATTGGCACTAAAACTACTTTTTGTATATTATTTTGAGAAATTAAAATATTTGTGTAATATGCCAATATATTTAAATTTGCGCTAAATTTGCGGCTGCAAATTTGAATTTTGGTGATATTGTAAGATAGTTAAAGTTTATGCTGGGTAAAATAAGGTCAGGATTTTTACATATTTAAATCTTACCTCCTGCAAAAAAAAAGTTAATTTCATATGAAAGAACCTGTCTAGGAATTTGCATATATTTTTTAAAATTCTTAATTGGTTCTTAAGGATTTGGACTTACAAGTTTCGCTAATTATCATGACATCATGAACTATCTCTGAGTGGGTGTTGTATGTAACAGGTTTTACAAAGCATGTAGGATTAAAAATGTTTTTTGGCTGTTCAGTTTAGCGTTTTGAACATTTTATTAAATTTTAATATTTAGTTACTATAATTACACTCAATAAAAGCAATTGCATGTTTTAGAGCTAGTTCATGACATCGTAATTTCGCATAATTAGCACAACTTTCAAGACAAATATCTAAGGAACAAATAAAGACTTTAAAAAAAAAAAAAAAGAGTCCAAATTGTTTTTTTGCAGGAGGTAAGCTTTAAGGTAAAATTTGTGGACCACATTTCCTTAAAAAATATATTGTTGGGTTTTATTCTATTTTTACTAACAGCATAAACAATTTGGTACTATACCTAATTCTTGATACAGTACCAATGTTCAATTAAATATAAGTTTTTAAGAAAAAAAGTAAGTACAATTTTGTGGTTGACACAAGCTTAATATGTTTCCATGATATTTGTTTAAGATATATTCCAAAATATGAAAATCAAGATGTTATTACATAAATATAAAAATAAATTTGAACTAATATTATAGTATAATATAAACATTCTTGATGTCTTTCTTTTTATAAATTATAATTATTATAATTAATTTATTATAATTAAATTAGACTTACATGGGTCAGAATAAGATAAAAAACATTTGGACCGTCATTAAAAATTACACAATTTTAAACTAATCGGCGTGTCAGGTCACAAAAGGTTTTGTGCACACCTCTGTTCCGATGATTACAGATACACATGTTAAAGATTAACAAATTGAAAGTTCAGTGTAAATGTAAACAAGAAAACCTGGACGGTTTGAACACTCACACCACCATGAGATAACCTTAATCCTGGGAGCTTTTGCCCCTATTTTGCTACCACAATACCAGAGAGAAGAGGCAAAGGGCACTGGCAACAAGGTTGCACATGTGTAAAAACTGTATTGGAAAAGCTGTACATAACACAAAACCCAACTCTAACACATAAGTCAAGTGGTAAACATATACAGAAGAGGTTCAAAGAATTCCATCAGTTAAACTGTAGTGGTCATTACTGTCATGATTGAGCGTCCACGTACTCATGTGAATATCAAAAATGCAATACTTGGGTACAATGAGAATTATTGACTTGAAAGTTGTATGGGGTGTTTTTAGACTAATGTAAAAGAATTAGCATAAAAAGGAATTTCGTATTAGCTATTTATAATTCCCGAGTTCCAAATTTAGCCATTTTACGGGAGACTAAATAACAAAGGAATAGGTACAATCTAGTTAGCAAACTGATTTATTTATAGCTTTTGCATATGCTAAAAAAATTTCAGACATGTTGAGCTTGTCATTACTTTTTTAGGCTAAATGTTGATTAAGCTCTCTGGCACAATTTCATGTTCTACAACACGATATCAAAAAGGTTAATGCCTGGCATTTAAGACCACTATTTGATTCATTGTGACTTTTCAAAGGATGTCATTTCTAAACACATGCTATAATTTGTTCAAAAAGCTTTGGTAATATTAGTTTTCACTAGATACTAAATATTGCTCATTGTATACGACAAGATTCACCACAAACTGTTTTCGGCATTGATTGGAATAAAAACACAGGCTGTCATTATAAGTGTTTACCCACACTACCCATAAACTGGTTAGTTATGTCAATACACTACAATGAGTCACATTTAGTAAAAAGCATTGAATCACACATCTGTGGCTTATTGCTAGGTTAGATATACATTCACCATTAGCCATGAGATAAAGTTATAGTAGGGAAACATAATAAAGTAATAAAATGTGTTAGCTAGGTGAGTTGGGTTTGCAACATTATGAACGTGGAGGATAATTCTAGAAAACGAAAGTACTTCTTTGGTTGGTGACTTAAAACTCAAAATAAAAACATTTCAGATCTGCATGTAGCTAAAAAAGATGAAGGGACATAAAGAGTTATAAAAAGAACAAGTTAAGAACAAGAGTTAAGAACAAAACAGAAATATTCAGTTTTGAAGTGACACCGATAAGGGACCCGCTTTACACCAAAACAAAAACAGCACAGCATAAAATCAACTTTTGAGTTCCATAGTTGCTTTTAAAATACTAACCACCCCAAGGTGTAAGTGAAAAATCACAACAGAGATGCATGATAAGCAACTTTTTGACATAAATTCAGAACTAGGTCCTAAAAAAGCAAAACAGAGACTCGTTTTGAAACTCCAGTTGAGTGGATTTGAATAGTGTGATTTTTATGTGATAAGCTTAACATGCTTCTACTTTTTAGCATTGAGACAACTTAAACAAGTGTTTGTTTGTGTCTGAACATGTTTCATCTTTCATGATTTTCAAGTAACCAATGCTTTATAAACACTATACATGTTAAAGATACAACCAGTCCTACACTTACTAAAGTACTAATTGAAAATTAAACTTTGATGATTAGTTCTTGTCTTTTAAAATAAGTGCTTCCTTGTTTTAAAAGACAAGTGCATTAATATTTTCTCTTTATTGAGCACACCAATGATTTCAGGGTTCGAATTAGAAATATAAAGTCACTTTGCAAAAATTTGCTAACTGTAGAGAAAAAAAACTCTTTGCAGCTATAGTCTGGGAGCACAGTAAGGTAACTTGCTATTGATCTATTTGTAATGTTTTTTTGTTACAAACGAATTAACATTTTCTTCATAGAATAATTCACAAAGACGGCATTTTGATTTGCAAATTGCAACTTGCTGACCCAACATCAGGGTAAGAAGAGAAAAAAGGTTGATTATGGAAAATATGGTGGGTTATGACTAATCATTATTTTGAACCCTACACAATGCATATGGTCTGGTTTCCAAATTTTACCAAAAAAATCCTGTATTTCTACTTTTGTTTAAAAAGTCAATGCAACACTAAAGTGTAAATTCATAATGAAATAATTAAAAGGATAGGCTAAAAAGCTAAAAAAAAAGAGATCTAAAAACATAATCATACCCATTTTAAATAATACGATTTTCCAAGTCTGTTAATAAACTTCTTTGTACATAATACTAACTGCTCTTCACTGCTAACAAAACATTCCCCTTAACAGATTGAAACATGTTTTATGTGAAAGACCAATTAAAACATTATAGTTACTATAATTGTTTAAGATTCTCACAAAATGATAAACCTTGGAGATGCTATTATTTTTGTTATTATTGACATCAAAACACTGCTATGGTAAATAATAAACAGCATTCTCTGTTTTATACAGTTTCTTTTGATTTACTTGAAAATTTAATCTGTGTAACTATGTTACTCTAATCTGAACTGAAATCGGATTATTTTACTTTTTAAAGATATTTCTCATCAACACAGTACTGCAGTGACACACTACAAGCTTTTGATGCCAAGTGAAGATAGGAAATGGTAGATAACATTTTTTCTATAAAAGTGTTGACTTGTTAGTGCAGTCTAAAAAGGTGACATTCTGATGAATTTGAAGTTAATACATATATACATAATCAAGTGGGTTGTAAAGTAGACTAGAACATTAAAAAGGTAGTTCACAGTATATATGGATTCATAAGATAAGCTCTTGCATCAAGTTCTGAAATAGGGCATCAGGTGCATTTTACTTTATTGATGCACGTATGAATTTTGATACTTTGTGGTATACATTTTCAAGCCTTGGCTGCCCTATACTTTTCTATATGTAAAATGCAACTTGATTAATTTAGGAAACTGCCATTGCCAAATTTACTTTATGTGAGCATATAATGCAGCACCATGGATAAAAACATCCATGTTTTAATTATTGTAGTTGTTTGAATAACCATAGAAAAAAAGCTTATAATTTTTAACATGTTTGTACAAATATTAGCCATTGCCAGTGAAACCAGAGGATTTTGACCATTTAAAAAGAAATGATATAATAATTAGGTGGATGTGTAACACAAGTTTGAGAGAAAGAAGAAAAATGCAGAGATAGAGCAAGGACTTAGGAGGTAATAAAGACAGATTTGGTGCAGAGAAATTTCAGCTTAGGATTAATAGTCTAGTATTTAGAAGAATTTCATTAATATACCCTACCCAACACATGATAGCATGAAATAACACGTTAAGCAGAGAATGATGAAGGTAAACAAGGCTGAAACTTTACTGATATTCTATTTTTTCTTGAAAACACACACAAAATAAAAATTTAGGAAAACACCTTTTAATGCAAACATTCAGGTAAAATTCCTCAATAGAAGGTATATATATATTTATGTCCCGTGGGCAGCGTGACATATACAGTACCGCTATCAGGAAGCCTAACATCGTGTATCGTGTATCATCTTTGTGCTCAAAGGTGAAATAATGCCATCGTGGGAGACGCGATCTATCGTGTCACGATGCATTATGAGTTTCACGATCATATAAAAAATAAAATCGTGTTCGTCACGATGCAATTGTTTCACTGAAGTGCTATATAATTTTTAAAGTTTTATTGCTTTAATAACAATTTAAATCAAAAGCAATTAAAAAAATTACTGTATATTCTCTTATTATTAACTATTGTTATATAGTGTGCACATAATTATTCCCAATGGCATAATTGTAAATGTTATCAACTCTACCAATGTGACACGAAGAGCCATTGTTTAATAATTTTAATAAATAAAAGTTTTGCGTGGAGAACGAGCGGCGATAGAAATGCTCTTTTAGATCGCGTTTTGAAAATTTAAGAATGGCTATAGAAAAGCTTTGTTAGATCGCATTTTAAAAGTTTAAGAACGAGCGGCGATAGAAATGCTTTTTTAGATCGCGATTTGAAAATTTATAACGGCTATAGAAAAGCTTCGTTAGATCGCATTTTAAAAGTTTAAGAACGAAAAGCGGCGATAGAAATTCTTCTTTAGATCGCGTTTTAAAAATTTAAGAACGAAAAGCGGCAATAGAAATGCTCTTTTAGATCGCGTTTTAAAAGTTTAAGAACAAAAAGCGGTGATAAAAATTCTTCTTTAGATCGCGTTTTAAAAGTTTAAGAACGAAAAACAGCGATAGAAATGCTTTTTTAGATCAGGTTTTTAAAGTTTAAGAACGAAAAGCGGCGATAGAAATGCTTTTTTAGATCGCGTTTTAACAGTTTAAGAACGAAAAACTGCGATAGAAATGCTTTTTTAGATCGTATTTAAAAAGTTAAAGAGCGAAAAACAGTGATAGAAATGTTTTTTTAGATCGGGTTTTAAAAGTTTAAGAACGAAAAGCGGCGATGAAAATGCTTTTTTAGATCGCATTTTAAAAGTTTAAGAACGAACTTAAATCATTCTCTGACTTCGGATTTCGCATACTTTAAATGAATCGTGATTTCCATTGCGAAACTATCGTGGTTTTCATGATCCATGGCTATAGTTTCGCGATCTACTATCTAATATTTTTATAATCATGACAGACATGATAGGATCGTGGATCGTGGGTGTCCTGATAGCGGTACTGTATTTACATTGATGTATACCTCCCATGTGTTAACAGGAAAGCAATTTATCCAGGGCAAAGAACTGTTCTAGTATGCTGCGGCTGTCATTTTAGGGCCCATACCTCAAACCTGTGCTAATATTAGAAACTACCCCCTTATATTCAGTATATATAATAAAATATAAAAACTTTTGTTAGAAGTAAGCTTAGGAGAAGTTAGCTTATTTTTATTTGACTTGAAGATTTAGGCGATTCTTGGCATTTTATAAAAAAGTAATTAGATTATCAGCAGACATTGGTATTTTGGAAAAATTTTACAGCTTCAGTGTTCAATAGTAGCACTAAAAAATCTTATTGCTTTTGTTTATTTTAAAACAACTACAGCTGTGCCAAGTTTCATTTTATTTGGGAAAGCCAATCAGACATTACTATAGCTCCCAGTCTGGGGCTATAACGTCTAATTAGATAGGACTCTCCATCTAAGCCATGGCCCCTCCTAGAAATAATAGACGGGGGAAATCCCTTGAATTTGTGAGGCTAGTGATGTTAAAAAAGCACATCTCTCTCAAAAAAACATGGATCAAATGGAGTTAAGCTGGTAGAAAGATAGTACAAATACCACCAAACAAATTTTCTGAAGTGTATTTGAGTAACAATAGAATGTGTTACCTGTCGATTATATAGGCTTCAATAATTTGTCCTAATGTGACAGTTTTCCATATGACTCTGTAGTAAAATGGCCCCTCTAGTTTCTTTGGAAAGAATGTTAAAAGAACACAGACTCATTATTATATATATTATATGACCCCAAAGTATCAGATGACAAAAAATAACAATTTATTTATAAAAAGGTCATGGAAAATCATGTTAACAGGAAATTCTATAATTTGAAACAAGAGATGGTTTGATTTTGTTAATAAACTTGTTGATGACATACAATTCAGTCGTTACAAAACTTTGGGAGGGAGATTACGCAAATATTTTGAGGGAGATTAAGCAAATTTTTAAAGGGAGATTACACAAATGTTTGGAGGGAGATTACGCGATTCATATATTTATGTTGTGTGCTAAAGAAAAATTGATATATATACCTGTTTAATTATGTGTATGGCATCAACAGTTTTGCATTTTTAAATATTGTATATAATATATAGCGATTTATTTATGTTTTAACTATGGATGTAGCTTATTGCAGTGTGAATTTTAATTTCAACTTTAATTATTTTTAAAATTAACATGAATTGTTTTAAAACACCTTACTTTAGTGTTTAGAATAAAATAAAAATAACACAGTTAACAAGGCAAAATCATAGCAACAGTTTTCTTGTGACAAAAGGTTTGAATATAGCTAGCTTATATAAAAAGGTCAAACAGTGTTTATGTTTGATTTTGCTTTTCCAAAGTATAGCTATACGTAATGTTTTCCTTCAGGATAACATCATGTTATTGTTAAAAATAACATGTGATTTTAAAACCAGTTTAAACTTAAGACATATAGGTAGCTATAGATAGCATAATATAATCCACCAAAAAAATCACTAACCTAGCTCTTTAGGCACTGATAAAAATGATTTGCTCAAATCAGAGTTAGCTAGCTAGCTGCTATACTTCAATATATTTTTAACATTTTGGCATCACAAGCTTAGCAATGTTAGCTGGCATACATCAGTTTAGTGATATTGAATTCAAAGAACACGTAAAAGCTTGTAGCTAGCTAGTTAGCTATACAGAGCATGGGTTGAGGAACTTCAGCATATTTTACAAGTGCAGTCGCACAAAAAACTCTCGTAAACAATCTTATAAAAATATTTTTTACCTGTTATGTCACCTTTAATGTCCTTGATATCCATTTTTGAAAATTTATACTGAGATTAAGTCACTTTTATTAATGAAAGAAGAAGAAAAAGTCGTCGCTAGCTGGATGGATTAAATTAGTTATAAAATCAACGAAATAATTTAATTCAGCGCTATTGACAATTTATAATTCACGGACCAGACGATATGATGCCGCAGTTGGAGGGCGCGCACATATATGCTATTGCGCCCGAGATTCGGAAGAAATCTGACAAAACCCGGTGTGGTGCTTCGAAACCCGTCAAACTAAACGTTAAAATTTTTCTCGATTTACCGTCTAAAGGCAGGTTTCCACTCAAACAAACGCCGACCACATCGCTTGAGTGAAAACCCTAAGAATGCGCAGTCGAAAATATCTAATGCAAACAAGCGGGTTATCTTGGACGTTTCTTTCACATTTTATAGGCGTTAAAAAGGCGTTCGGACTTTGGAATATGCGATGCAGATTTTTCTCTTAGGTCCCTTGACGCCGCAATGTAAGAATTTTTGCGCCCTTTCTATATCATAAATTACCTACGAGTTGCCAGAAAAACAACTGCACCTTAGAAAAATTCGCTTCACTCAATTCACAGACGCGACCTTAAGTTTCATATTCCACACGCGTTCTTTAGATTTTATTGACATTAACGCAAACACCCGCAAATAAAAGCTCCGTTTTGACAAACTTTATGTGCAACTGACCTGGGAAATCAATGAGGGCAATCGAGTCCAACATAAGGAAGCTAAAAATTTGTCCCATACAGGCGTTTGTTAGTGCCCAGACCTGCGCGGTATTGAAATCCGTAATGACAATCTTACGTCAAGTTTGTCTTTTTAACCAGAATCCTTAAGCTGCGATCTCTTATTTATCATCGTTGGACATTTTTGCTGATGAAGATAAACTCTCATACTTTTGTTAGAACAAGAAATAAGGGTTATGACAGATTTAGATGGCAATAAGTCTAAAACGTGACGTAGAACTGTTAAATAAGGAAATTTGAAAAAAAATAAAAAAAATTTGCCCCATTTTTTCCCGGCCACCTGTTAACTGATAAGTCATAATGGCCAGAGACGTGACACCCGTTCTCAAAGAATCGGAGAGTTGCTCCGTTCTTCCATCTTTTTCTCCAGGTCCTTCTGCAGGTTTCGTCAAAATGTAAAAAACTAGAGAGGAGATCGATATTTTCGATACTACTTTGATTCTGACTGCAGTACTGTTTTTGTTTTATTCTTTCAAAACAAGATGTACGGAAAAATAAGATTATTTTCTAATGTGCCGAAAAAAAATAAAAAGTTCTAAACGCATATCCACATTATTCACTTCTTGTTTTCGTTTATACACAATGCTACAGATACTAATTAATATATTATCCATCATTATTATTATAAAAATTACAATTTAAAAAATTCTCATTCAAAAAATTCACAGACTGTCAAAAAATTCTCTGATGTATCGGTTAACAGTCTCAGGTTGATCGACATGCGGCCAATGTGCCACTCCATCAATATACTTTACATCGACCTGATCAAAGTATTTCGCTGACGGAGCAGCCAGTGCTGGCGATCTAAATATAAATGCACACAAGTCAACAAAAACGTCTTCAACGTCTTTAACATCAGTAACTGCATGTGAAGATTGAGTGATGGTTTGGGAATATCAGCTCAGATTCACGTCCAGGAAAGGAAAAGTCTGAACAAGTCCTAACAGTAATTGGGAATCGACCTGTTGGTTAGATACTAATATAAAATATACATCAGGTTGTGGTCTAGCGGTCTATCTTAAGTTGATTAATTTCCCCGATCATTTTTGCGAGGTCAAAAAAGTGTATTTTGCGAAGATTAATTTTCGCGAATCAGTCAATTCCAGATAATTCGCAAAGACTTTTTTTCGCGAATGGACATGTTTTGATACAAAGGTACAAACACATAGTTGAAGATCTTCACTGTCCGCCCAATAGGATATCATGGGTACTTTTTTAGAAAAAGTCCGAATATTGACATCGCCATGGTTCTTAATTCAAAAGCAAAGGGCGAGGAAAGTACAACAATTAGCGGAATTAGCCAATGCTTTTATTGAAGAAAGATTAAAAACGAAAAAAAATCATAATTCTATAATAACTTATTCTAGTCATTTCTAGTAACTTCGCGATTATTATTTTTTACGAATTGATCTTTACAGCTATTTTCGCGCAAACAAATTTTCGCGAATATAAGTAAAATTCGAGAAAATTAATCTTTGCGAAAATTAATCAACTTAAGGTAGCTGGAGTAACGACCTACACTGCCAATAAGAAAAAACAATCATTTTGAACTTACAACACTTGATCACCAGTCCCCCATATAATAATAGCTGGCATTGTTATTCGCATTGTCAACATCTTTTTCGTCGGTTTTTCGAACGCCATGCGGTAGAAATTTAAAGGCGTTGTGAAACCACCTACAGAAGAAGAGATGCCTTTTTATGTATTTATTTCAACAGCCTCTAAGAAATTTGAGAAAACAGGGTTGCCAGGGAAATTATATAGCATCGAGTATGAATTTCATGTAAAAATTCTCTTCAAAAATCTTTTATGTAACAACTTAGCAAAGGTTGTAGTTTTGAACGTTTTGGAACAGTTGGACAGTTTAAACTGTAAATTTCAAAAGCTACGTAAAAGCAGTAAATATTTGGGGGGGACGGGGACAATTCTACCATCCCCATCGGTTTATTTTTAATAACTTTTGTTCTAAATGAGGTTTATCTTTTTTCCTGTTACGAGACGTGGAACGTTTTATTCCCTTTACTTAAGCTAAAGTGGGATTTCTTTATTTTGTCAGACCTGGTTGGGAAAAAAAAAATAAAAAAATAAGAAAGCCATTTTTTTCACTTCCAACAATTTTCTAACAATTTTCCAACAATTTTTTTATAAAGAACTGATCAAGGAGGTTTAAATCTAATTAGACTTTTCTTGATATAATAAGGGCAAATTAAGCAAATATAAGTTTAAAGGGTAAATAATAAGAAAAAATTGCAAATACCCATTTAGCCACTGACGAAGAAAAACAACAACACACTTGTGACGAAGAATAAATTTTCCTTTTTGGTTTGTAAAATCAGAAACTTTCAGAAACTTCCAGCCGAAACAAAAACCAACGTTGCTGAATAAAACTCACTTTTTTGGAAGTTGTATTTGTAAGCTTCCAAATCATCCCGAGTGAAGTTTTCCAAATTCGTGAATACTCTCCCATTTAACGAGGAATCAAACAATGCAAAATCGCCATAAGATAGAAAATATTCGGGAAGGTAACACAACTAAAAATTTAGAAAACAAAATATACTACAGAAAAAACGGTGCATAGACAAGATGATGGCACGTATAAGAAAATGTTTCCCAAGTGCTGCAAAGATGATGATGTATCGAGTGAGATCGATCCGATGCCATCTCACTAGCACAGGCCAAAAACGAGGCGAGGATACCTTCTTGTGGACCACGAGAGCGCGGCGTTTGCCCTACTTGCCCCATACTTTTCTGTTAACATACAAACAAGATATTACTGAATAATGCACAACCGAAACTCAAGCATTAACCGGCCATTTTGCTTGGCTGTCGTTAGATCAACCGCACGGCAACCGAAAGATCGTGAGCTGATGTACTTAAACTTATTAAACAAAAACATTTTAGTGCCGTGTTTTTGTTTTTAGGCATCTTTGTATTACGGAAAAATTCATTGAAATCCAACAAAATTGTTTTTATATCATCTTTTTTAATTTCTTATAACCAAAATTATTATGTGCATGCTAAGTAGAAATACAGTTAGAAATTTATTTAGCATCTAGGGGTCCTCTTTTCTCTTGACAGCAAATTCAGTACAACGGATAAGTTTAAAAGGGACGAAGCAAACAATCTTCTGATTTCGATTTTTCAAAAAAATCATTTTTTCAAAAAAAATTATTCGCCCATTTTCATTTACCAAATAAGCCAAACAAACAAACAAACAAACAAACAAACAAACAAACAAACAAACAAACAAACAAACAAACAAACAAACATACTTGGAAAAAGAACATGTAACTTGACATCATCAACTGTTTCATTGAAAACAATCCTCTCAAAAATGCACCTGGATGAGGTGTGTTTAAGATGACCAACTCTGAGACAACGTCTGGAAATTCTGAAAAAAAAGTTATAATGAGCAAGTACAACCAGGCTTAGAGTATACTCACGTTATGCCTATTGAAAAGCTTAAACGTTGCCATGTGACATAAGATAAAATGTTACCGTTTCTTACCTTCAGTAAAAAACTAAATGTATAATTACACAAGGCAAATTTAGAGAGTATGGTGGTGTTAATTAAGTCTTTTTGTGTATAAGGAATTAGAAAAACCTGTCCTTTATTCTGGTGCAGTTCTAAGCGACATATGTTTAAATTGCGCAGTGATTCGATGGAAATGCGAGGAAGAGTGGAAAATTCCATCGACTGATGATTTTGAACTGTATTTATACTGCCGGACAGAATAATTTTTAACACAAACTATTCATCTCAGACCATCAGTTTGTCTCTGTATAAATACGGCTAATGATGGTCAATTTTTTATTTTCCACAATTCAAATGAAAATGTTCTGACTTCTTTAGGCAATTTTTTAAAAAACATTTTTAAGAAACTATTTAATTTGCACTCAAATAAATTTATAGGTTTTATTTCTTTTTCTTTTAATTTTTAACCCAATTTTCAAAATATCACTAGCCCGCCTGCTCATTTATAAATTATACCTATCTAAATCTATCTTATACCTCCAGCGACGTTGTAAGCAATCCCACCACCCCAATCATGTCCAACCAAAACACAAGACGAATAACTGAGTTCTGTTATACATTCTTTCACATCTCTTGCTATCTCGATCATCCGATACCTTGTGACTGCATCAGGTTTGCTGGATTGACCACAGCCAGTCAGATCAATAGCTACTGCATAGTAATCCTTGGAAAATTCTTTCAGCTGATATCTCCATCCGTACCAAAAATCTGGAAAACCATGAAGAAATAACATCAACGGTTTTTCCGTCGAACCATTTGCTACGTAATGAATGTTGAGGTTCTCTCTACGTCTCAACGTTAAAGTATGATGGCTCCCAATATTTACATCATGAAGACAACTTGGTGCTTCGTCTCTTTCTCTAGGATGAGGTAATGTTCCATAGCGTGCCCAGGCTTCTTTCATAAACATTAGAATGTACATAATGGAAAAAACCAAAACAAGCAAATACACTGCCGGATAAAAAAACAGGGCTAGTAATAATTCCATTTTCTAAGAGCTAAAAAAAGATTAAACAATCACCTACAAAGCAGAAATATATATAGCGGCAAGATGAAGTCAATTTTAGTCACAAATGCATAGGAATAATCGCTTTTCTTCGACTAAAGTTAAATCTCAGGTAAAGAAATAAAATACAATGCTGTGTATTTTCTTCCTTGTTATTTCTTTCCTCTTCACTCATCATTAAAGTTCATTAGTTCAATAAAGTAGAAACAAAATTGAAACATTTGAAGAAAAAATAGGCCAGTAGTAAAGTTCTTAAATGTTTTAGAGTCAGATTAAAGTTAGTCAGAGAGAACTATTAGTAAAATTTTTTAGCAGGAATAAAATTTAGTCACTGACCCTCAAAATTTGGCTTTTTTTTTTCCTCAATAAAAATTATCAAAAAATTTTCATCATATTGCTAGTATTATTAGTGGGGATTGAGATCTGTTCATATACCATTTCTGAGATAATTCCACTTTCATTAAATTCATTTTTAAAAGATTTCACACATATCCTTGGTGTAGGTCGGTTTTGAGTTTGTGACTCAAAACGTATCAAATTAGTCAACAATTAAACGCGAATGAATGGCCAAGTTTTTTATCTCCAAGAGACATTTGAATATTTTACATAAATAAAATAATCTTTTTTAAATAATAAAAGACAAGAATATACCTTCAAGTTTTAAATCTCAATATAAATAAGAATATTTCAGTGTCACGATTAAAAATAAGAAATCCAGGCCTCAAAAAAACAAAGAATCTTTCAGCTTTGAATGACCACCGCTTCAGGACTGTTTCCATAGCAACTATGTAAGAATTCTAAAGATCCACAACAACTGATCAAAATTAAATAACAGTAAGAACATGTTTCAAGGTAATTCTGTGTTGCTGTGTTGTATTCAATCATTGAAAGATATTACTGTATAAATTTTAACTTTATTCAGTTTGTTGAAGAAATTCATTTATGTGTTTGTTGACTGTCTCAGGTTGATCAACATGTGGCCAATGTGATGCTCCATCGATGTATTTCACCTCCACCTGATCAAAATATTTAGACGACAACGTTGCAAGCGATGTACCCCTAAAATAGAAGAAGTTATTTTTTTATCATAAAAATAGAATGGGTGTACGAAGATAATGTAAATGGAAACGACTTGTCATATATGTAAAATTAACGATCAAGTTGTTAACATAACAACTAGCCTGTTTATATTGTTCTTATAAATTGTTGAGACTTTATTTTGAACAGTTTCTCATTTTGAGTCGTTTTAATGTAGTTATGAAAACAGTCTAGGTACTTGTCTAAACATCAACATAAGAAACTCACAATGCTCGGTCATCCACTCCCCAAATAATAATTGATGGCATTGTCATTTGCATACGAACTGGTTTCACCTTTGGTATTTCAAACAACATGCGATAGTAGTTTAACGGTCCAGTAAAGCCACCTAGTAAAATAAATACAATTGGGCTTTGAGAAATGTGGTTGTCTTTCACAAGTATATCTTGTCTTGAGGATAAAAAATTATGGTTGCTGATCACCTAGTGGTTGACTTATAGAGTAAAAATAACCATAAAATACATTAGGTGGATCCAAATGTGGTCATTTAGGACAGGTGGTCGTCTAAAGGGGGAAATGTGTCTGAGCACGCGCAGTTTTATTTGTTTTCATTTTGCTTCGAAAAATTTGCTTTGCTGAAAAGTAGAAACAGTTCCTACTTTTTAGCAGCGAAATATTTCACTGTAAACTTTTAACCAATCAGAACGCAATATTCAGTGTTTATTCTTAGAAAAACCCATCACTGGAAAGAATTCAAAATAACTGTCTGGTTTTTAATACCTAAAAGAGTGCTTACATTCAGTATTTTAAATTCGCCACATGTTTTTCGTTCTACGTAAAAATCAAAAATATATTTCGCAGCTAATTCCCTGCCGAATTCGCCATTCACAATTCGCTCCATGAAAATCCCCTTAAGACATGTGGCTGTCTTATACAGGTCGTTGTTATAACATGTTTGACTGTAGATGGTTTGTTTGTTAAGTAAATGAATAAATAAATAAAGTTTTCACCTCTTTGGAACGTAAACTTATAAGCTTTCAGATCCTCTTCTGTAAAGTTTTCTAAATTTTTGAAAACTTTTTCATCACGCAAGCCATCTAACGAGGCAGCACCTCCGGCAGACAACATATAATCTGGAATGCATGGAAGCTAAAAATACATAGAATCTGGTAGTAGCTGTGCAAGATCTTAAATCCAAAGTTATTTCCTATTTAATTCCAGAAAGAAAAGAAAAGGCAAGAAGGTACTGAAGTAAAAACAAAAACAAATCACTGCTTATGCAGGGGTATTTATTCTTCCACAAGGCCCAAATTATTCCTAGTTTTTTTCTGTTCAAGTCAACCTGTCTCTGATTAAAAGCAGTAGAAAAAGGTTTCTTGCACAGAAAATATGGTATTTCCTCCATTATTCAAATGGGATATGCTTAACATTTAAATTTCTTAGAATATCAACTATCACTGTGTCACTAATAACTTTTAGGTGGCCAGTAACAAAAATATGTCAAAACCAGCCCATTCAAAAATAAGCAGCAGATTTACAGGAGGAAAACTTTATCTTAGTGTGGTGCCATAGCTTAGTGGTTATAACTTTTGTACTTTGTGCGGGAGACTGGGGTGCGATTCCCCTTGGCGGCGATTCGATATGGGTCAGTGAATGTTACCATAGCCCTGGGTTAACCCAAGCCATGTAAGGGAAATTGGGGAGATGGCACAATGTGTGGGCCGTTAGATGTTGTAGGGAGTTGTCTGGTAGAGCGCGGACCCTAACTGGGTCTGCGTAGCTCAAAATGAGAATTAAATACTCTAGGACTCCCCATCTAAGCCATGGCCCCTCCTGGAAATAATAGACAGGCTATATCCCTCGATATTTGTGAGGCTAGCCATGTAAAATATGCACATCTTTCTATCTATCTTGCCTTTTTGAATAGGGGACATTATTGAATAATATATATGTTTTATTCCTTTCCCTGAATAAAGAATTGTACAGGTGAATAAATTAGAAAATTCCAAATCGTTGTTTGGTTGCTCAAGGTAATATTTAGTTCAGTTAGTTGATGATATTTATATAACAGTTGACCAAAAAACTAAAAATAAATTTCCAAGTGGCACACCGCTTGATTTAAATTTCAACTTTTCACTTACCAAATTATTTGTGTTATAAAACTTTTAACAGAGAGTGGGCAGTGTCGTAAAAGCTTTTATATTTAACATGAACATATTTTTTTACCTGAAAGAAGAAAATGTAGCTTGACATCAACAACTGCTTTAACGTTTTCATTCCTTTTATGAAAGCAGCAGGGTGAGGACTGTTTATGATAATCAGCTTGTCAACCATTTCGGGATAATCTAAAAATAACAGCATCAGGACCAATAATTTTGCAGCACACTAAATAACAGTCACATAAACATATAAAACATAATCAAATAAGTCACTTGCTGATCTGAAGCCATGTGTTTGGTGTGTTTTTTTATTTTAGAAATAGTTGATTAATAAATTATCCATTGCATGCTACTAAACTGAAGTACAAATCGGGAATTTCTTTTAGTACAAGGTCAGAAAAAAAATACTTCACACTGAAAAAATAAAAAATGAAATGATACGCTATGCCTTTTTAAAAATTGTGTCACACTTAATGGCTCAGTTGTAAGGTCCATGAACAAGTCTACTTATGTATTAGGCAAAGCAGACATAAAATCACCTGCAGCAACTTTGTAGGAAATAATACCACCCCAATCATGTCCAACCAAAACACAAGACGAATAACCAAGTTCTGTTATACATTCTTTCACATCTTTTGCCAACTCTTCTTTGCTGTATTTGGAAACTTCATCTGGTTTGCTTGATTCGCCATACCCTGGAAGATCAATAGCTACTGCATAGTAATCCTTTGAAAATTCTTTCAGCTGATATCTCCATCCGTACCAAAAATCGGGAAAACCATGAAGAAATAACATCAAGGGTTTTTCCCTCGAACCATTTGCTACGTAATGAATATTGAGATTATACTGCCCTTTGAGTGTTAAGGTTTGATGCGTTCCAAAGTCTGGGTTGTGTAGACAACTTGGTGCTTCCTTTATTGTGGATGACTCTTTTGAATTACGATGTTTCCACACTTCAATTAGAAACTTCAAGATATACAGCCATGAAAACAGGAAAGCAAGTAAGTAAACAACAACCCAATGTCTTACAGTAGGCAGAGAATCCATTTTATTATGCTTAACTAAATAAACAATAAATTGTGTGCAAAGGTTTTATAAAGTTTAGTCATTGAATAATTTTTTCATTGAATAATTTTAACATGCAACAAATTAAGTAAAAAACAAACAAACAAAAAACTTTCACTATAAGCAAGCTTTCTGTTGCAAATTAATTGTTATTTGATTGTGGCTAGAGTTATGGCTGGGCCAGGAGGGTTTTTCATGGCACACACCCAAACATGCAAAATGGTTTAGGTATCCTATCATAAGCACATGCTGATTGCCAAACTTTGTGAGAAGTTCACTGATGCAGTACACAAAAAGGCACACCTGAAATAATAAGATCCAAGATTTTGTTGAAAAGCCTACATGTCCACTTTTAACTTTTTACTTCTTATTCACTCACTGTTGTCCTGCCAAAATGTTCCTTAAAAATAAATTTCACTTAATGATACCTGAGTAATATGTTAAAGCAATCTCTGTTCCCTTAATTGCTTAAAATTACTACAGAGTACATACAACTGAAGAGCATTATCTGAGCAGAAAATGTTTATTTAACAGGTAGAAAAAAACCTTTTTGAAATTTCTGATTTAAAAACATTTTTACATAAACTCTATAAATTTTTTGTTAATCAAGAACAAAAAATAAGAATACAAGGTACAATAATAATAAAAGATAGAATTATGTATTATATATTGAAGAAAAACCACCCCAGAATGTTATGGATTGATTCACCGTGGATGCCATTGCCAATTGATCACTTCTGACAAAAGTTAAGGAGTTGATAGGAAATTGGCTGCAAAGTGCTCTATGTGGTTTAACATTACATGAATTCGTTACACTACACAATATATCTGCTAACGAATAAATATTAATGGTATACTCATTATTACAAATTGCTAGCATTCCTTCTGAAGTATGCTTGAAACCAACAATAGAACATATTCCATGTCCACCTACAGTACTGGGAAATTTCAATGGTGTTATCATGTTAGGAACACACAATAATGATAAATGTCCTACATCATCAATTACAAAACACTTTGAACATGTCAACTTATGCAATCGAGATATGGCAGTACCTTTTGATCGCTTCATAGGTACAGTAAGGACATGAGTAGGAGTTAAACCGTCATCATCAACATGCATGATATTGACATTACAACCTTCGGCCAAAACTAGATAAGTTTTCTGTTTTTCATTTAAAAACAAAACGTCAGTAACGTTTGAAGTATCACTTAAAAGAAATGATGTTTTAACGTCAAATGATATTACACCCAAATCATTTTTCTTCGCTTTCATTAAAATACAGTATTTCCCATTTAATATCAAACACATTAAAGCTCCATAGGTAGCAACTATATGGTGAGTTAATTCTTCTTTCAGAACTTTCTGAACATCATACGTACAGCGAAACTTTCCTTCTTTCTTATACTCCACTTTTAAGTGAATGTCTTTAGGGGTAAACCCATGAGCACTTGCAACATCCCATAAGCGTATATCAAGACAACTTGTAGTCACATTCGGGGTAACCGCTACTAATAATGCAGTAAAGGATTCATTTGACAGTATATTCACAGATGTATGTTCTTCTAAATATAATGGTGCACATTCTTTTTTTAATGAATGAACTTCCACTTTATTATTGTCATACTTAAACGCTGTGACATATTCATCACCATTCTCCGAAGGCAAAAGAAAACTTGATATACCTTCTTTTGTTCGAATTGTGTGACACACTGCCATATATTTCGAGTGCTGAAAGATAGAGGTAGAACAAATATATAAACATTGATGCATAAATGTTGAAAGTTAGGCCAAGGAAAGTTGACTATCTGTTTTGAATGCTAGCTTCGAAATATAATGTGCAGTGTTTTTCACAAAATGTGCCTGCATTTTACAAACAAAAAAAACAATGGACCTGGACAGGACTCTTACAAAAACGCTTCAAATAGAGCATAATGTTTGATTATAAAACAACGTGAAAAAAAAATAAATCCAGGCAAATATTAGTATTTTTTTTTATAAATAACTTTGAATATTTTCTTTGTAATATTTCAATAAAATGACTGCAAACAATGCACAATAAAGCCAACACCTTTGCCACAAAATGTTATTTGCTTCTGACAAGCCATTCTAGTCATCTTTCTTTTAAGCAATAAAAGATTTCACTGCTTATGTTTCTTTCATTCTCTCCTTCATTTCTGCCCTATTCGTCATAATGGAAGCAAATTAATTTTAGAGTAACAATAATGCCCGAAATTACAAGAAGTTGGACATAATCTCCTGCTAAGTGTGCACAAATCAGTGTAAATACTTCCTGTTATTAAAAAATTAATGTTTCATGGTGTGAAGGATAACCCATCCCTTGTTGACTACTCGGTTTCACATGTTTGCTTGCTCATTTAGGTTTGAGTGCCAATCAAAACAATACTTCATTGTTTCATTGTGTTTTTGTGCATGTGTGAAACTTGAAAAAAGGTGAGTGTGTTCAACAACTGTTTATATTACATGGGATTTCCTGTGATGAAGCTATACTAGTCTTCTATAGTATCGTTTTGATATTTTTTAAACAACCAACGGCACTGTTTTTTGTCTTCTACAGTCCCGTGTTGTCAGTTTTCTAGGGAACTATGGCGCCGTATTTATCTTCTGCAGTACCGTTTTGACAGTTTTTAAGCAAAGTAAGGTTCTGTATTAGCCTTCTATGGTCCCATTTTTACAGTCTTAAAGCAAACTATGGCATCGTATTACCCTACCATGGTACCGTTTTAATAGTTTTCAAGCGAATTACAGTGCAGTATTACCCTTCTACGGACCTGTTTTAATAGTTTTTAAGCAAGATATGGTGTCATATTGACCTTCTACGGTACCGTTTTGACATGTTTTAAGCGAGCTAAGGCGCCTTCTAAGGACCTGTTTTGACAGTTTTCCAGCGAACTACAGCGACTTTTTAGCATTATCAGTCCTGTTTTGGTAGTTTTCAAACTATGACAGTTTTTTAGTGTGGCAAAAGTTCATTTCAAGCACAACAAAAAAAGTTTGTCATGCAGCAAAACGTGTACTTGAATTTTAGAATTCTTCATGCGAGTCTTTTCGGTTCGCATCATGATTACTTACGCAAGTTTATACAAAAACTTTGATATGTTGACCCTAAGGCATATTTATACATAATAAACACTAACAGTAGGGAAATGAAAAGACACAGCACGTTTAGCTTCCATATGATATGTTATTTCCTCAAAACGACACTACCGATACGCGACTATTACGTCAAAAAATGAACTTTGCACTTAATATTATTTATTGTCACAGGGGTTCTTTTTTGTCATTTCTCTCGCCTGGTGGTTTTATTTTTGAAAAATTTCCCAAAAATCTGAGAGACAGAAAGAGTTCAGATGAGCTAAGAAGCAGGCTAAGTCTCCGTAGAATTAAAGATGTTATCCAGATAAGAAGATTGAATTGGCTGGGGCACTTGGAAAGAATGGAGGAGGATAATTGGGTAAGAAAGTGTAGAGACTTGATAGTTCCTGGGGCAAAGCCCAGAGGCAGACCGAGAAAGACTTGGCAGGAGGTTATAAGGACAGACTTGATACAGAGGAAGTTGAGTTTAGATCTAACACAGTCTAGATCAGATTGGAAGAGGGTCATTAATATACCCCGTCCAACCCATGCTAGCATGGAAAACGGACGTTAAGCCGAGAATGATGATGATGATGATGATGGCAATTAATCAAGACATGTGCATTTTATAAAAGGAATACAGCTATATATTGTTTATTTTATTTATTTATTTTTGTCAAAGAAATATTGTATAATCTGAAATAAATACAATTCCTACAGAAACAATCTTTCTTTATGAAGAATATTCCCTACTTAACAAACAAAGTAAAAAATCTCTGCACATCCTTTTTTATTAGAATGAATTATAATGTTCAAAACAGTCTTCAAATCTGTCTTTATTCCTTTTCAGATTATAAAAAATATACACAAAAATAGTTACGTGGCAGCGCTTAAAATAAATATTTGACCACTGCCGGTCATACTGACCGTCGGAGATCCAAAAATATATGTGATTCCTTGCGTAACGGTTTCAATCACAAAATTTGATATTTATTCCACTCTGACGTTTTAAATTATTTTTATGCCTCCCTGATGAAGTACAAGTCCCATTGACCTATCTTCCCGTTGGTGTACTTCGTTAAGTGAATACAAAATGAACGATAATTAGTTAACTTTGCTTCCCTCGCGCTCATAAAAGCAAGCTGCCTGGGAACTAGGTTGCACATGTTAGTGTCGCATTCGACACTGCTGACGTAATGATTGCCGACGTAAAATACGAAGATACCGTAGTTGCGTCGGCAAAAAAATTGCCGACGTAATTTTGTTGTGAAATTTGAATGAATGCCACGATTAAAAACGGTCGGTGTTATTATGAAGAACGTAAGGTATAGAGAACATTAAAGTCGGCCCCTTTCCTTCATGCTGACACTCTTATGCTCGGCTGGTGCATTACACTGAGACTCGAACGAAAGACGGAAGACCATTTGGAACCATGCCACAAGTCAGTCCGACCTTCATCGTCACAGAGAATACTGCGAGAAGAGTGCGCACCTATGCAAGTTAAATATAACCAGAACATGGGAGAGGTTAGGTGTCCTGTACCTTAATACTGCTTTCGGATGAATGTTCTCGTGATGTAATCCAAAGAAAAAACATGTTGAATAAAGTTTAAAAAATCTTTTTAAAAGGGGAAAGAGAAATCAAATATGTTTAGTAATAATAATCAGAAAAAAATGTATATCGTATTAAAAAGAAGTCCAGAAGTTCTGTCTCCCACACGACACAGCAGGCAATAAGTCAGCCCTGCCCTCGGTTTTGTGAGAAGAGATGTTCTGCGAAGACTCTAACAATTGAGTCTCCTGTACAGTTTTGCTTCATGTTAAGCTGTGCCAGTGACAAGCATTTTCGAAGCATGCCACCGGCGACTTCTGCGATATACAACCTAATGAATTCATCTCGAAACATAAAAAGCCAGTAACATTCGAAAAGAACAACAAATCAAATTGAGTTACTACCAACCCCATGTGTGCACAATAGTTTTTCATAATGTTTCTAACATTAAATGCACTGTTTATCTTTCTAAGTCATAAAAAAAATAATTTTGCGTGGCGTATAACATTTATACAATGAAAGTCCCTTCTACAAAAACATAATTGCTCCAATATTTCTTTGTTAAAGCATTGTTTTGAAACACGCAAATAAAATGTTGGCGTACCTTCACTAGATAACCCCAGTACTTGTTAGGGTCTTTGTAAATTAAAAGATGTAACCCAAACTTATTTAAGTTAGTCAGGTTTCATTTAAATACGACAAAACTAACAAGGGGAAAAGTTGTATATACACTGTAGACAGAAAAATGTATAAGATTATTGGATTAGTTGATTAAAGAATAATAATAATAGAATTTTTTAATTAAATTGGCGGTTAACCTTCAAAACCGCCTGCACTATAACCAACTTGCCTGAACTTGCCCTGAGCATTTTAAGTTATTTATCAAGTACATCGTATCAAAAACATCAAAAACAATTCTTTTAGGGAACTTCGCCACCACATAGTAAGTTAATTTTATTTTTTATAATCAATCTTTTGAATCATCCATGGTAAATCTTTGAGTGTTTTTGTGGTGAATCTTTGAGTGCTTTTTTTTGGGCTGTCTGTATTTTTTGTTGCTTGTAATAACTATCGACTAAACTAGCAAACTATCAAGTTAAACATTACCTTTTTGGGCATTGATCAGGGTCTATGCCCTATTTTTTCAAAACATCAAATTTGCCTGAAAGCGCCTGCACTTTTCACTACATATGCAGTTTGTCAGCACCCTTGTTGTCTCCTGCCTAATCTTGTGACACCCTGACCACGGTTGGTGTACTCCACAGGTCAAAATATATACCATATATATTTAGCTTGCTTTCAATATTTTTTAACATTCCACATGCGCAATCATTTTGGTAGCCCTTTTCGGTGATGCACCGCCAAAAACACATAAATTCGACCTGCGCTTACGTTAGACTAAAAAGAACCTGGGACGAGGTTGGTATTTCATTTAAAAAATTCTCCACAGGCACATGATATGAGAAAACAAATTAAAAAACAGTTGCCAGTTTATTAGAAATACTTTTCACACCTATACGGTACTTGCAAAACCATTGTTTGATGATGATGATGTTGTGGAAGGGCCAGCTATGCAGATCAAGACAGAATGGGTAGTGGAGGCTATTAGGAAATTGAAGATTGGCAAGGCTGCACGAGTATCAGGTATTGTTGCAGAGATGGTAAAAGCATCTGGATATATTGGAGTTGAGCTTATTACAAGTCTTGCTAATCAGATTATAAAGGATGGTGCTATTCCGAGTGAGTGGCAGTCGAGTGTAATAGTGAATTGTTTCAAGGGCAAGGGTGATGCATTAGAAAGAGGTAACTATAGAGGTTTGAAGTTGGTTGATCAAGTAATGAAAGTTATTGAAAGAGTGATTGATAAGTTACTTAGAGAAAGAATTGATATAGATAAGATGCAATTTGGTTTTGTTCCAGAGCGTGGCACTACAGATGCAATATTTTTACTCAGACAGCTTCTGGAAAAGTATTTAGGAAAGAGAAAGAATCTCTATTTTGCCTTTGTAGATTTAGAGAAAGCTTTTGATAGAGTGCCACGTAAAGTTATTTGGTGGGCTATGAGAAAATTAGGTGTGGATGAGTGGCCAGTTACAATGGTACAGTCTATGTACAGCAATGCTAGAAGTCGTGTCAGGATTAAAGATTCACTTAGTTATGAATTTAGTGTAAATGTTGGTGTACATCAGGGTTCTGTACTTAGTCCTTTGTTGTTTGTTCTAGTCTTAGAAGCGCTGTCGATGGAGTTCAGAACAGGTTGTCCATGGGAGTTATTGTATGCAGATGATTTGGTTCTCATAGCAGAGTCGATGGAAGAATTAGTTGAAAAGTTTGAGAAGTGGAAGAAAGGACTAGAAGAGAAAGGGCTAAGGGTGAACACAGCAAAGTCTAAAGTCATGATTAGTAGCATTGCAGCCAAGTGTGACCTTGTAGTTGGAAAGTGGCCTTGTGGAGTTTGCAGGAAAGGGGTTGGTAGTAACTCAATTTTTTGTCAGACTTGCAAGCATTGGGTACATAAGAAGTGCAGTAGTATTGGTGGAAGGTTAAGAGCTGACATTCAGTTTGTATGCAAGCGTTGCAAAGGTGAGATTATAGAGAATGAAGTATTTCCAGCTTTAATGATGTACAACAGTGGCTCGTTAGAGATAGTTGAGAACTTCTGTTACTTAGGTGATATGTTGGGCAGTGAAGGGGGTGTTGGAAGAAGTGTTACTTGCAGGATAGGTTCTGCTTGGAAAAAGTTCAGAGAGTTACTGCCTTTGTTGACTAGTAGAGTCTTGTCAATTGAGGTAAAAGATAGGTTGTATGAGGCCTGTGTAAGAAGTGTTATGTTGTACGGTAGTGAGACATGGGCAGTGAAGCAGGAAGATCTTGACCGTTTAGAAAGGAATGATATGAGAATGGTTAGGTGGATGTGTAACGCCAGTCTGAGAGACAGAAAGAGTTCAGATGAGCTAAGAAGCAGGCTAAGTATCTGTAGAATTAAAGATGTTATCCAGATAAGAAGATTGAATTGGCTGGGGCACTTGGAAAGAATGGAGGAGGATAATTGGGTAAGAAAGTGTAGAGACTTGATAGTTCCTGGGGCAAAGCCCAGAGGCAGACCGAGAAAGACTTGGCAGGAGGTTATAAGGACAGACTTGATACAGAGGAAGTTGAGTTTAGATCTAACACAGTCTAGATCAGATTGGAAGAGGGTCATTAATATACCCCGTCCAACCTATGCTAGCATGGAAAACGGACGTTAAGCCGAGAATGATGATGATGATGGTGTTTGATGGTGTTTGATAAGTTTTTATTTTTTGTTTTACACATCTTTTGTTTCGTTGAAGGGCCAATATAACCTCGTCCCTAAATCTGTATCATATATTCTCACATTTGAATGCTGGTAAACAAATACCTTTTTACTGGGCAAGAACTTGAATAGATAATTTGCTTTGTTCTATTGGATATAAACTTAACTCTTCTATTTCTTATCTGTGTATATTTTTTGTAGTTTTTTTCACTTTAAAAAGTTTTTTAGAATGCGTGTATTTTAAATTTAATCTTAACACTAAGGTTTAAGTGGCGTCCATGGGTCTATTAAAAAAAGTCAAGGGGAACATGTTGATCTTTAGCCTAATTATTAAGACCCGATTCCCCCGCGCTCTACCGATGTCGCTATCTATAAATAAAAACAGCGGTTAGAATGTCATTAATAACAGAGGGGACTCTGAACGTGTTAATTCTCTAAAGAGGACTAAGTTTGTTAAGAGACTGAGATGTTAAGGCGGTTCTGCGACCTATAGAATACACCAGCCACCCTGACTAAGACTAGCCAGCATGTCTTAAGACTGGGCAGTTTTCAAAGATTGAGCAGTGTAGTCCTAAGATTGGGCAGAACAATACACCTCTTCACGGTGTCGATATTCCGCGCTATTCCGTTCCGTAAAATATCAATCATCGCTCAATATATCACGTGATCAAATAGCTTTGGTAGGTAAACTTTTGGTTTCAAAGGGCGGTAGCAGTCAGTAGCTTTTGAAAGAACAAAATAGTTGTAAATATTTGTGATCAAAATGGATAATAAAAAAGGTCCTTCTGCATCAAGAAGACGGTCTAGATGTTGTGCAGTGACTGGATGCCCAAATGGAGATTATACATTAAGTAAGTGGGAATTTCAAATTCAGAATAAGCGACGTAGGCTCTAAAAATAATTGAAGTCACCATGAGGTTGAGTAAAACAAAATGATACATTTACAATATTATGCATGGTACTTACCTAGCTACTAAGTCATCAAAGCTTCCCTCTGTATTCTTGTGTCGTATATACAAGAAGTTTTTTAAAGAGTTTACAGACCACAAACGGAAATGATCAGAGCTAATATTCTCATTCATGTTTTTTAAAAACACGTGCTCGGCAAATGTTACCATGCGGAGTGTTTTGCTTTCACTTTTGCGCCCCCCTATCGAGTAGAAAACATCTGATTGGTAGATTCGATAAGTCTACTACTTACTTCCCAGGGAATTTTATTTTGTGGAACATGCACTGAGAACTAGTTATCGCCCGCAATACGAGCCAATACAGAGAATCGGTAAATTAATGCTGAAAACCAGTTAATTCTCAAGGAGATAATAAGCATCGCCAACATTGCGCATTGAGGTGTATAATAAAAACAAACTTCGACATAAATGGTAGAACAGGAGCGTAACTAACAGCGATTAATTGACATGGTATTTACAAGTAAAATCGCATCAAATCTACTAACTTATTCAGTACTTTAGACTGTGGCTAGCTTTGTTTACCTACCATAGGTAGCCATATTTAATTTGGATACTATGGCAACGTGAGTTTGCGCATGACCAAATGACACTGTGAAGAGGTGTATTCTATAAAATTAAAAGATTATAGGTCGGATAGCTTTAGGTGGCTGTAGCTTAGTTAAAGTCTTGCACTTTTTGTGTGGAAGACCGTGGTTTGATTCCTCTTGTCGGTGATTCAATTTAGGCAAGTGAATGTTATCATAGCTGCGGGTTAATTTCCCGGGGACATGTGTGGGCCCCCGTTGGATGTTGCAAGGAGTTGTCTGGTTAGCGTAGCTTAAAATGAGTATTAAATACTCTAGGACTCCCCATCTAAGCCATGGCAATAATAGACAGGGTATATCCCTCGATATTTGTTAGGCTGGTCATGTAAAATATGCAAATGCACATATAGCCTAGCTTAGCAGCCAGGCTAGTTTGATAGCTACCTTAGCTAGCTATCCCTAACTAAGACATAGTACCCCCGTTAAAAAATTGTGCTCAGAAATAAAAAAGAGAAACCTGCTCATGTACTAGTCAAAAGGTTGGCCACACTTCTAGATCATCATAATGACCCAACCCATCTTCTGTCATATCAAGGAACTCTCTTCCGCTTGCCTGCTGGTTGGGGCATGTTGGCTCGCGCGTTGGTAAGTAAGCATGGGGTGCCAAATCCAAATGTATCCTATTTTATTAGGCGCGAATATATCATAAAAATATTAAATACGTCTGACGCTTGAGCGGGAAAGATAAACTAAACTGGATGAGGAGTAACCATTGTAAAGGTAAAAAGAGCTATGTAACCTATTATATAAATGTGAATTCATCTTTCTATTTTCTTTTAGTTGGTGTCCTGGCGTTCAACTCATTTCAAGCTTTAAGTGCCCTTCATTTCATTCTATCTCAGTATAGCTAGAGCTACTAGCTACCTGGGTGGCTAGTTGGTTAATTTGTTTTAGTTTAGTGTTAAATTAAAATGTTTAGTTAAATTAAATTAAAATGTTTAGTATATTCGCACCATGTATCAACAGAAATAATTTAAATACTTAATAGATTATTGTTCTATTGTTCATATGTGTGCTCACAGGAAACTGTAATGTGTTGATTAGAATATGACTATATAACAAAATGACTATTAATACGGACAAAACTGAAACAATCTTTTTCAGCAACCACAGCCGTTAAAATAAATTGAGAACAAAACTATCAACTACCTTATTCCATGAAATTAACAAGTCAAGAAATTAACGCGAATTAAATTAACTGTCATGAAATTAACGCAGTTCAATGAAATTATTTTGAAAAAGGCATTTAATTAACGTGGTTGAGCAAGGTTGTTTTTTTAAATGCATTTAATTAACGCGAATTTGAGAAAGAAGAGAAAAAAAATTTTAACAGTAACTTTTTTCGTATGATATGAAATTGTAATTTTACAAAAATGGGTCCATGTTGATCTGGCTATTTGCTTCTCTGGCGCTTTTTAATGTTTCTGTTATCCCAGCAATCTCCAACCAGGCAGTGATGATGTTACGACCTTTTTCAGTTTGGAAATGCTTTTCATGAGTTTCGCATGTTCTGGTTTTGAAGTTGACAAGCAAAGATCAACTTCAAGGTTGTCACGTCACGATATCGGGGTTTAGATAGTGAAGCGGTCTCCTCTATTACAAGGCGGTTTGGAAATTGAAATAAAAGTTTACGTTGTTTTTAAAGACAATGTAAAAAATTTAAAAATTTTGGAAGAAAACTTTCAGTTAATTTTCCACTTGGATCAGAGTATGAAGATGATACAAAATCTATTTTAAAAAAGATGGCTAAAAAGAGCACCGTTGAGTTATCGTCCGATGAGAAGAAAATAGTAAAAAATTTGTAAAAAAAATTGTACTATTTAGGCTTTTATATATTATAAAAAAGTCACCAAATTAACAGTATTTTAATTAACGAGTCATGAAATTAACAGCCTTTAAATTAACACTACATTTAATTAACGGTCATTAAATTAACGCGAATTTTGAAAAACCGCGTTAATTTCATGACTCGTTAATTTCATGGAATAAGGTATATGGGTATTCCTTTGAAGAGGAGCGAAAAAGTTAAATATCTTGGGGTAACATTTGATCAAAAAATGCAATGGGAAGAGCACATTAATGACATAAATAGAAAAATACTAATTAAATATTCTAAAATTAGAACCATTGCATCTTGCTGTCATGCCATATTTCAACTACTGCTCCTCGGCATGGGCTTGAGTCACCCAAGGTAGTTTGGGAAAACTAGAAAAACGATTAAAATGTGTCCATACTTTTCTTGGGAAAGAGAGGGAATATTCACTGAATAATTTACTCATCAAAAACGATGTCATAGTAGTTTTCAAAGCCATGAATCACATTGCTCCTGATTACATGCACTCATAATTCCTTTTGGCAAAAAACTGCCACAATCATCAAACAAGAGGAGCTTCAAAAAACAGGTTCACACTTCCCTTGGTCAACACAGAATTTGGCAAAAAAGCCTTCCCGTTTAGAGCTGCGAAAGTGTGGAATAATTTTCCAGACCAAGTGACCAAGAAAAAGAATTGTTTTTAATTATTTTTCTTTTCAATTTTCACAGATTATAAAATATGTTACTATGTTTGATTGAGTTGAGGCAGTCTAAGGTTTATCATTTTTTGTTTCTTTTTTGTTCTAGTGGCCCCACTAACTATAGGTTTTTGTGATTTTCTGGGCTAGCCACTTTAAATATTATTATTATTATTATTATTATCTATTCACCTTTAGTGATGTAACTATTTTTTCCTAAAAGCAATTGACTTTTGCAGGGGGAAACTTTTGCTGTACAACATTTTTATGGTAATGTAACTATGATTTCTGCTAAAGGTCCTTCTATAAAACATGATAAAGTTAGTCAACCACAAGTTTATTCCAGTGATTATTAAACTCTTTAAAAAATTGTAGGTTACGACATATTCATGCAAATGATGCACAAGCTTGGGCAAGACTTTCATCCCTAAGAAAGCGCCTCTTTAAAAACACATTTTCTACCAGACTGTGTGAGTAAGGCATTTTTTCACACTTTTCACAAATGTTTTGTCATTAGGAAATTAAGCTGTGAAAAATTGTTAATTTAAGTTCTGAAAAATAATATTAAATTTAAAAAAATTCCAGATGAGAAGAAAAAAAGTGTATGCTAGATGTAAACGTGTACCCTAATTTGGGGTTAAAAGAAGGTTCACACAAAAAATGGATGCACCTGACAACACTGTTACAGAAGTTAGAAAATTATTACAAAGTCTACAAAAGAGCTTTCAATGCACAATATGGTAACTTTTTATTTTTCAAGATATTTTTCATTCATAGGAAATTTGCCTATTATGTATGTAAAATTGAATTTTGTTCATTAACTTTATAGCTTGGATTTGTTGTCTCAACCAATATCAACTAAGTGCAATCATCAATTTTGCAGGTATGAATGTGTTTTCACCTTAAACTAGTTGAAATTCATCTTTGGGGTGAGTGCTTCAGTGCAAGTAACAGTTTACCTGCATACCCTTGTAGGCATTTCAATATAGTGCTTATATGTATTGCAGAGTCACAAATCCAGTGGAGTGTGTATAAAACACAGTATTCGGGTGAAGCTTTTGTTAAATGATTCTTACAGTGCCGATCGCGAGTAAAGCTACACATCTTTGAGAGTACGAGTACAAATAAATGCGAGTAAAATAGTTCAGAGTGAGAGTACAATGCGAGTGCGAGTAAAATAAATGAGAGTAATCGTTTTTATAATGCGAGTATGCGTGTAAATCTTTAAAAAAATATATCATGTGACTTGCGAGTTATATTAAAGAAAAACATAAAACATTATATAATTGTAATTCACCATTTAATTTTTTTTTTAATTTAGTTGCTCTTTTTAAATTACAAAACAAGAAAAAAATAAATTTTAAAGTTCAACTTTTCCGTCTCTTACTTCTTTAAATGCTTTTGCTACTTTCGTTATATGAAATCACTTCCAGCATGTTCTTTCGCAAGCACAGAGTCAGCATGATATCTAATTATAGTTATGGTGTTCAATTGCCACATGCAGACTTTGCTTTCTGAATATTTTTCAACAAACATTGCATTATAACTCTGACAACAATCTTTATAATTTTAAAATATCGCTGTAGAAACAGGACGTCACAAAGCTTGTTATCTTTTTGTTTTTGTGGGGATGTTTTAAGACCGAAGCAACAAAATTAACGTGAGGGATTTTTTTTATAAAACAAACAGTTTAATGTTCAACACGTTGAGTCCCAGTCTGTTTTAGGTGTACTTCGCCAGACCCAAGCCTTGAAATGGCTATGGACACATCATATATGATATTTTTTCAGAGTTTTAGGGTGATGTGAATACTTTATTCTAATTAGTAAGTGTGACCAATGAACACGTATATATACGTTATCGGGCTGCAGTATCAAAATACTAACGTCCAAACCTAATCACGTATATATACGTTGTTCCGACTTCAACGTATATATACGTGATTTGGTCTGGCCAATCAGTAAGTGAAGGTAGAGCACTGACCACGCATATATACGTGTTATATTTATTCGTTACAACCAATCATATTTTAATTCTTCTGTGAGTTAACCAATTAAAGAACGTTCAAAATTTTTAAATAGAGCATTCTTGTGCATTCAATTTTCTTTTTCATCAACTGCTGTGCTAGTAAAGACGTCTGTATTTGTAAAGTAAGTTGTTTTTTTTCTTTTTTTGTAGCAACCATTCATAAAGAAGGCATGTTCAAAGCAAGAAAATGTAGGGATTGTCCTCATGAATAAACGTTTTTCTTATTTTCTTCGTTTATGAGTTGCTATTGCTTCATTTTCTCAGAAATGGCAAAACGGTACAGTGCTGAGGAAGCTGCTGAATTGATAATGAATGAAAATAGTGAAATGGATTCAGCTGACTCGCTTGACGAAGAATTCAGTTCAGATGCTGAATCAACTTCCGAATCCGAAATAGAAAGTGAATCTGAAGAATCTGACTTTACTGGTCGCAAAATCCTACAAAATATTGCTCCCCAAACACGTAGGGGAGGGAGGATTAGAACAAGAGGTGGTGCATTCAATATCTGTGGCCGAGGTCGAAGTGTAAGGACGCGTGGTGGCCTGCAAACTGCAGCACATCGTTCAAAAATAAGAAAAAGAAACATTGAAGACTCCGAGGATTCTGCCACAGAACTTAGCTCAAGGGAAGAAAACGAAAACGAGGAAGAAGAAATATCGAGTGGAGGTGATTCTGCTATTCGTAATGATCTCAATGATGGAAAGGGCCCTGTGAATGAATTTGATTGGTCAGACGATGTCCCTATCATAAAACCATTTGATTTCAATGAAGATACTGGGTTGCAGGTAGAGGCTCCTGATGGAGATGATCCCTTGTTTTTCTTCAATCTATTCATAAACGACGAACTTTTACAAGAAATCGTCGATAGATCAAATGCATATGCAGATCGTGTTATAAACTCCTCTCGTCCATTGAGACGGAACAGTATCTTGAACACATGGAATAACGTAACATTGGAAGAGATGAGACAGTTCCTTGGTTTGATTTTTCACATGGGTCTCGTTGCTATGCCATCATATCGCTGTTACTGGTCTACAGACCGCTTATACAAAAACGAACTGTTCAAATCAGTAATGTCTAGAAACAGGTTTCAATCAATCATGCGATTCTTGAATTTTGGCTATCTGGATAAAGGGTACCATGTTTTTACCGACAACTGGTATAATTCCGTGCCATTGACAAAGTACATGACGCAAAGGAAAACTTACATTTCTGGCACCCTACGAGCAGACAGAAAACACCTTCCCGAGGAAGTTACAAAGAAAAAGTTGAAAAAAGGAGAAATGATTTTTCGGTCGTCAGACGACATTTCTGTCACAAAATGGAAGGACAAAAGGGATGTTCGTATGATCAGCAATGCATTCATTTCTGAATTGGTTGAGACCGTAAACAGACATGGGAAATCTAGACAGAAGCCAAACATTGTGGATATTTACAATCAAAACATGTCCGGTATTGATCGATCAGATCAAATGCTTTCGTATCATTCTGGATTGAGGAAAACAATCAGATGGTACAAAAAGGTCGGCGTCCATATCTTGGAAATTTTCATGGCAAATGCTTATAACCTATATAAAAAGGCAACTCCATCTCCAAAAGTTAAAGCCATGAAAGGATTCAAGGAAACCATTATAACGAGCCTGGTTGGCCAACCAAAGCCATCGAAACACATGCAACCACAAGCTTCTTTTCACTACTTAGCTGCGATTGAACCAACAGAAAAAAAGAAACACCCTGCCAGAACCTGCAAGCACTGCTCATCGAATGGTAAAAGACGCAAAGCAAGATACATATGCCCTCGATGCCCACAACAACCAGCTGTATGCATTGATCCATGTTTCCGCATCCATCACCAGAATATTGACGTTGCCGGTTTCGACGATGCAACATCATCATCTGAAGAGGAGTAGTTCGCATCTCTTAGTATTCTCAGTTATAAATACATGTACAGACATGTAATTGTGACAGTTTTTTTTGAAACAATGTGTTTTTCTTCGTCAATATATATATAAGTATGTATCATTTGTGTCATCGAAAAACAAATTTCAAAAAGTGTTATGATTACTTCCTTCAAACAGCGAAATAACCGACATGGTTTGTGTAAGTAATAGACGTAATATTTCACAAAAAAATAAATCTGTCTTTGAAAACAAGAAACTTTAAACTTTAATAAACACTTTCAAAAGAGAAAAGTAACCAAGAAATTACAAAAACAATAATTATCCCCTTTTTTCCCCAAACGTAAATATAGGTTGTTGGGTTATTGCGAAAGATCGCACAACGTATATATACGTGATTGGGACCCAACGTGTTAATGATATATATTTTTTGAAAAATCTAAAAGTAAAAAATATTTACATCTAAAAAAATATTTACAAAAAAGTTATTAACTGAAAGAGTTTTATGACTGTAACATGCATGTTTTATAATTTTTCTTCGTTCTGTTGCTACGTCGTATAAATTCATGACAGTCTCTCCATGCACCACAGAAGTCATTAATTAAGGAATTTGATTTTCGGCTTTTTTATTTCTTATCAACAAACCAAAAAGAAGGAGCACTCGAAATGGGGAAACAATTACCTGATCATGTTCATCAAAGAATTATCAATTTAAAAAACGAAAACCTTTGTGTCACCGAAATTAAGAAAAGACTTAAAAGTGAAGGATATAATGTTGGAAGGTCAGCGATATATCGTCTTTTTCAAAAGTGGGCCAAGCATCATTCTATCGCAAATCTTCCAAGGAAACCAAAGTCACCAATAAATGTTACAAACTCCATTCTTGATTTTATCGACACCTGCATGGAGAAAAACGACGAACTCACTGCTAACAAGCTTGGACAACTCTTGCTTCAGCAATTTAACGTAGCTTTTCTACAAGTAAAATCAAAGGATTAAGACGTGGTCTCGGTTGGTACTCCACTGGGACAAAGTACTGTCAACTTGTAAGGGAAGTTACAAGAAATGGAAGATGATTTCAGCAATGTTTTATGGACAGACAAGAGTTGCATTCAAATATACTGGAACGGAAAGATATCTTTTCATCGCTGGTGGTAGCCAGCAAAATTAAAAGGAAAACCGAAACATCCTTTTAAACTTAACGTATGTGGATGCATATCAAAACGTGGTGCATCTCCAATTTTAATTTTTAACGACAAAGAGTTCTACTCTGAAGAAATTTTAAAAAACACGTTGAAACCGTTTATTTCCGATGTATTTCCAGATGGGAATAGGTTTATGCAAGGTAATGACCCCAAACACACCAGTTTGAAAGCGTCGCAAGTGATGCAGGAAAATCAGATAAACTGGTGGAAAATCCCACCTGAATCACCAGACATGAACCCTATAGAAAACTTTTGGCATGAAATGAAAGAAAAATGAAATGACTATAAACCGCACGTGAAAGAAGAATTGGAAAATGCAATTTCGGAAATATGGTCGACTGTGACGCCAGAAAAATGCTGAAAGTATATTTCATACTTACGCAAGGTAATTCCGAAAGTCATTAAAAGAAACGGAAAAGCATCTGGTTTTTAAAACTATTTTATGTACTAAAACTGAACGGTAAATTATGTATTATACTTTGATTTTAACAACTAATACATTTATTTTACTACACTATTTTTACTATTTTTAAAGTTTACAATTTAATATCTCTCACAAAAATGTTTAATTTTTTTAACTCAAGTTTTTTAAAGTTTACAATTTAATATCTCTCGCAAAAACTTAAATGTTCACTGCGTATTACGTTGACTTTAAAAACTGTACTTACGTGAGTACACTCGCGAGTAAAAATATAATTATCATTGAGAGTATGATTAACAAAAATGCGAGTAATATTATTTTAGTTGTGCTCGCGTTGTACTCGGGAGTGAATTACTTGCACTCTCACTGTTTAATTTTTGTACTCTTACTCTCGTAAATGTGTAGCTTTACTCGCGATCAGCACTGTCCGTTGACGAGGTAACTTGAAGGCACCAGTCACCAGTCTTAATACCATTGTATTGGTTACTGAAAGATAACAATTGAATTAACACAAATTGCAATATCAACATTGCCACCAGTAACACAATTTCAAAGCCAACACAAGTAGAATATCAAATTGCATGCTGCAACTGTTTGTCACAGTCAACATGACAAACAAATTAAAATCATCAAAAACACAACGGTAATCACTACAATCAATTATTGTAGAGATATTTTGGATGTCTCCAAAACCTCAAGCAACTTGTTTGGAGACGCTCCATGCTTTGTCAAGCAGTCGGCTAATTGGTGTTTTCCTTCAACCCACTTGACAGTAATCTCATCTTGTTCCACCATCTGCCTCAATCTGGCTATATCAACTCGCAGTCTCAAATCCGTTGTGACATTTGTCGTTTTCAGGGTTTCAAATAATGACTTGTTGTCGATAATACAAGTGATCTTTGGAACCTTCGTCAACTTGCAGATTTGCTGTATTACATTGGCCAAATAAAAACTAGCATCATCTCCTTCACTCAGAGCAAGTGTTTCCGAAGCAATTGGGCTTTTGGTTACCCTTTGTAGTTTCTTCAATTGCCAGCAGATTGGTATAACTTTGTTTAGGTGTTTCACAAATATGATGAATGCACCTTGTGATGATCCACACTTCAAACTGGCATGGGTTGCATCTGTGTAGCAAATAATTTCACAATTTTCCATATTTGCAATTTTGGCAATGGTTATTGCAACATGCTTGCTCTTAATTTTTCAAATAACCTTGTTGGCATCTTTCAAATTTTGAACTGTAGGTTCCTTGCCATAATTAGACGTTTGGCAACTATCATAAGCCACATCAGGGCGGGTTTGTCCGGCCACCCAAGCAATTTGCCCACTCAACGATCTCAGCATGGTCTTTTCCTTCCTAGTCAATTTTCGTTCATTGCTAACATCATTTTCGATATTAATAGTTATCAAAGACTATATAGCTCACTTGATTAATCTTAATTTTGCTTTTAAATTGATCCACATCTAATCCTAGATACTTGAATGTTGAGCTTGATTGCGTACTGATTTTGAACGTTTTCGAAAAGTTCAGCAATAACATCTTTGTGGAAAGCTGGACTACCACCATACACAAAGTCATTAACATGGCAAACAAGAATTCCAGTGATTTGCTTGCCTCACTCGTTTGTACCATGCTCTAGATGCATCGTTGTACCATGCTCTAGATGCATCGTTTAACCCATACAAACATCTCTTTAGTTTCCACACTGTTCCCCACTGACAATGTGTCTTTTGGTGGTTGTAGAAACAGTTCTCTTTCAATAGCATCTCCCTGAAGAAAAGCTGCAGTGATATCAAGTGAATTGATCTGCCAATCATTGCTAACTATGATAGCCATAGCAAGTCGAAGACTTTGTTTGCCACAAGTTGGAGAATCTGTTCTCAACGACTGTGAATTTTCTTCAAAGCCTCTAGCCACCAATCTAGCTTTCACAACCCTTTTTTCACCTTTGAACTTCTCAGTTATGACCCATTTGCTTGATACAGTTGTTTGACCAGTGTCCGGAACTTCTTCGAAGACATCATTTTCTTTAAATTATGCAATTTCTCTCTCCTTTGCATCAACTACTTCCTGTGAAAACATATCGGACATCACACATATAGACGGGGAATTCCGGATTTTCCAGCTCGACCCATTTGGACACATCATTCCAATTGATGCTTTTTGGCTTTCTATCACCATCATTAGACACATTAACCCAATTTTTATAAGTGCCACTTCTTTTGGGTTGTGCTGAGAGAACTCTTGCATGATACCATCTTCCATTTAGATTGTATTTGATGTATGATTTTGCTTTTGGTTTCGATTCAACTTTCTTGGATTCTGTAGATGGTCTTCTGCAAATGTCACTTGCACAACCACTACCCTCGTCTTCTTCAGTTTCATTATTTTTATGGGTATTCATGTTTTCCTCAACTTCATTTTCACTTGTGCCAGGATCTTCTTGGTCATTTTCGTCTACATTTCTAGCTTGTTCTTGACAATATTGCTCTCCATCTTCAGAATCATCAACATCTATCACATTCTTATCAGCTGTGTCATCATCATCATCATCATCATCATAATCATCACCATCATCATCATCATCATTATCACAATCATTGACGCTATCGTTCATATCATGCAACTCATTCAAATGGTCTTCCTTCCTCTTGACATGATCTGATTCGAATTCACCAACTTTATAATTTCATTAGTTTCATCAACTGACAGGGATGCACTCGGTAAAAATTACCACCATGTCTGACAAGCACCATTTGACCATCTTGTCCCAAAACCACACCTGGACCTTTCCAACCCTTCGTGTTTTTGCGCTTGTAGAAGACTTTTTCCCCATTCAAATACGTCTCATCATAAATGTTCTAACATTATGTCTCAACGCTCTTTTAATTCTCTCACTGGATTCTGCTTTAATGAAATTCTCCCTTGCCTTATACAGAGCAGATAGATTTTTTCTCACTATTTCACTTGACGTAGTTGGCTCCAATGCTGGTAAATGATCTGTCAGAATAGTGGGTGTGTTCACATTATGGCCAAATACCAATTGGTTTGGGCTGTACCCACCATGATTCTGTAGAGAATTCTTTGCGCTGAGGGCCCATGCAGGTGCTACGTCTGGTTCACACTTCGTATCTTCAATGTTCTTGAACATGGTCTCTGCCAGAATCTTATTATTCTCTCTACAATACCATTGCTGAATGGAGATTCGCCTGCTGTTGTTTTTGTCTCAATATTGAGCTTTTCATTCATTTCTTGTAAAACCTCATTCGAAAATTCACCACCATTGTCAGTCAAGATTGTTCTTGGTGATCCGAAGTATGCAATCCAAAATCTAAACACTCTATTGACAATGACATCTTTATGTTTCGATTTGATAAGACATCCAGCAGAGTAACGAGTTGCAGCATCAATGATATGTAAGATGTGTTGTTTATTATGTTCATAAACTTTTAAATCCATACATATCACTTGATTGAAAGCGTTTGCCAGAGGTATACCCACAACTGGTCTACTGTATGGCCTTTTATATTTGTGACATATTTCACAATCATTGCAACATTCTTCGATGCATGTCAAAAATTCCTTGTCATACAAATTACTATCCTTTACAAGTTTGAGTAGCTTATCTTTGCCAGCATGAGCGAATTGGCGGTGCAGTTTCATAGCTTTCTTCATTTTCTCTGTCTTGCTAATATTTTTCAAATTTTCTCCATGTAGAATGATTTTTGTTCCTTTTTGAGCATCAAGATCACAATGTGTTAGTGGAAGACAATACTGTTGTGGTACATATTAACTGTATTCAGTTCTCCAAATATCTTCATGGTTGTGTCCTTCATATTCCTATATTTGAGTTCTGCACAAGTTGTACGAGCTGGTTTTTCATTTTCTTCAGACATATTCACAGCTGTGAGAAGAAAATATGCCCCGACAGCTTCGGGCAATGCCATATCATATTTGGATATCTTATTGTAGAGCTTCTCAAACTGCACAATAAAATCAGAAAATTTGTCTCCACTAATCCTCTTATAGTCATAAAACTCTTTAAAAGCAATAAATGCTCTTGTGCTTTCATCTTTCAAATATATCGAATCTAGCTTGGATATAATCTTGTCCAAACCATCATCTGATCCCACTTCTGCAGGTGTCAGGTCGCGTACTGCCTCCCGTGCCCGACCAGTCAATGACAGGTATACAGCTGGACCTTACTTTTTCTTTGGTAGTTCTGTAAACATCTGCCAGATCTCCAAATCGTTCTTCCAACTGCCATAGTCATCATCCTCTTTAAACGCTGGTGGAGCCTTCAATGTTGTTGTTGCCATTGTTCACAAACCACTTCACCAATTGGTTTGCACACACACGTCAAGGAACACATCCGGGTGTGTGCCCTCAATTGCTTTCTCTCAAATCAAATGTCACTCGCATAATGATCATAAATACCAGGCCAGTTGATCTGTACCTTTTAACTCTGCTACCATTGTTAAATGATTCTTACCTTGATGAGGTAACTTGAAGCCTTCACCAGTCTCTAATACTATTGTATTGGTTACTGAAAGATAACAATAGAATTAACACAAATTGCAATATCAACAGCTTTTTTTTAAAAAAATAATTTTACTGCAGCTTTGGCTCAAATAAAAATACAGGCTCTGTTGTTACCCCTGCCATATTTTTATCCTGCTAATTTCGATGAAGTTTTTAAAAATAAACATGAAAACAATTGTTAAATGAGTTTAGATTTTAAAAGACTATTTCTCCTGCAGTAGTTTTTGCAATGTTTTCTTTTGGTACTGTTGATGTTGTGTATGAAAAGAAATTTAGAGTGTTTTGGCATCAGAGATGCTCATTAAGGTTATAATAGGGTTAATTGTAAAATATGTTGAAGTTTTTTGAGGCAAATTAGAGAAAAGTGCAATAAATAAATGTTGTGCAAACAAATGCATAAGCAAACAAACAAACAAAAAGTTATATGCTTCTCAACATATTGGAATTTTTTAATTTTTTGGAAATGCAATGCTAATGTGTTTTCAGATACATTTTTATAATCACACCATTGATGGATATTCTTTATACTCTTTATAAATAAAGAGTAACCTCTCTCACAGTTTAACCAAAATTGCTTCTTCTTTTTAATTTTTAGTAATGAACATTCTCTGAAGGACTAAATTTGTGCTGTATATTATAAATTGAAAATTTACCTCTTGCTCCCATATTGACTGTAACTTGCTCAAATTGCATAAAATTCCACTGTTTTTTCTTACATAATTTTAAATTTTAAAATATGACTAGTGCCATTTTAATGATGATGGGAAAAGAATCTTGAAAAATAATTTTTTTTTGAAATAAGCCCACAGGAAAATATTAAAAAAACACCGTTTTTATAATTTATATAATATGCTCTATAATTTATAAAATTTTGAAGATAAAAACAATTTAATAAAAAGTTACCCTTACTTCAGGACAATACAATAGAAAACAGCCAAACTGGTATTTTCGGAAAAAGAACAAAAATGATAGTGAAAAGAATTAATTAAATCTTTTTTTGCTGATTAAACCAATTAGTTTCAAACACTACCTAACTTTATTTCATAATTACTTTAGCTAAAATTTTACGAAACTGCCAATTGCTGATTTTCATACTTTGAAAAAACTGTCTAGATTTGTTTATAATTCTCTCTGTTAAGTATCGGAAGGGGTTACTTCTGTTATATTCTGATTACTATGACTTTTAAAGTCTTTTTTCAAACAAATTTTTATAATTTTTAAAAAGTGAAAATTTTATTGAAATTCACCTTATGACATCTCCATCACGTTTAAAACCCAAAATCTCAAGAAGTAACTCTTTAAAACACCTCAGGTTTTTTTTCCGTAAGCATAGATTATCCAGTTGTATCCAACTGGGAAAGATTTTAGAAGGGTGAATTTCTGAATCAACAATAAGTTTATTTCCATCAACCACAGGGAAGGTAAGATGGGAAAGAGATAGGGGTTTTCACCTTCCACAGAGTGGGTAACAGGTAAGGGTTAAAGCATGTGCCTTGTGTTGGGACCAGCGTTTGTGTTTTTTTGCGTGCTTCCTACATTGAAACATGTTCAAAGACAGTTTAAGCTGCATAAAAAATAGATTCAATGGCAGTCCAATGATTTTTATTTTAAAAATGAATTACTTGCAATAAAACTGAAATTATCCTTTTGTGGCTGAATCAAAGAAACAATATTCATCTGGCAGATAAATATTGTCAATATTGCAGCCTAAACCTTTTTTGCGCTAGCCACTCTAAATAATTCTTCTTGTTAGTATTTATTCCTATTACATCATCAGATGTTAAAAGCGATAACAATCCTCTTTTTAGTCAATGTATAAAAGAACTGCTGGTGAAAAGCGACAAGAAGAGGCCAGTTACTTGTCCTCTTTGCAAAACTAAAATTACAAAGAGGTAAAACTTAAATTAGTTTGTATTTAAAATAATTTTGGGGGCTGTCTACTACAAATTAAAATTTTTTTTTTTTTAGAAAGTATAAATTCTAATCCTCAAATAGCAGAGATAGTAACCTGTGTCAGAGATGTCTGCAATGCTGCTGATGATGATTGTGAAGGAATAGGTAATTGTGGGTATTTCCATGAATATTTTGTAGTCACTGTAAATGTTATTTGTCAATTTCAGCCTTTCTAATTTAGTTTATTTCACGACAGCAGAACATTGCCAACGTCAAATGACATTTTCCTGTTTTGCTGTCAGCAATTCATCTTTGTTTTGCGACTGTATGCTCCAATACACAAATAACAGTTAAATGTGAAGAGAAAATTTAAAAACGACTTAAATAAAAACCACGTTGGCAAAAATTTGCTGACGTGAATCGAGAATTTTTAGCATCAGCATTTGCTGAATGCCGACATGAATTAGAAAGCCTGCAATGTTCAACACAGGCCTCTCCAAAAAACGAAACAATAGCTATCTAATGTAAATGTATATATAAAAAATGTACATTCAGTTCTAACCGAAACATGTAATTCCTTCTACCATAGTTTAGGCTTTTTACAATTGTTTTTTGCTAGTTTTGAAATGAAAATTGGTTTATGTGCAGTGCAAAAAAGCATGCACAATATGCAACAGTAGAATACATAGACATCTAACCTGTGTTGCGTAACAAAAAAATCACATTACCAAACTAATTTTTCAATACAAAATATGACTACTAAAATGCAACAACACTATTTTTTTTTGTTGTCAAAAATATAACCAATGTTGTGGGTGTTTTGTCATTATCTTCCACTTTCACCTTTTCTTCCACTCGCAATTGAAAAACAAGCTTCATTTGTGGTATGGTTTGTGATTGCTACCTTTCTATTCAAAACCTTTCCATTCAAAGTGTCTTGGAGCACATTTGTTTTAGCAATGTTTTTTCATGTTTGTGTTAAAATAATATTTTTAGGTGCCACACCAATTTTATCACAGCGTCATAAAAAGACGATATACAGAAACAAAGTTGTAAGTATTGTATATAAACTAATTTTAATATCCTTTTTATTATTTCCCTTATTTTTATCTTGCCTGTGTTTTTTTTCAGAGAAACAAGAAAGTAAAAAACAGGTACAGTAATATTAAATATTTGAATAAAATATTTGAATAAAATATTTGTTTGTTTGTTTGTTTGTTTGTTTGTATGCTTTTGTGTATGCTTTTGTGTATGCTTTTGTGTATGCTTTTGTGTATGCTTTTGTGTATGCTTTTGTGTATGCTTTTGTGTATGCTTTTGTGTATGCTTTTGTGTATGCTTTTGTGTATGCTTTTGTGTATGCTTTTGTGTATGCTTTTGTGTATGCTTTTGTGTATGCTTTTGTTTATGCTTTTGTTTATGCTTTTGTTTGTGCAGCAGTTTTATTTATTTGTAACTTCTTTTAGTTTATCATTTGTCTCCAATAACAACAGCAAATCACATTCCATATTTGATTTTATTTCTGATGATGGTAATTTTTTAAAAATTTTTTTTTGACTTTTCTCCAAATTCTCCAGTTATATTTTAATTTGCAGCCTAAATTTATTTAGATGAAGGCGCCCCTAAAACATACAATAGCGAATTGTCCAGGTATAGGCTTTTATTTTTATTTTTTCTCAATAACTTTCAATTTTTTAAGCTTACTGTTCCTAGCATAGTTTATTAGGCATTTTCACTTGTTTACATCATCCACATCATCACATCAAGTCGTTTCATAATTTATCTGTTCTCAGTTTTCGGACCAACCTTTACAGAGCTAAACTACAAGTCAGAATTCTTTATCGTCGTCATTTCTCGGCTTAATGTCCGTTTTCCATGCTAGCATGGGTTGGACGGGGTATGGTAATGATCCTCTTCCAATCTGATCTAGACTGTGTTAGATCTAAACTCAAATTCCTCTTTCCTTATTACCTCCTGCCAAGTCTTTCCTCAGGAACTAAGGTCTCTACACTTTTTTACCCAATGATCCTCCTCCATTCTTTCCAAGTGTCCCAACCAACTCAATCTTTTTATCTGGATAACATCTTTAACGCTACGGATACCTGGCCTGGTTCTTAGCTCATCTGAACTCTTTCTATTTCTCAGACTGACATTCCACATCCACCTAACCATTTTCATATCATTCTTTTCTAAACGGTCAAGATCTTCCTGCTTCACTGCCCATGTCTCACTACCATACAACATAACACTTCTTACACAGGCCTCATATAACCTACTTTTAACTTCGATTGACAAGACTCTGCTAGTCAACAAATGAAGTAACTCTGAATAGGGTGGCTTTATCTATGCTCAAAATCATTTACTTATTTTTTAACCATTTAGGAAATCAGACAATGTTATTGCCAATCTGGAGCCTATTGATGCTGTGAATAATAAACCTGTTGAAGAGAGCACAGTGTATAAAGATGTTAAAGACGATCAAAAAGAAATTATTCTAGTAAATAGGTATGTTATCAGAGAAAAAAGTTACTATCATTAATAGTGCACAGAATTTCCCCAGTGGACACAATTTACCTCTAATTTTTATCCTAGCCAAAAATTGACATGCTAAGATTAAAAATTTTAAAAAGACCTTATGCATAATAAGTTTTAAAGCCAGCAGGTATTTTCTGTTATATATTCTAAGCATATTTTTTAGTCTAATACAATAATAATTTGAGCCAAACAACACCACTACTAAGATCTGCACATCTAAAAATCAGACCACCACAGTTTATTATAATTGGTACAAACAGAACTAACAGCATCTGATCACTTCTGACTAGGAGAAGACAGCGTTAATAGAATTATAGCCCTATCATAAAAACTGGTGAACTTCTTAAATAAACACAAAAGTGTAATAATAATTTAACGTATAAAGTTGTATGTTGATTACTATTATATTTCCATATTTATTTATAATCAATTGTTGATGAACAACACAGTAAGATAACATAAAAAACATTTTATAATCCAACCACAGTATAGGTTACATAAAAAATTAGAGACGCTATTTTCATACCAATTTATCTTGTTCTTTGAGGAAATCATACAATCTTTTTGAAGCAACATCGTCTGCCAAGGGATTTCAGATTGCCATTGTGCAAATACAACCTAAACTTGACCAATATGTTTTAAGGTTTTGCCAACCTATAGAGGTGTTAGTTTCGAATCTGAGATGTTGCCGCTAATATTTCAATCATCAAAACAATCAACAGTCGTGTGTAAATTTGAGCTGAACAAATTTTTAATAAATCAAAACAAGAAAAAATGATGTTTTTGTGACAAATTCTAGAAGAATTTTTCTCTGACTAATCTATATGTTTTCATGAGAGGAAACGCGGGTGTAACAAAAAACTTAATGTGACCAGCTTGGTTATACATTTTTTGTTAATGTTTTGGAGCTTCTGTAAAGTAATTCATATATAAACGAATGTTTTTAAACTTTGTAATTAAAATTTGCCAAACAGCACCTTAAATATTAAAATTAATCTGTAAAAAATTTTTGCTTACAAAGTTTACATTGAACAAATACAATCACATTTTGATGGTTTTAGAACAAAATACGATGTTGTTCTGACTCCATACGATTGCGTTTTGGTGGTTTAAGAACAAAATATGACGTTGCATTTTGATGAAGCAAAACGAAGTTTGTCGCTATTATTTTTTAATGAAGATTTGCAATGTGATATATATTTTTTAAGTATTAAGTTTTGATCTGTGAATTTTATGTTTAGTAGGTAAATATGATATGCAAAAAAAAGAAATGACTTGCACATCGCGATTTGCGATCCGTTAATTGGAACGCTGGTGTATATTTTAATATTACAAAATGTTGGATTTTCAAGTACAAAAAAACTGTTTTTTTATTTTAATTTAGACAGCAGTCAAATCATTGGGAAATGCCGAACAAACAAAACATTGAGGAATATAGTTTGCTTGATCGAATTAAAAAGGGACGTAAAAATTCAAAAATTCCTGAATTATCCAATCCTCAAAATGTGTCTGGCAAACGTAAATCTTTTGAATTATCAAGTTCTACTGTTTTAACTAATGATGCCATGCAGCCAAAGAAACGAAAAAAGTTGTGTAAAAAACAAGCTAAACAGTTTGAAGAAGACATGTTGGACATTTCTCCTGAGATTGAGTTTGAAAATAGTGAAAATAATTTTCATGAAACTAAAAATGAAAAACAGACAAAAGCAAAACGTAAAAACCACAGTCTGGATGATTCAGTAAGCCCGATAAACGTTTCTGCATCTATTGAAGATGTTACAATGACGAAGAAAGTCCTAACTGACATGTGCAGCTCTGACTCGATCACAAAATCTGTAGCAGTAGATTCCGCTGATCAAACGGTTCCACAATCTGTCTCTACTGACACAACTGTCACTCCAGTTTTACCTGATATTTTTTGTCAGGAAAAATGTGAAAGCATTGAAACAAATGTCACTCAAAACCAGGAAAGTGAATCTATATTAAATGATGGTATAGAAGATACCACTATAATAAAAGAACCTGAGGTAAGAGAAACCGTAAAAGAAGACAAGCTATTGTTGACAGATATAGTCTCATTACCACAGAGCAAAAATGCCATGGAAATCAACAAGTTGGACAAAATAAATGATCTACCAATACATGGAGCTCAAAAAAATTCACCAAATAAAATAAATCCTGAAATTGTTCACCATTCTGACATTTATGTTAGAAAAGATGAAACTGATGAAAATACCAAAGTAAATGAACATTTAAATAATAGTGAAATTGTAAGTACAACCGCCAAACGTAAACAAATCGTGCCATATACAACTCTCGCAAATTTCTGTTAACGAATCCCCTGGTAGCATTTCCTTTCCTGGTAGTAAGAAATCCGTCGTTAGTACTTGCAGAAGGAAAGAGAGTCAGTCATTAACAGCATGGAAATTATCATTAGGTAATACCATAAATGAGACCGTTGACATCAAGTCATTTATCAATAATATCGAAAGTCCTAATAAAGACCACTCCATGTTTGGTAACATATCCTTTTCAAAAGTTCCGCTTCCTTTGAAAAGTGGTGTAATGAAGCCAGTTAAAATCATGTCTGCTGAAAGAATATCTGCAACAGAGGCTGTTGTATCAATAAAATATAAAATGACTGTTGAAAATTTAAGTTGTGATTTATACACAGGAATGCAGAAGGGATTGATCACAGAGAGATCGCCTCAAAAAGAATGTAACTCGGAGGTTTTAACTGGTACGATACTTAAAAACGAAGTTTTAGTTAGTGAAGATAATCAAGAAAAACAAATTGTTCAATCAAGTAAAGATAATGATTTTGAAGAAGAAAATAAAAACATAGCGAGTAATAAACATTTAATGAACTCAAAAGACTGTGTGGACCAAAATATGTTGTTACCAGGTAAGCAGTTTTTGTTGTCATCAAAAGGCAACAGTGAAGAATTAATTCCACCCACACCACCTGGAACGAAAGCACAAACATCATTCAGAAAGAGTATGGATAGTTCTTTACATTGTCAAGACGTAGCAGACAAAAAGCAGCAGAGACTTTGTCATATTCATGACACCACTAATGTTTTAAAGGCTGATGAAAATGTTACATTGATGCGCAACGAAGATCCTACACAAGAAGTAACAGTAAACACTTCTAATATTGCTGAAAATCATAGATCAATGCATAGCAAAAGTGTAATTCAAGATTTTGAATCACATGTGAAGATACAATATACAGGTGAAAGTGATCAGTTGCTTTATGATGAAGCTGAAAAAATGGATCTTGCAAAATCAAATGTGGTTAATAACCAGGTTGAGACTTTAACATCAAAGAAAGCTAATGAAACTGCTGATGTCACTGATGCATTCATGTGTGACATAGAAGATGAAATTGATGTGTATACGAATGAAAAGAAAGAAAAATACGTTTCAGATGGAGATAAAAGTGAAAATGAGGAAAACCTGAGCGAAAGTCTAGTTGGCAGTTGCACGAATGCTAGTTGTGTTGGTACGGTAGACGGCAACGAAAAAAATGAAAACAGTGTTAGTCAAAAAGAGAAAGAACGACTCGATCTTGATTCATTTTCCGAGAATAAAGAAGTTTTTGACCTTGGCAAGAAGTTTCATGAGAACATTAAGCAACTTAAACGTGAAAAACAATTAAGTCAGAACAGTGTTGATTTTGATGTTTCAGAACCTGATTTAATAGTAGTCGAATGTATAAACAGTAAAAAAGGCGGGAGAAAAAGAAGTGACGACGGAGTTGAATCCCAAGTAAACACTGGTGCAGTAAAGGAGAAGATGAATACGCATAGTAGTGACAGTGAAGATGAGGATTTAACACTTAAAAGAAAGAAGAGAAAGAAGGAGGCGAAAATTGTAAGTGATGAAGAAACTAGTAGTGGTTGTGAGGAGATTCCAATAAGTAACTTGAAACATAAGAAGAGTAAGAAACCAAGAAGGAGTAGTGAGGATGGTCGTCAACCACAGGAGGTAGATCAGTTGCAGTCTGTTACCTTGTGTGATACAGATAACGATGATGATGTTGTTGATGATAATGATGAGAAGGTTCTACCACCGTGTATCAGTACAACAAAGAAGACTGGAGGTAGTGATAGTAATAGTAATAAGTTATTGAATCAGAAAGCTGCAAAGCGTGAACGACGTCGTTTGGAAAGAGACAGACTTGCTGAGCACTTAAAGAAATACATTGATGAAATAAAGAAAAACGATGAGGCTGAAAGCAGTGATGACGACATTTTAGAGAGAACAGCTTTTGAAGTGAAAGAAATGCTTGATGAAAAAAACAAAGTATCGGTTGGTGAAGATAAGAACTTCTTATTTGCCAGTGAGCATCTGAAACAACATAAAGATCTTGAGAAAACAAATTATGTCTTAAAAGGTATCTAAGTTGTTATTCTTATAATATTAAGCACATAATTACTTGATTACTTTATTATTTTGTTGGGTTTAAAATCGTTAGTATTATTTTTTGTTACATTATTTCTTTTGCAAATTTCCCAATCTGATAAGTTATGAAAAGGCAATATTTTTTGTCTTTCTTAAAAGTCGGGTTGTTAATAATTTATTCTTGTTTGGATTTTTATTTTTAGAAAAGACAAGTCAGGAACCTTCAGAGGAAAACAAGAAAGGTGTTTCAGATACAAATTTTGAACTTTTGAAGCAACGTTTACTATCACCCATAACTAGTACAGATATTTTAAGACTTCCAAAAGAGAATAAGTTCTTTGATTGGAAATCGTCAACTGATGAGCCTTCTACAATCATTTCTTCAAGAATGTTTAATAAAGAACTTTCTCCCACAACACCATCAAATCTTTTACCAGTTCCAATATCACAATCAACAGTTCTTAAGGATATGAAGAAGAATGATTTTAAAAAACCAGTGAATGTTCAACGCAAGTTCTCGCAAGATAAAACTTCTAATATCTCCTGCGTGGATGCGACGCCTAAAGTCACATGTCGTACACCCAAAAGAATGTCTCTGCCTGATGAAGTAAGAATGTACGGTGAAAGAAATGGAAAAAATATATTTGCTACAAGAAATAAATATTCTACAAATGCAATCAAGTCCCCACATACAACAACAACAACAACTATGGATGATGAGAAAGAAAGCGATAAACATCAGAAAGCTGTTATTATGACGTCACGGTTGTCTAAGAAACAGGTGGTAAGTTTCTAAAATCATTTTCAACTTTTTTCATTTGGTAAAAACTTTTCCAGTACTCTTTACACTTTGAGCTCTTTTATGCTGTGTGCTGCTGGTTCATTGTGGTTTGCTGGATGTTTCCTATTGAACAGTCAATTATTCGTACTTTAAGCTTGTTGGCTGCGTGGAGATAAATATGTTCTTTTCAAAATATCTTTATTGAGTACACGTTTTTATAAGATACACTTTTTTAAGAACATAAGACTAGGATGATCAGTGCTTTCAAGTGATGAGATGTGAAATAATGAAAAAAAAAAAAGTATATTTATAAATTGGCACGGTTGTTGCCAAAAAACCTTTTTAGGTATGAAAAAGGAGTGAGGCTCTATATCTTTTCAGAAACACTCCATCACAGTTAGAAAATATCCAGGCTGAACCGAAAATATCCAGGCTAAACCGAAAATATCCAGGCTAAACCGAAAATATCCAGGCTAAACCGAAAAAAGTATCTTAGTAACAAATCTCATTAAAAAAAAAGTTTTCTTACAAAAATCTTCGTATTTTATTTGTACATTTTAGTTACTCTTATTTTTAATAAAATTTTAACTATGGCAAAAAAAAACAATTTTATTAAAAAATGTATCATTTTATGTTTTTTTTAGAATGCGTGTACAAAAGTTTGTCAAAAATTTGGAGCTAAAATCGTTCAAACATATTCAGAAAGTGTAACTCATCTTGTCGTTGTAGCAGGTAATGGTTTGTTTACATTGCTATTTTCTGTTTATATTAATTGCTTCCAATAGTATATTTTTATTAATTTGATCTTTTTAGTTTTTTGAGACAGTAATTTCCCCGCGGGGAATCTTATCAATTTATAACATGAATTAACAATATTTTATGTCATGCAAATGTCACACTACAACATGTTAACGGCTCCAATCAAACAGCATGTTAACGGCTCCAATCAAACAGATTGCAGTAAATATTGATGACTTGGATTTTTCTTCCTAACTAGAATTTTGTTTCTTGGTTTAGATGAAAACAATGCAGTAGCCAAAATGTCGTATACATATAAATATCTCATGAGCTTAGTGGCTGGCTTATGGATTGTAGATTTTAAATGTAAGTAAAACTTAGCTTGTTGCTCTTCTTGCTGTTGTGGATTTTGATGTTGTTTTCATTGTGATTTTTGGTGGTGATGGTTGTGGTGGTGGTGGTTGGTGATGGTGATGGTGTGGTGGTGGTGGTGGTGGTGGCGGCGTTGATCGTGGTGTCAGCGTTGATCGTGGTGGCGTTGATCGCGGCGGTGGTGATCGTGATGGCGGTGGTGGTGATGATTATGGTGCCGTTGTGTTATTGTTTCTGTTGGGATTGTTGTTTTCGTTGGTGTAGTTGTTTTTAATGCATGTAAAATTAGTTTGTTTATTATGTTAGAGAAATCCTTTTCTGTTTTTAGGGATAATGGATTCATTTCAAAATGATCTGTTTGTAAAAGAGGTATCATTTAAAATAATTTGAACTAAATAAGAGTATGGCAGATTATCTTATTCGTATTCTAAGTTTATTGACATTTCGTTTTTGTTTCACAGGAGAAGTATGAAGTGAAAGGTGACCCCACCGCTGATCATCAAGATATTCCGAAATTATACAGACGAGCTCGAAGCAAGGTATTACATGTTTATTTTACACGCTCCCGAACCCAATTGTCCACTAATAATACATGTTTATGCTGTTTTTTGGGGTTGGGGCATAGCATCCAGTTTAAAATTGGGATACCAGGAAAAATCAAACCAACTTCTCCCAATTGTATTTTAAAAAATGTGGGTTATACGTTATGAGCATAAATGTATGTGTGGTATAAATTTGCAATTTTTGCGAAATTGAAAATTGAATTCATGCAAAGCTGATTGGTTCCCAAAGTTGAAAAAATGAATTCACGAAAAATTATGAAAAAGTGTAGGTTGTGGGGGAGACTTGGCTTTAGATCATTAAAATGAGGACGCTCTGGGCAATTGTCCACCAATAACATGCTAAAGTTTAAACATTCGATTTATTAGAATAAATCTTTTTACTAGAAATAAATGAAATGAAATGTTCGAGTTAAATGATATTTAAGAAAACTCTGGAAAATGAAGATAAGGTTTGCCTCTAAAAATAAAAAATGCAATGTTCTATAATCTGGCTAAGAACTGTGGATATGCGCAAACAAATATAAATTTCATATAACATTGTTTAATATGGTTTTGGTCGTTTGTTTCTTACGATTTCTTATTTTCCTTTTTACAGAATTACAGCTTATTTGATGGTTATCGAATGTGTCTTGTGGGTGAATTTAAACAAAGTCAAATTGGAAGAGGTATAGTATTTCTTATCAGAGTTTAAAATAAGTCGTACAAAATATGATCGAAGGAAAAACTAGTGGCTGGTTAAAAGAGTAGTTACTTCTTCTTGACCAAAATTTTGCGATAAAATTTAAATTCGGCTCTTTAAGTTAACAACATAATATTCTTTAAAACAAACCCATGATCTTCTATTTCTTTTCTTTATCCTAAAGCCCGTTAAGGTTGTATTATATTTTTGTTACAGATCAACTTTTATCACTTCTTCGAAAATCTGGAGCAGAAATTGTATACTCTGTAAATGAATTGAAGTGCTCATCAAGTCAAATCCAGGTGTGTTAATACATATACGCAGCTTACATTACTTCAATGTATAATTGTTGTCCATCTAAACGGTTTTAGGAGTGTCAGGAGATATGTTAATCTTAGTCCATATTTTTTTTATGTCCTTCATATTCTATACGTCGCTATTATTTGTATCCTTAACAAAAGTTATTTTGTAACAGACTATTAATTTAAGAAGCTAGCTGGAAGACCTGTCATGTTTAGCGCCTTCCTTTTTTTTATAATCAGCGTATTTTAAGTGTATTAATTCTCCACCACCCTTCCCCACAAATACAAAGAAAAAAAGTAGTCAAATTCTGGGTTCAGACAAATTATAGATGTTTTTTATGTGAACTGCTGCAAATCATTAAAAGACAGAAAATTTAAAGCTTAAAACGCCTTAAAGCATTGTTTCTTATAAAAAATATATATCTTCGCGAACTTTTTGTAGTAAACTTCGCGCTTACAAACTTTTTTGCGCGAATGTACGAAAATTAGCACGAAGTGGGCTCAGCAGCCACATTGCAGACGATACGCCTACGGTTAAATTTTTCAAGTATCACTGATATGAATTTTTTTTTAGATGATGATGGTAACTGATGGTTTGAATCAACTGACATCGAGAGACAAAGGTAAGTTTACCGGTTAAAGGGGAAGGTCTTTGAAACAAACATCGAAAATAATTTAAACATCTTCTTCTTAAGTATCTTCTTATCTTGGAAAAAAAATATTTAAAAAAAACTATTCTTAAAAATCATCTTTAATTTCTCTATTCTTGTTACGCATGTTTATGCATAGGCAAAGACAAGAACGGAAGTTTATGTTCACCTCCATTTTTTACCTGTTCCCTACGTCAAAAAGCATCAATGATTGAATAAAAATTCTCTCTAATAGTCAATGACCAAACTTTTATGTTCAAAGAATGATATTACCTTAAAACTATGGACATTAACATTCAAATGAAAATAATATTCACTATTAACAGATGTTTTGATCGGTTACGTTTTAGAACTTCTTCAGCAGTACCCATTACCTGTTATTCATCCAGAATGGATCGTGGAATCAATCATAAATTTCAGGTATATAAATAATACGGTACTCCTTTTCTCGAAATCTGAAAATTAATATAAATATATCGTAAATATTTGATTAAGCCGCATTCTTCCAAAAGTTTCCCCCTTTCCTAAAACGTTTCCACCCTAAAAATTTTCTACCAATTAAGCCCCCGTCGAATAATTTGCCATGGGGATTTATCTAAGTTGAGTGCAATATTTACTTTAGAGAAAAAGTTAATACCATCTTAAGTACTATGCTACCGGCAAAAATATATCTAATTCGAGAAACTTTACCTGACGAGAGAGGTTTCCCTCTTTGTATTTAATCTTGTTTCGAATTTTCTTTCCAATGTATTAACAGTTTCGATAAGTTATTGTTTTGTGATATTTTGTATATGAGTATTTATATGGTTAGTCTTACAAGTTGTCAATTTACTTAAATAATAAACCCCACCCTCCCCCTTTCTAAAAAACCCCACCCTCAATATTATTTCTGACAGATAAGTGGCCAGGGGGTTAATCGAGTATTTACGTTAATCTTTGGTCTTTCTAATTTGAGTTGTTGTTGTTGTTATTGTTGTTGTTAAGACGGAAATTGACAAATTAAAAATGTTTCTCCTTCATCTAATTCTTTTCCCAATTTTTATTTAGTATTCAGGATACGAGTATCTTCGATTTAAGTCGACAAAAAGAAGATCGCTAAATATTTTGTTGTTGTAGATAATCTTTTATTTGTATATATTTTTAGTTTGTGTACGTCTTTTATAGTGAATATTATATTTAATCTAAGGAATTGTAAATTGTGTTTGTCTTTGAAAAGAATTTTCACATATGAAATTAAACAAATTTTAAATAAAACAGCGTTTAATTTTAATGCTAAAATTTGAGATTTTGTGTTTCGTTTACATGGCAATACCTCTTGTCAGCAAGACCTGAATTACGTATGTTTTATCCAGTATATACCGTATTTACTCTAATAAGCACTTGGGAGTCTTTTCTTCTTTTTCTTTCAGTAAACTTCCACCAATAAGCCCTCACCTTCCTTCCAATAACCCCCCCCCCCCCCTATCCCGAAAAGAATTTCTACCAATGATACCCCAACCTTCGAATGCAATTCTTGTTTTAGAGGGACCAAAAACATTCTATGGTAACTCAACTGTACTTTTAATAATAGGCTTGCAAGTTACAATTAAGTCCTTACCCTCAAAATCACCATAACCTTGGGCGTGAGAGTAGGCAGTTAATAGAAGAAATATGGTACATTTTAGTTGTATAAATTATGGGAAGATTTTATGGAGGATATTTTATGATATTTTTTAAAGTATGGAACTATTAGGTTGTTACTTTTTTATTTGTACACCGTCACAACACCAACCCTTTACTTGTTCTTCATGATGTATCAAATCTTGTGTTCTGAAACTCGAGGTTATGAACTATTTTGAGTGATCTATGATTATGTTTTGTTAATTATCTTCCCTTCTCCTCAGGGTGTCCACTATGTCAGAAATTTCAAACTATTGTCAGGAATTTCAAACTATTGTCAGGAATTTCAAACTATTGTCAGAAATTTCAAACTATTGTCAGGAATTTCAAACTATTGTCAGAAATTTCAAACTATTGTCAGGAATTTCAAACTATTGTCAGGAATGTCAAACTATTGTCAGGAATGTCAAACTATTGTCAGCAATCTCAAACTATTGTCAGAAATCTCAAACTATTGTCAGAAATCTCAAGCTATTGTCAGAAATCTCAAACTATTGTCAGGAATCTCAAACTAATGTCAGAAATCTCAAACTATTGTCAGAAATTTCAAACTATTGTCAGGAATTTCAAACTATTGTCAGGAATCTCAAACTATTGTCGGAATTTTAGGAAAGCGTCTCAACTTAAATGGTCAGTAAGAAATTTTTATTTTGTATATTATCGGCAAGGGTTGAATTTGAGATCTACTTAAAAATTTAGCATTTACTTTAATTACAAAAAAAAAAGTTTTTATTTCTCAACAAGTATTCCTTTTCAAAGTAGCTAAAAAAATAAGGAAAATCCCAATGAATACTAAGTCAAAAAATGTCGGAATGTTGAGGAATATAAGAGGGTAAGATTGAAAGATTTAGCGGACATCCTGATTTTATGCGATTTGAACATTTCGTTAATGTTTCCCTGTCTTTATTTAGAGAATTAGATTTTCATTTCGAAGCTAATGGCTTCAGGGGGTGACGAGATAATCCCTGCTAGTCGCCGACCAGATGGAACTTGGAGAAAGGAACGCAAAGTAAAAACTGGCTACGTACCCCCTGATGAAGTTGAAAAATATGAAAGCAGGGGAAAGAAATTTTTGAATGAAATGCCAAAATTTCCTCCTGGTTATGTCCCACCTGCTGACCAATCAAAACCGATGACTAAAAATCAAAAGAAAAACGAGAAGAAGAAACAAAAACGAAAAGAAAAAGTCGAAGCAGAAGAGGCGTCTGCAACAATAGTTGATGATGAAGCACCAAAAAAGCTTTCAGAGGATGTGTCAAAATTGAAAATGACAAGTGATGACACAGGACAGTCAGATAATAGTGACGTTTTGAAGAAAATAAAAGGTCTGAAGAAAAAGCTAAAACAAATAGATCAACTAATTGAGAGAAAATCAAAAGGTGAAATTTTAGAAAAAGAACAACTCGACAAGATCACAAAGAGAAAAGAGTTTGAAGAAGAACTCGAAAACTTAGAACTGGAATTGGAATGAATGAGTGGTGAATATATATTTTTAGTGGAAAAGCACAGCTGGGCAATGACAATGGCAATATTTAGAATTGTGATGGACAACATACGAAACATTTGCGTGAAGTATTTTCGAACATTTAGATGCAACTCAAATTGTATTTATGCAGTTAAACCTATTCATACCGGACATGGTATACCAAAACACCTGTATATAACATAAAGTTTTCAATTGATACAGCAATACTCTATAAAACGTAGTGAGTACTTTCATCCAAATATGTCCACTATGTACAGGCTTAACCGTGATTAAAAAACTTTTATAATTTTTTTTAAATCTTTTAAATTATATCTGTCAGGTTAGAAATATTGTACCATAAAAATGATACAATGAATTCTATTAGACGAACTAATTTTTTTTTCTAACAAAAAAGTCTGAAGTATGACGTGTCGTGTAAGATTAGGCTATAACTCAATGTGTGCAGCATGTATGATTTGTGACTGTCCGAGGTTGTCCACTCGGTCAGAAAGACAGGAAGTTTACTCTTTTAAATTTTAATTTTTTTAAACATTTTGTTTACACTGAGTTGTTGTAAGCTGCGAAAGGCTTGTGTTGTAGTATTTTTGTTGTTTTTATAACCATCACTTTTACCTGTTAGGCATTGTTCAGAAAATAGGAAGGAAGAAGATTTTTTATATCTCTTATAATTCTTTTATACTCTTACATACTTGTCAATCCTTCTAGATATTTTCTTATACATAACACTCTTTAAAACATTTCTACTTCATAGGTGTAAGTAAACATGGAGTCATTGGATTGGCAAACTTTTCTTGACAAATTAACCAAAGTTTCCTTGCTAGATGGTGTTGTTCAGAGCTTTAAATTATTACCCAATGATGAAGATCGATTAAAGTTTTGTCTAAATCATAAGCTAATCAGTACCAAATTATGTGATTGGCTTGCTAGAAATGCTTTTCCAGATGGCTCACAGTTGAAAGACGCGAAAGTTGCATTGAAATTCAAAACAGAAGGCAACAGTTACTACGTTCGCAAGAAGGAGGGCCGGGCACTAGACTGTTATAATAAGGGATTATTACATGCTACTAAGTCAGAGCTTGGCGTATTATACGGTAACCGATCAGCTGTTTTATTTAGCAAGTCTTGTTGGAACGAATGCATTCGAGATATTGAGGCGGCATGCATGAATGATTTTCCTTTGAGTAAGCAATGGAAATTATATAAGAGGAAAGGTGAAGCGTTTACCAAGTTATTGAACGTTTCTTCAGCGATTGATTGTTTTCGAAAAGTTGTCGAGTTGCTGAAAGATAACAATGAATACCTGGAAGAACAAAGTAACGTGAAGAAACTGATTGAATCCCTTAATAATGAAGACAAAAAAGTTGAAAATGGCGTCTTCGGGGAAAAACAAAAAGGTGTCGAAAATAGTCAGTTTATTCCAGTTAGTGGATATAATGACGCGATACCTAACGTTAGTAAATCAGTCGCACTGTGTAACAACACTGAAGAAGGGCGTCATCTCATCGCGCGTGATAATCTTGAGAAGGGTAGTATAATCATGTCGGAAAACCCGTACGCGGCTGTTTTGTTGCCACCGTGGTATAGCTCACGCTGTCAACATTGTTTCTGTAAAGTTACCATCTTGTTTCCATGTCATGTGTGCACTAAAGTTTGTTATTGTTCTCCGAAATGTCAAGAAGAATCTTGGAATTCATATCACTGGTTCGAATGTGGAAAGTTAAGTTTAATGGAGAAGATTGGTATTGCACATCTAGCAATGAGGATAATTTTAGTCACAGAAATGTCCACCTTACTTTGTTTTATTGATGTGAAGAAGAAAACTGACGTAATTCCGGGATGCAATCAAGATGGCATCTATAATGCTTCCTATGAGAGTGTGTATAACTTGCTACCACACAGCCAAAATATCCAAGTTGAAGATCGATTTCAATACACTTTAGCTGGTGTCCTAATATATAAAGTTTTAGAAGAGAGCGTCTTTTTTCAGAATGAGGTATCAAGTGATGTGAAATATCACGTCGGTGGATTGATTATTCGTCACATACAACAGCTTGTTTGTAATGCGCATGCGATTACATCACTGCATTCTAAAATGGCGTCAGCTAGTTCAAACTTATTGGAACAAGATCAAGTTCGCATTGCAACAGCTATTTATCCTACGACAAGCTTGCTGAACCATTCATGCGAACCAAGCATTGTAAACAGTTTTCATAAGGACAGGTTAATTGTGAAATTAGCTAAAAACGTGAAAGCTGGAGATCAAATTTATAACTGCTATGGTCCTCATTATAGACGAATGAACTTTGCAGACCGACAGCAAACGTTAAAGCAGCAATACTTTTTCACTTGCAAATGCCACCATTGTTTGTTAGGAGCTGTTGCTATGGAAGAAATGGACTGTTTTCGTTGCGGAGTGTGTAGCCAAAGATTATCGGTCCAAGATGGAGATATGTGCTCTCATTGTAGGACCCAGATCTCTGGATACTATGAGCAGTGCCGTAAAAAAACTATTGAAGCAGAAAGATTGCTAGCGTCTGGCTTAGACGTTTTGCAAGAAAAACAGAATACTTCTATTTCTAAAGCTATTAAATTGCTTCTGAAATCTTTAAAAATACAAGAAGAAATTTACTTCAAATATCATTCATCCTTAGCTAAAACTTTTGATGTGATTGCGAAATGTTACACGATGCTACAAAAATATGCTGAATCATTGATATACTTAAAGCGGAGTGTGGCCATCACTGAATCCAGATACGGTAAAGACAGTATCGAAGTAGCGAATGAGCTACTTAAGTTATCAGATGTTTACATGGCGTTAATTCAACAACATGTCGACGCAAAAGATTTAATCTCAATCCGCAACTTACTTCCAGAAGCACTTGCTACAGTAAATAAATCAATTGCCGTGGTTGAACTTACTAAAGAACCAGATTCCGAAGATTTAAAAGAACTGAAAGTCAATCAACAAAGTTTAAAACAACTACAATATTTGTCCTGATTTTTTTAGAACATATTTTTTCGTTTGACTTTTCTTAGCTGCCTCGAAAATAAATAACTATTCTTTATTTTGTAGACTTGCTGAAGTAATTGTGTAATTTTGTTTTACAACTGGTCACCGTTCTATGTTTCTCTTTCAGGAAAAGAATAAAAAGAAAACTGTTTTATTTGAAACCTGAGTGACAAGCAAACTTTGTTTTTACACCAGAAAAAGTCAATTTTTTTATTGCAAGAATGTCAGAAAGAAATAAGCATAAAAAGAAAACACAATAATAATAATGGTCTCTCCACTTACTTTCTCTCAGGAATGGTAACACACCCTAAAATTTTGTTTGTTTTCAGAAGCATACCTACGGTCAAACTCTCTCAGATAAATGATTTCCAATGCCAGTATTTTTGCGCTTTATACATCGCCATTGTTATTTTTATTATTTTCTTTTAGGTTGTATTTACACGATCTAAAAATGAAACTTTTTGAATTCCTTTTAAAAATTTGTAACAGCTGCTATGGCCTTGAACACATTGTGAATCAAATCAATCCACTTATATCGAATGACACAGTCAGGCGAAAGAAAAAATTTTGGAATATTGCGTTTGATGTCCTACTCGGTGTGACATTCTGTATCACGTTCACCCACACAACCTCGATCGAACATGTAACAAACTTTATACTGGTCATACGCACCATGGTTAAAAATTATATGGAAGACATTCTGCAGTGGTTGATGGGTGTACCAGCTGGTTTAAAGTTAAACCACGAACTTTCGTATTGCATGGGACATTTCTTTTTATATCATGTCTACATCTGGATGAGTTATCTTGTGTACATAGAAGAAGTTCTCAACGTCATTGTCACGATTGTCATCTATTCAAGCTGTTGTGGTTTGTCTTGCTTACTCTCGCTAGTAAATGACTCGATCAATCTGCTTACGTTTCATATTTATTGCTTTTACGTCTACGCTGCAAAGGTCTACCATCTTCAATTACAAGCTTTGCTATCGTTAGCTCGATTGTTTATGGGTAAGTTTGTTTTGATGCTAGCTTCTTAATAATTGGAGGGTGGTCTAGTTTAGTTTGGAGTGTTACTTTGAATGTCAATCAGTCAAAATCTAGAGGACACGATGAGATTTTTTGGTCTCACCTATTACCAGTATACTTGCCTTAATTATTACAAAATTTATTGTTGTCCACAAACAACCATAATACATCCTTTTTGACTTCGAAATCAGATAAAAAAATAATTTTTCTAATTCATGGTTCTTTGACTTTTTATTGGCAGGTTTAAGGTCTACGATGTAACTATAAGATTTCTACCCTTAAATTTTAAAATTAAAATTATCTAACTTTTCGTGCAATCAAAACAACAATCAACTTTGCTTGACTGCGATATAAATACAATAAATGATATCGTTTATTTCGAGTCGAGTACTTCATCAACCATTGTTAAAATTCATCTTAGATTGTTGATAACAGCATGTCAATGAACGACAAGTGACCGGCTCAACACTATTCTTACTGTCATGTGATTCTTTATTAGCTTTTAGATGATGATTAATTTTCAGTAAGATTATGCGAAGTATTTCAAACTGTGGATGAGGTCATCACTTAATGAGCATCGTTGACATGTATCAAGTTTTAATTACTCGTTTAATGAACACGAATATGCAATAATGTGCATCCATTTGCTAATATTCCATGCTGCGAAGAGGCGTTTAAGGTTTTATTACAAGCGCCAAAATGAAATTTAACTCGTCAAATGCATCCCCTTGAATGTATAATCGCTGAGAAAAATTTTTTAGCAAAGCGAAGTTATGGACTATTTTCAAAATTTGCGAAAAGAATGAACCTTGCAGGTAGAATCTAATAATGCCATTTTTAACTTCTTCCTGAGCGAAGTAGACTGCGTTTACCATTTGCTTATCTCGTCAACGTTCACATACTTTTATAAGAAACATACTGTGTGGTTAACATAAGCTGAAGCCTGGATGGTTCTTAATTTTAACAATTGTTTTCAAAATTTGGGAAGACCTATCCCTGTTTCATAAAAAAACTTCTCAGCAAGAGCCATCAATTCATCAATTTAGTTTTTCGTTTTTTTTTAATGTTTCACGAGTTAGTTGTAAGAAGTACTTATATTCTGAGCTTAAAGTTTCTTATAGACTGGTTTCTTATAAAGAAAAATGCAGACACACATTTCGTAATAACTAAGTGTGAAAACTCATTAATAAACTCAGCAAAGAGAGCCAAACGAAACTGGAATTTGGAATCTCATATTAACAATAAAATCTACAGGTGTAACACGCATATTTTACACAATAAAATGAATGACGTTTTGTGGAGTTCTAATATTTTCGTTCTTCAACTTTATCCTTTCAGGGTGCATTGACAATTACAGAGACAGCTGAAACTTTCTTGTCGACATCTATAAGCGCGATGGTTTCTCTTCTCTTGCTTCTTCTTTATCGCGGAGCATTTTTGATATTTCTGCTCACACAATTTGCAACAAGCAAATTTTGTTCCGTCCCGCACGTAATTACCACTGCCGGACACGGGTTCACACATGCTGAATGGTGTACATTCGAAAAGCCTGGGTTTACGCAAATCGAGCGGATTGTGTTTCCAGAAGTTTTTGAAATGGTATCCGCCCTGAAAATAGAAAATACCACTGTTTATGCTGTAAATGAAAGTTACTTTTGGTCATTGCTCATAGTCACTGACTTAGCTTATAAAGAAGTGATTTTAAAACTACCAACCTGATTTGGGACATTCTGAACTGTTGACGAAACTAATTTTTGTGGTGAAAAACTTTTATCAATATATTGCCTTAAAATGGTAATTTGAAAGCGAATAGACACTGAGGTTTTTGTTTTAGGTTCGCGATTGAAAACAAAATTAGTTTTTCGCAGAACTAAATTCGCTGGAAACCCTGATATTTCGCGGATTTTTCAAAACAAACAAACAAGAAAATTGCTAAATTTTCTTGAGACTGATTTATAAGATAATGGCTAACTCAACAACAAGCGTGTTAATGACAATCGTGTGAGTAACAACCGTGTGAAATTTTTTGGATTTGACCAACTAACACATAATAAACCACCGAGCGCTGTGAGCATACTTGCCAATAATTAAAAGCAGACTGTTGAGTCAACATAAACTAGCTTTTAAGAAAACATATCCACTATGTTCAAATTTAAAAATATAAGTACCTTTACACTTCTCTTCAGTTCAGCTGCAGATGTGAAAGCTATAAGGAACAATCCTATCGCAAGATATATCTTCATGATGTCGGGTTCTTTCTCCTTCGAGCTCCGTACTTGTCTGATGATGACATGAGAAGCTTCTCTTTTAAATCCTGCGAAAATTATTTCACTCTTAATCAGTGCTTGATTGCTTCCTTAATGATGAAATAACGAAGTCTTTAAAAAATTCGTTTTGATGCAAGCCTTACATGTAATTACTATCCAGAAATACTTGATTGGTAAATTTGTGGACATAAAGTTTATTTATTTTCTATACTTTGGCTAAGTATTCTCATTTTAAATTTTGTATTTAAATCTTGTAAGTCAATTTTTGGTTTTAAATAATTGCGTCCAATTAACTTATTAGACAAAATTGTCAGCAAATATTTGTACGGAATTTTTTTTTTAATTTTTGTCGTAGATGTCACATGCAGCAGAGTAATTGTGAAAAAGACCACATGTTTGCAGATTAACTATCGGATGTTTGAAAATAATGTCCAAGCATCGCTTCCCTTTGTTATCACTCTGGTTGCTCCGAAATGAGCCTAGCCTCCTTTATGACCTAGTCGTTCTTGGTAACATTCTTGGAAGCAATTCATAAAAATAAAATAATTTTAAAGATGAATGGTTCTACATTTTAGCTTTATATTTTTAGGTAAGAAATGGAATGTGCTTCGATTAAGGGTTGACTCGATAACCTACGATGCTGATCAGTTGATACTGGGTACCATACTCTTCACCATTCTCCTGTTCCTTTTACCAACCACTCTTCTATATTATGTTGTGTTTGCAACAGCTCGATTACTTGTCTTGATTATCCAAGATGGAATGTACGCAGCTGTGTTTATCATTACTAAATTTCCGGTGTACGATATTTTTATGCAGAAGTTTGATAAGAACCTCTTCCAGACAGGTATTCTTTGTCCCGTTTTATAACGGATAGGGATTTGGGTCTGGGGAAGCTGGTTCGTTTTTCAAATTTATTCATTGTAAATTACCGCCTATCAAAATGAAACAATTTGCGTGATGTATTGAAGTCTTCCAAGTTTATCTGTCGTTCATAAGGTTTCGTTAAAACTACGCTACGTCAAGCAATAGAATTATGCTTTTGATAAAGCAAACCAGTTTTCTTGACTCGCTTAAATCGGTTGACAGTATCAGATTTTATAGTCTGTGTGTCTTTTTATCAGAGACAGCAACGGGAAGCATTTTTGCCATGTCTTGATTTTTGTTTTAGGTATAAAAACAGTGGAATTTGTTTATGATTCGAAGGATAGAAATGCGCTACCAAGCGACTTCAGTACGTCATTTAAAAGTATTACCGCATGCGAACTAATAAAGAACGAACTCAGCTTTACGTGGCCGAACGTTCTAGAAATACTCAAAAAAATTTCTACTGGTGTTGTCGTAAAACCATGGAATAAACAGGAAGATGGTTAGAGTTGACAGAATCCTTTATTTCAATCCCATCCATGATATTCACAAACGAATCCTATGAATGTATATTGTTACTTATATTTTGATTTTTTTAAAAGAGTTCATTAATATCGTTTGGTATAGTAATCTATAATATTTCCCTGGCGAAAATATTTGAGTTTAATTGACAGTTTGGCGCGATCAGTTGAAATCCAGTGTCGTGTATTGCAAAAACGGGCGAAATAGAGAACAAGTGTAGATAAAACTCGCGGCTGTTATTCCGTAGAATTTTTTGTACAAACTGAAATCTAAATGTAGCGCATAAAGGTCATCATCTGAAAGAACGTGATAAATAAAAGATACATGTTAAAAGAACTTTACTAAAAAAACAAACACGATGTTTTATGTTGTGACATATATTATTTTCATGAGCTGAACTCAACTCAAGATGTTAAATTTCGTGAAATCTCAGAAGCTGGATGTGTCTTGTTTTACAAATTGTTCCAAAAATAGTCATCTCTTCAAAGTGATCATATCTTTAAATTCTGCAAACGTTATTCTTCGGTTCTTATCCAATCTAAACGAAATATATAAAGCATGTAGCAACCTTCATGTGATGTCAGCGTGATTTTGTATTATTAATTTTTTGTTGGCCGTTATACAGTAATGTTTTTTGGATTTGTGCATATTTATCGTATTGACTGACTCCTCTGTTACTTTGCAGATAGTCAGCCTAATTAAAGCTGGCTACTGACCATGAATCGACTTCTGTGGTTAGCAAACAAGAGACTTAGACTGCTGAATGAAAAAATTAAGCTTAGACCATTTTATACTAATAGGTAAGATATGTTAAAAAAATTCGCTGCGCTTCTCCGTTGTATCAGCCACGTTTTTTATCCTTATGTTTCAAACTATGACCTTAAATTTACTTACTTGAAGTGTTTGATAATGTTTAGTTTGTCGGCTTCCGGAGCTTTTTCCATGATATACAGTAAAGCTTCTTTAATATCATTGGCTGCGATGTATCCTTCTCCCATAAAATCGAACGCGTTGAACGAATCACGAGCTAGAATGTAGAATTTAAAATAATACACAGATCTGTTAAATAATTCATGAATTCGAAACATATGGGCGTTTGTATGGAATGGTGTGTACCAGCGAAACTCTAAAGAACTTTTCTGTACCCAACTCTAGTACCTGCTTTTGTTTCTTTTTCGTCACTTTGCAATCTTCGCGTTAAATCAACAAACTCGTCAAAATCTAGCTCGTTGTTCCCATCGGCATCTGCCATAATGGTCATATTTTCTAACTCCACATCAGTAGGGTTAAAACCCAGGGTTTTTAAGACGTCTCTCAAAAGTTCACATTTTATGACACCGAGATGATTTTCAAACATGCAAAATGCATCTTGATATGTTTGCAACATGTCGTCTGTTAGAAAGACCATGTTTATAACGATTCAGTTTGGACCAGTCCAATGCAAGTGAAACCTGTTTTTCTGTTTTTGAACGTTTTTGTAAACGTTTTACTTGATTTGAAACAAGGAGGAAAATGAAATATTTGAATTCATAAATCACATCTGAATTGCTTGCATGAATTTTTATGTATAATTTATTAAAATAATGAAATTTTCTGAATCGTCGATATAACGTAATACAAAAAGGGATGTATAAATTCTTAATATGGTCCTGCTTTTGTTTGTTTACTGTCAATCTTCCAACGTATAATTGTATTTCCGCTTTTCTTATTTGTAAAAATTAAACTTAATGTTTATGTAAATTAAAGATAAACCAGCGAACCCTTGATTTGCCAATAAAAGGAAATCTTTCATTCAAGCTACTGAATTTGAAAAACATACAAGTTCGGGTCGAGTTGACCCTAAAATGACCCTGAATCTAAGATTTGGATTGTTCCCAACCATTTTATTCTTGTTTCCGAAATTTAGGTTGGAAATTTTACTTCCGGCATATTCCAAGATTTTTTTTGTTCCAACAACATTGTAAAGTTCAAAAATCATTCATACAACCTTTTAAAATGTTTGTAACAACAATCTAGTGTTGAATGAGTTGATGTATTTTGATGGCGAAAAAACAGGATAACAAAAAAATGAATGAAAAAGAGAAGCCAACCTCGTCCCAGGGCCTTCTTCTCTTTGTCAGAAAGAGAAAAAGAGCCCTGGGGAAAAGCGACAGGGGATACTTCAACAACATAAAAAAGTAAGGGTAAATATCTGACTGGATTTAGATTCAGAGAAATGTTCAAAATGAATATGGCGGATTTGGGGTTCAAATTAGCTAAAGATTTCGGACCTAATTTCTTATTTTGCCTTAACTTGTACTCCACGCAATGTTGAAAAACTAATTGTTGTTGGATGAAACTGTATGTATTCAAATGCATCAACCATGAAAATTTAGTTGGATCATGGAAATAGAAATAGAGATCATTGTTTGGATGAACCAGAAAATATCGGAAGTTTGATCGAGAAAAACCTTTATCCAACACGATTTTTATTCTTTTTCCTCTTTTATAAATTTTTTTAGCTCGCAATTTAACATTTCGTCCGACATAAAAAATTTAAAATGTTAAATGACATGTTTGATTCATGTCAGTTTTAAGAAAGTTTATGGAAGAGGGTTCTAAAGCAAGTCAGAATCTATTTTATGCGACCTCGTTTTAACCCTCCCTCTCCTGAATAAAATAAATAAATGTAATTTCACCTAAAGACTTAAAAAAATTAATGGTTAAAAAAATTAATGGTTAAAAAAATTAATGGTTAAAAAAATTAATGGTTAAAAAAATTAATGGTTAAAAAAATTAATGGTTAAAAAAATTAAACTATGAAGAGTCAAAGTCTGACCCACTGCCCCCCCCCCCCCTTAACTGCCCCCCCCCCCCCCCTTAACTGCCCCCTTTTATCGCCATACCAAAAAATTGTTTTTATACTAAATCTTTTCATCAGTGTGTGCTATGTGCAGGTATGACTAGTGATTTCGACGAAGCATTCGATGAAGAGAATCACGTTTAAACTGCGCAGTATATTTAATTCTTACAACTTCGCACCCAGGAACTCTTATTTTTGCCGCTGTGTATGTACGCACTTTTGGTTCGAGGTTGCTATGAAAGATGGAATGATGTATCAAAACTTACCTTCTTTTGTTGCTTTCTCTTGCGTGTTTAGTCGCTCAGTTAAATCGATAAATTCATCAAATTCGATTCTTCCGTTTTTGTTTTTATCCACGACTATAGTCAACTCTTCCAGTTGTTTATCTGTCGGATTATAACCAGCATATTTTAACATATCTTTGATGGTCCTTGTGTGGACATGACCTTTTCTGTCTTTATCGAATAACAAAAATATATCGTTATAATCGTCAAACATATCTTCACTTAATCCCGCCATTTTTTTTTCGATTACCAAAACTTGGGAAAATCTGGAATGATTTATTTTCTTTAGTGAGTAACATTTGAAGAAATCATTTCAGAATAGGCGCCGTTGGATTGCAAGCAACCTGTTAAAGCGATTCATTAAGGAAATCTCAGCGTCAAAATTCTTTCAACAACTCCAAATGCTTTTCTGACAGTCTATCTTCGAAAACTGTCATTTGAAAATGTCATACCGCATATGTTCGGTTTAGTGAAAATTTAGTGTACTCTTACAACTACTTTAAACTATTTTTTCGCAGAAAATTGAATATAGTCTATATAGTAGACACCATCAAGACTTTAATCATTTGTATTCCTCTGTTAACTTATTAGCTTATTAATTTATTTCAAATTTAAAGGGGTGGGTGGGGTGGGGGAGGTTATTAGAGGGTCACGTTTAAATCCGAGGACACTACAATTTGTGGGAGGTATTAAAACAATACTCGTTTTAAATCATTTGTTGCGACTTATTAAAAAAAACTGTACAGTAAATTCTAGTAACCGCCCGGGGAGTTATTTGATAACATGAAGAAAATTTGTTATTTTCCAATAACCGCCTAGACGCTTATTTTCTAATAAGTTGCGACTTATTAAAAAAAACTGTACAGTAAATTCTAGTAACCGCCCGGGGAGTTATTTGATAACATGAAGAAAATTTGTTATTTTCCAATAACCGCCTAGACGCTTATTTTCTAATTTAATAAATGTCATACTTCTATTAACCCCGGGGAAGCTTTTTAATAAAATTTTGAACTTAGGGGGCGCTTATTAGCAGGGGGCGCTTAAAAAAGAGCGGACGCTAAAAAGAGGAAATACGTTATTCAAAATATTAAGTTTTCTTTGTCAAAGCAAAGCAAAATCTTACAGTCTATCAAATTAATCAAATAGGCAAAATGCCCTGGGAACTAGATTGTCTTTTTTTTTCAGAACCAGCCTCTTGACACACTTTGTGGTTGATTTCACTTTACCACAACACTCCAGTGCAAGTTTTTGAAGCAATTTTAGCCAATTCAAAAAGGATTTTTACGTAGCGAACCATAGTTTACATACAACGAAAGCGTAGCTATTGTGGAAGACAAGTCTATTTGTTTTTGGTGGAATTTGGTGGAGTGTAACAAATGCTTTACATAAACGACAAACATCGAAACATCGCACACAACTTTCAGAAAAAAAAATCAGTTGCTGCAATCTCAGGTGTTGTAAAAAGAGGGTGGTGATTTTTTTAAATCTTAACTTGGGGTCGGGGTGTCTAATAAAAGGAGAGGTGGATTTTCTGTACTTTTTAAATATTAGAGGGGTGTTAATTTATTGAAATGGGTGGTAAAATAGTAAGTCAACTTTGGAAAACCACTCAGAATATTTTTGCAATAAAAAGTGACTACTTTTTCCTAATATGTGGCTAGCGTCAGCGCCCGTGTGACCAAGCAAAGTAAAAGCGCCGAGGACAAGTTTGAAGGGTGGCATTTTGATGCCTTTTTGCCCAATATTCTCTTGCGAGAGATAGTAAATTCGCTTGTTCGTTCTGATGTAGACATTTGTGTGTTTTAGTGATAACATGACCGTAGATATGGTTTTCTAAGTAAGGCTGCCGCAAAATGGCGTCCATCATGGTTTGGCGTCAAAAGAAATTTTGGACTCCAGGACGGCCCCAAAGGTCGGTGAATATTGTGAAGTTTTACTAACATCAACACTTGTGGACTAAATTTTGAAAGAGTTGATAGCAAACATGGAAGCAAGTAACCAGTAAGGTAGCAATAGAATAAGAAACATATATCATAAGGCATTCTCGATCCCAGAGCTTTTTGCGATAAACCAGATTTTATCGCAAAGAGCTCTGGGGACGAGAATGGTCATGAGGAAAACAAATGCTCTTTCTTATGTATATGCAATTTTACTCAGAAATCACGGTCGTTCAAAACAGCGATTTTAAGGAAAAAAAGTTCATTCTCCAAAACATGTGAATATCTTTTATTTTCTGATGTGAAGATATATTATAGGTATCCTTAAAAACTGCAAAAGAGATGAAGTGTAAAAAATTTAATAAACTCTTTTAAACGCCCCCCTTGAATAGACGCCCTCTAAAAATGTCAAAAAATTTAATAAACGCCCCAGCCGTTTATTCGAAGCATTACGGTATTTCAAACGCATCCAACAAAAAGTGGTAATCAAGCAAATCAGTAAGCTCTTCTGTTTCATCATTGTCCCATCTTTTTTTTAACCGCTTCTGTCAACAAATCTTTACATGCAAATCACGTTTGAATGACGCTTGAAATTGTGAATTGTTGGGTCAAAATTACTTCAATGAAACCGTGCCAACATGTTTTGTATCATAGAACAATTTGGGACTGGTTCCCTAAAATGTAAAAAAACCAGAAAGTACAATATAAGCTACCTGCTTATATAAACCTATATACATGTAAAATAGATATGTAAAAGAATCTTAATTTTAGCAAATAATAAAAAGTATATACATGTTTTTATAAGACCAGTAAAATCTGCTGAGGCTAGCTGCTCCTAATTTTCAATAGCTGCTCCTAATTTTCAAACATTTTCAGACCATTTTGTTGTTATTTTTTTCTTAGTTATATAAAAATCTTTCTGAAACTTCTTTGTTGCTGGTGATGAAGCTCTGTGTTCACAAAAAATAGTGAATATTAGATATTGTACATGGGTGAGCAAAGAAACAATCACCAGCAAAAACAATAGCTTGAAAGAGAATTCACAACCTGGATTGTCCTTACTCCATGGAAATATCAGGCTAGGTTATTTTTGGTTTGGAAAACAATGATTGAGCAGACGGCAGGGCCTACAAAAAGCTCTTATCTTTTAAAAAATCTAATGCTTTTATAAAAAAGCATGTAAATTGATAGCAAAGTGTGCATGAAAAATGTACAGAGTTAATGTTTATCATATTTCTGTGAAATCCCTGACTTTTTCTGATGAAACTATTTTTTTGGCGAGATAAACATAAATTTTTCATGATTTATCAGACACCACAAAAACTCGGCATAAGCCTCAATTATATAAGTCCAAAAATTTTTCCAGGGTACGAACAGATAAATGCACAGGAGCATCTATGGTTTAGTGTTACTTGTTGTTTTGTTAATTATATACATATTATAGAAAAATATTATCGATTTTTCAATTTCTTTTGGTATGAGATTTTTCATTAACAAACAAACCTTCGCTACGAAATATTATTTTTAGCAGAATTATTAATAAACCCTAACCATTTTTGGGGAACTGGGACTATATATATATATGTGAAAGGTTAGGGGGTAGCCACAAGCAACATTTTTCACATCTAACACTAGTTTATTGCTTATATTTATCTTATTGAGTGCATTTAAAATAATGATATTTACCGATTTATGAAGTCTTGTGAAAGTTCATTTCCAAGGACCAATTTCTTTCAGAAAAAAAGTGGCAGCCACAAACCACTGGTTTTATTTGATAAAACAGGCTATCACCTTTCAGAAAAAACATGTCTCAAAGCATGACTTTGCGTTGGAAGGCAAATATCTTCATTTTCCACCAACATATAAAATTTTATGATCAAAACATTGCTACTCTTTCTGTCTCCTGTTCTGCCCGGATAATGAACATTGGCCTGATTAAGTACGGCAGCTTGCCCCGGTTAAGAACAGGGCAGAAAATACATAACCAGGGCAACATAATCAGGACAGGCCGGCTTATTACTCAAAAAATATTACTTGGCACTTATAAAAGGAACATAATCAGGGCAGGCCAGTTTATATACGACAGTGTAATATTATTTCTCACTTATTATAGAACGCACATAATCGGGGAAGGCCGGCTTATGTATGACAGTCAAATATTATTCGAGACTTATAGAACGAACGTAATCGGGGCCGACCGGCTTATGTATGACATTTTTCTATTATTTCTCACTTATTATAGAACGCGCATAATCGGGGAAGGCCGGCTTATGTATGACAGTGAAATATTATTCGAGACTTATAGAACGAACGTAATCGGGGCCGACCGGCTTATGTATGACATTTTTCTATTATTTCTCACTTATTATAGAACGCACATAATCGGGGAAGGCCGGCTTATGATGACAGTCAAATATTATTCGAGACTTATAGAACGAACGTAATCGGGGCCGACCGGCTTATGTATGACATTTTTCTATTATTTCTCACTTATTATAGAACGCACATAATCGGGGAAGGCCGGCTTATGTATTACAGTCAAATATTATTCGAGACTTATAGAACGAACGTAATCGGGGCCGACCGGCTTTTATATCATTCGTGACAAGCAAATAGGAAAGTATCGCAAATGAAACGAAATTCGCAATTTACGTGGAGCCTTCTTTTCTTTCGCCATGACCAGACAGGATGTTTAGTTTCTTACAAATTCGAAGAAAACGTTCGAAAAAACTTTCATTTAAATTTTTCAATCGTCGGAGCTACACTAGTTTTAGTTAAGCCATGGAAGTTCATCGCCAAAAATTTGAACAATTTGCCCAGCGTTACACAGGCACTGGTAAAAGACCAACAAGTGGCACAATAACAAGAGAGTTCGGGAAGAAAATTTCCCAGAACTTTAAAAGCAATGAGTCAGACAGTAAAAAGGGTGCAGAAGCACGTCGCTTCAGATTATTGACCCAGAAGTTTAAGCTGATGAACTGCGAAGAGCTGGGAATGGTGGATATTTTGATTATGCCTTCACAAGAAGCTGTAAGTGAAAAATCGTGATTTCAAATTTTTAGTTCGATGTTCAACAATGTAAGTAATTATTATAACCGTTACTTTTTTCAGAAAAATCATACAAGTAATCAATCGATACCTGAAGGTTACTTAAGAGTGGCATACGTAGATGAATTCTTTGACATCATACGCTCAATTCACTGTAATGAATTAAAACACGCTGGTGTGAAAAAGACATTCAAAAAGGTATTAGTGTTTTCTCATCAGAATTAATAACTATATTTACATAAAAAATTGTACCCTAGACAAAATATAAAGATTGATACAAATAACTACTCAATTCGTATTTTTCCTACTAAGGTTTCAAGTTCTTTTTATGGTATCCCAAGATCGGCTATTGAAGAGTATATAAATCTTTGCGAAACTTGCCACTTAAAACAGCCACAGAAGACTGTACCGCCAATCAAGCCTATTATATCAAATGGCTTCATGAAACGCTTCCAAGTAAGTTCGCACACACCTGAACTAAAATAACAAAACGCTCTTAATAATGCTTGATTTTTCAACCGGAGATTTCTTTGCCATATGTTTGTTTTATATTTTTTATGAACTTTTCACTTTCCGCATTTTTAGGTTGATTTAATAGACATGAGTCATATGCCTGATGGAGACTATAAGTATATCCTTCATTCCATTGATCATTGGTCGAGATTTAATTTTTTTGCTGCCCTGGAGAGAAAGGAAAACGCTCCAATCACTGTTGAGTTGGAAAAAATATTTTCATTGTTCGGACCACCAAAGATCTTTCATTCCGATAACGGTTCAGAATTTGTAAATAAATCAGTAGATCATCTTATCGAAGCTTGGCCAGGGGAGATTCAGGTGGTTCGTGGTCGTCCTCGCCCTCCACAGAGTCAAGGCATGATAGAACAGGCTCATATCAATGTGGAGCATAAAATATCCATTCACAAGACAATAAGAAGTAGTAACGTCCATACTCAGTTTTTTTATATTTATATTAATAGTTCTTGCATATATTACAGCATTGTCAACACTCCAACGACATTGGACTCCACGAACAACAGCTTCTAAAAAGATAAAAAAAACGAGAGAGGAGATGGTTCAACGGTTTGAGAAAAACCATTGCAGCAAAGTCAATGCTTATGAAGTTGGGGATAATGTCTCTGTTCGAGTCCCTAAAAAAGACCGCAGCAACACTCCTGCTTCACGCATGCCATGTGTGGTTATCAGTGTTTCTGGTGACAAAGAGAGATATTATCAACTTCTTACACAACATGGCGTATTGCACAATAAATACAGATCTGGGGATCTAGAATTTTTCAGGGGAAATTTCAACATGGACCTTAAAAATTCTGATAAGTTCGTCAGCTTGTCAGGAGGTGTTTTTCAAGTTGTGGCTAATTTTGAGGGATTGAAAAGAACAGAGCCAGAATTCTATATGCAGATTACAAAATATTTAGCAGCAACTACAAACTCAAAATGGTCGGATATAGTACGTGAATATGTATTGCAGGTTTATGCAGGTGAATTGCCATTTGGACGTGCATATGCTGACATGCTGCAATACATTGAACTTAAACTTTTTTCATTGCTTTGTTAGAATATATTCTGGCTGATATTGTGAATATATATATATAGCACGTTTTATGTTCGGTTTAGACATAGATTTTTTCAATATGCTAAGGCTGAATCTAGCTTGGCTACCCCAGACCTTTGTTTATATTCATATTATGTTCTTTAACATGGTTTTATCATTTATCAAAAAGGTGAAGCAGAGAAAATTATCGTATTATACACTCTTTTTATAAGAAGACATTTTATCAGAACAACGAAGAATTAACATAAAATAACGAGTGTGAAACCCTTTGTTAGTTCATATTTTTATTGTAAATACTGCTTTATATCGAGAAGAAATGTATCTTTGACTAATGTTTCATGCTAGCTACATTACCCCATACCTAATTTGCGCGAAAAACTTAGCTATATTAAACATCTTCTAGAAGATTTTTTATCAGATTCAAAACCTTCATTTTTATCAGATTTCACAGCTTTGAAATTAGTTCTTTGGAATAACAGGTGTTTAAAACGATAAAATAAACTTACCCACGTACATAAAGATTCGTCAATGTTTCATTTACAAAAGTCGGAAGGAAATGCCAATCACAGCCTGCCTGCCATTATATCAGCGTTCATAAACCGGTCACCACGACATGATTAGGGCTAAAAAAACATAATCGGACCATGCGTACATAATCCGGCTGTCCCGGTTGTAAACGGGCCGTTTTCGCAATCTGGGCAGAACACTCCTCCCAACAAAAGTGAAAGTGATCGGGTAGTCGAATCTAGAGTTTTTGTACAGTCCAAGGCCTGCTCTACAAAAATAAAATCTATTTAAGAGATGATCTCTACCGCAGAGGCTCAAAAAACATTTGTTTTTAAGGGGAAATTGAAGCACGTGCGATGGTGGCCATTATGGATCGCTTGCCGCAGAAAATTTGACAACAAATAATGGCGCATGCGCACACTTTTTTTCCTGCCGTAAATGACACCGTGAAATGTGAACAAGAAAGTTTAGCTTTTGTATTCCCCTTTTTTGGCTCTTAATCTACTAAAAAAAGAAGAGCAAAAGTCAGCAAAGTTGGCAAAAAATTTTTGTTGGTAAAATTGCACAAAATCGAAAGATAAGAAAAAGAATTAAAATTTCTTCCCGGCACTGCTTACATTGTCAACCTTGGAGCGGCAGGTAGCAAAAATCGCGTTTAATTAACGATGAAACACCATTGGCAAAAAACGTAGAATTTCTGGCTTTTCGAAAAAACTTCGGTGTCTCATTCAGAGTTACTTCGTCGCATGCTGGAGAAATACCGAGATGTAGTTTTGTAGCGCTGGCATTTTATTCTATTGTTATTATATAAAAGCCATCAACCTCGTCACCAGGGCTTGTTAAAAGTAACAAGCCTGGGGTGAGGTTGAACGGCCTGTATACAAAGTATGTATACAAGCACAAATTATCTTCTAATTTAACTTTATTGTCTCCGCTGTCAATTAAAATTTGTTTCGCTTAGAATAATATGCAGTATAATTTCGATTGCATGGTAACTTTTAAAACCTTTTTTCAAACGTGATTAGGGAGGTATTTTGATAATGAGTGTTTTGAGAGTCAGTATCTCTAAAAAAGTGCATGGGATATAAAAAAAAATAACACCAAAAGTTATATTCATATGAAACAATTTTTTGGAAATTTTTTAAGACTTTTGAGACTACGGTGTTATTAATTCTTGGATGGAACTTCACGTGACGATATTCTTGTTGGTGGGTGTGTCCACAGCCCTGTCTCATGTTGGTGAGTGTTTTGTGTCACTGAAGCACTTTTTTTATTTATTTCAGTAATCCAGAATTTGAATTAGTTATACTTTAGTCTTGGAATTATAGCAGCGACGGAACCCGTAAGAAACTTTCAAAGTTTCAATATTTATAAAAAATCATTTATTTGTTTTTTTCAGCCTGGACTTTGGGCTTGTTCTGTTCTTAAATACTTGATATTTTTATAAAAAGTATGAGAACTTTTATAGTCAGGAAGTAGATAGATAGATAGATAGATGTGCATATTTTACATGGCTAGCCTCACAAATATCGAGGGATATACCCTGTCTATTATTTCCAGGTGGGGCCATGGCTTAGATGGAGAGTCCTAGAGTATTTAATGCTCATTTTGAGCTACGCAGACCCAATTAGAGCCCGTGCTCTAATAGACAACTCCGGCAACATCCAACGGCCCACACAGTGTGCCATCTTCCCAATTTCCCTCACATGGCTTGGGTTAACCCGGGGCTATGGTAACATTCACTCGCCCATGTTGAATCGTCGTCAAGAGGAATCGAACCCTGGTCTCCCGCACAGAGTACGAGAGCTATAAGTAATTGGAAAGTCGGTGAGTTAGCGAGTTGCTACTATTGCCAGTGACCGATTTAAAATCCCCACCCTTCATCTCTGTAGAAACATATTTAACCAGAGTAAGTGCACGCTCTTTTATAAGCAATACAAATTTTGTCTGCTGCTTGTTGCTTTTCAACTATCCACTTGGAAAAATTCGCATAATTACTTTTTCAGTTAGGCTGGTGCGTCAAGCGAAATCAAACTATAATAACAACGTTAAACTAGTAGTTATAGACATGGGGGTACGAGCACAGTTTTGGTAAACTAAAACTTTGCTCACACCCCCATGTCTATGCCTACTTGTACACCCTTCAACTTCGCTCTATGACGTCACATGTAAAATTGTGCTCGTACCCTCATATGGTGTTTTGGAGATATTACAATACACGTATGGCCATTCATCGGATGTCTCTCCAATATATGGAATAGAAAAGTTCAACCGTCTGATGTCTCTAATATATGGTATAGAAAAAGTTCAAATGTTGTAATTTCCATATGCATAACTATTTTTGCCATCTTCCAGAATATATCTCTTGTCATCAAAACAACTGAGTGATATCTTGTTTATCTCATAACTTCCCAACATATGATTTTGACTTCTGATGGTTTTCATTTTATGGCATAATTGTTTGTTTTCAAATAATACATTCCTATAGTCTTCATTATATTTTTAATAAAGGTTCTTTTAAACACCTTTAGTAGTTTTACCACATTTGTTGTCATCTTTAATATAGCTATACATTTTTGATTTCAATCCCACGAATTCAACTATTGGAACACCTGCTGCCTCATCTTTCATTTTACCAATAATTTTCTTATTTAATGTATTATAGAATGGTGATGTTTCTTGGTAGTCACTATTGTCAAATTTATCTTTATCGTTCCAGAAATCCATATATGCATCATCTGTTGTAATTTCATATGTTAGGGAATCAGTATCTGTGAATAGTAGTTTCGCATTATTTTTGTATTTCTTTTTTATATAATTGTAGTGGAAATCGTACATCAATGTTTTGGATAAATCGAGAATACACATTCCTACATATGCAGGTCTGTTGTGAGTTAGTGTCTCCTTAATTCTATGTACAGCCACAAGGTCCTCGTTGAATATTTTTGATGATTCAAAGGTTGGTTTGGATGTTAATTTCATTAGTTTGTCCTTATTGGTTACAAGTTCTACATTTACACATTTTCTTATGTTTTCCATAGTTTTTCCAAATACGCTGTTATTCATAAGTTTGAAGAAATCTTTTTCAAAAGCATTTTTGCAATTAGTTCTTTTATTAGTATTGAAATCAATATATTTTTTCAACCATGGGCTCTGATCAAATTCTAATACACGATGTACTTTTTTGATTTTTAATCCCAATGACATATATAATTGTAGATTGCAATAGTGCAATACGTATTTCTCTTTTTTACCTATGGTTGGTATTAATTTATTTACATCACCTACTGATATTTTTTTACAATAGTCTGATAACATATTTTTGGTAACATTCATTTTCTCTGGAGCTAGTGGATAATCATTATATAGATCATGTAGTTCTTTTGGATATTCTAAATCAACTTCTAATATTAGTCCTTTACCACTTTCTGGTTTATAATCAGCTAGATTACATGTTTTTATTTCCTTTTCTTTTAACCATCTAAATCCACCAGTTGGTAGATATTGTAACATTCCATAACCGTATAGATTGTTAGCATCCAAATACATTAGATACTTCGATGGCATATCCTTATCATAATTGTTAATGTACTTATTATTGGCTTTCCCATATCTGTTAGCAATATTATGATACACCACCTCTTAATCCCTTTTCAATAAATAAAAACATGTCAACATCTGTCATCAATTCAAGTTCTACTTTTGTCATTTTCGACATTGAATCCCAAGATAATCCTGGAGATGTATAATAATGGCATGGATCCAATTTATAATATTCTAAACATGTACCCCTAAAGTTTTCAAATATATCTGCCAATAGTAGTACATCCGATTTTAGATACAGGTCATGGTATTCTTCCATTGTTTTCAATTCAAACTTCTTCCAAACTGTTTTAGCATGCTTATATTGCTCATCGGTGATAAATTCATCAATTAAAAAGTAAAAATCTTTTTGATACGGTAATTGTTTCTCATCAAATTTCGTAAACGAATCCATATAATCGTAGGGATACACACCTTTTTTAGTCATTAGTTCAAATTTCTTTTTATCACCAAATTCCTCTTTCGTATATTAAGAGGCTTTACAAATGTTATTTTTAATGTTTCAACGTATTTGAATCCTTTTAATTTCACCAATTCTCTATTTAATATACCAGATATATTATTTCTTGTGGATTCTAATTGTTTTAATGGATCCATATTATTTTTAATTCTAACCTCAAATGATTTGGTTGACTTCTGAAATGCACTACTAAGTTGTATTATGGGTGCTGGTACAGGTTTTCCGGGTACTGGTGTTGGTTTAGTGGTCTGGGTGCTGGTGTTGGTTTATTGGGTCTGGGTACTGCTGTTGGTTTAGTGGGTCTGGGTGCTGGTACAGGTTTAGTGGGTCTGGGTGCTGGTTTATTAAGCTTTTTATATGCATGACCATCTATCTTGATCCATCTATTAGTCTTTGGGCTTCTTATATACCCAGGTTTCTCATCAGTGGTTTTATTACCACGTATTAAATTAATTAGCTCAGCCTTGCTTAGTTTTTGAAGATCTATATCATTCATCATTATATTAGGTTTGGAAATTATTTTATTCATTATATCTGTAACAGGCAAGGTGGATGTGTTGTTTTTTCTAAAGAAACAGCCGCGGTAACGTGTCACTTTTGCTAAACTTTTATTTTTATTCTGTCTTTTGTGTGCTTTTTGAAATTGATTTAAAATTATTTTTGTTTTTAAAAAGTCACGGTTAATTTATTTTATTGTTTTCATAAAAACCTTTGTGTAATTATGTAAACTTTATTACACAAAAGTCACGGGTAATTAATTTTTATTATTCCCTTAAGCACGTGTCTATTGTCTACTGTTATATGAAAAACATATTGGTTTTATTTATTCCTGCTTCAATGGAATTAACAACAAAACGTTTTGACGAAAAGAAAAATGAATTTTATGGTTAATTGTGCTCACTATTTTGCTGTTTTTTTATTTGGTATCTATAGTGGATTTCTCCACAGGCCTAAATACTAGTACTTTAATAAAGTGGTATTTCTTTTTTCTTAAATCCCCCATTTATAAATGATAGTATAGTATATCCATATTACCATTATTTTTTATAATAACAAATATTTTGTACATTCTTTACTCTTTTGATGTTGATTTTAAACATTCCAAAATAACATTCCATTATAATAATAATAAAGTGATATCTCTTTAAGTGTTTTACGTCATTTCAAATAACTGAAATATGATACTTTATAATAACAACTATATGCGCTCTGTACTTTCCCTCTCATTCAAACTCCTTTCATATTATAATCTCTTATAATTTTCTTTTATTATTTTCATGATTCTGTTTTTATTTACCTGGTGCTTATTTGTTTGTAAATGTTTAAGCCTCCCATTTGATTTATAGTTTATACCACTTTTACACATTGGACAATACCAGTCTCTCATTATAATGTACAATAGTTTTATTTACTTAAGTATTTTATGTATGTGTTTTAGATGACTGTCTACTGTTTCTTGTGATTTAAATGTTCTATAACAATATTCACATTTGATTCTCACTTCATATAAATATTTGACGATCTCTGTTATAATTTCATCATAATCATTGCTTACCAGTATCTTGTATCCATTTAATTTATATTTCTGTAACATCACTCTCTGATTATCAGACAATTACCATTTCCTTTCGATGTCTTAAACTCAATCACAAATCCTGGATATATCATGTGGAAATTTTGTATTACCATATCTGGTGCACCCTTCTGAACCCATATTGTATGATCTTATTCTCATGTCACTATTTATTTGGTTTTCACCCAATGATACAGACATAATTACCTCAGGGTAATGGTTTCTAATATAATTGACAACTTTTGAATGTAGATCATATTCTGATTCTATTGTGTAGGTTAACATCTTGAATTTCTTTTTCTCATACTTTCCAGTTTTCCTTATTGATGGTAAAACATCTTTTATAACCCATTTTTTGAATTCTTTCGCTTTCTCCATCTTCGATCCTATAATAAGGCTATATAATCCTGATTCATTTATGTAAATCATATGTCCATTTTTTTAGGGGGATAATTTCCTGACCCCTAGATTTTAGGTCATTTAGTGTGGTTTTATCTTCTGGTTCAACATGATCTAAAATAGCCTGGCGAGTATTTTTATATTCCAATATATTGGCAATTACTTTTGCTTTGAACCAAACAGTGTCATTAACATTAATAACATTTAATTTCACATCTTCATAAATAAAGACCTCTCCCATAATAATAACTACTAATAATGTTATTTTCTGAAATACCTTCCATTATATTCTATCAAAAATATCACACATCCGCACTCACTACATGTTGCCCAATATATGTAATTACCATTAATTTGTTTATAATAAGGGTTTATATCATTAGATAATCCAGTACATTGTCTACAATAACTGTAAATACAATAGTCTTCCATATAACTATAGATTATTATTTCTTTCTTTTCTCATACCAATAAATACCACCACCAACCATAGTCATACTAGCAACAATAAATCCTAATTCCCTATATTTCTGTGATTCTGATGGTTTATAGAAGTCTGATAATTTAGGTTCAGGTGGTAGTTCTGGAAGTTTTGTACCAGTAAGAACATAATATCTCTTCATTGCCATATTTAAATCATTAAACCTTTTTTCTGATAAGTTTTCGTTTTTGTCTTTTTTCAGCCCATGCTATTTGAGCCTTTTGCATTGTTTCAACTGCCAAGTCATGTCTTTTTCTCTCTTCATCACTTCCCCTTAATGCACTAAAAAGGAAATTACTACCCGAGAAAGCAAGAGCATTCACAATAGCACCAATACCCATCATTGCTAAGCTAGCCATCTTATATATTATCAGGAATTATTTTTTGCTTCACTAGATAGTCCTTGGTCATATCAGCAGCAGCAACAACAACTACCAATTTAACAGTATCCTCTATATCAAATTTACTAAGAGATGGTGGTGTCATTTTAAACAGTGATTTTCCGATCATTGTGTATCCAACAGCTAGTCCAGAAACGACAGCTCCATGATACAGGCTTTCTTTTATATTTTTAATGTAATCCGCAGTACTCATTATATATTATGGTATAGAAAAAGTTATTCCATACTAAAGATATCTTTACTAGGTTTTTTGATAACTACCTTTGACCGTTCTGGTTCTTCAATTGACTGTGGTTTGTGTTGTAATACTGGTATTTTCTTTTTTATTTGGCTATACGCAATATATCCACCTATTAACAACATACCCGCACCAACAACCACACACTGGTAATTATTTGTTTTGTTTTGTTTTTCAACATGGTGTTCTTCTTGCTTAGTTATACTATCATTGAGTCTTTTCAGTTCTTCTTTTTTACGACGATTATGTCCAACAAGCTTTTTACCCTGTTCAACTCTTAGGGGGTTCTTCTGTTTTGTTACTTTCTGCTCCTCCACTACTGTTGCTACTGCTGTTGTTGGTTCCACTACTTGCTGCTCTTCCATTATTACTACTATTAGTGCTAGAATTTTTCACATAATGTCTACCTGTAATCATGGCTACACTAACTGGCGCTAGCATTGCACCAAATTGATAGTACATATCACAAGTGAATCTCTGTAAAGCAGTATTAAGAAATGGATCATTCTCTAGATCATCATTTAGTTCCTTTTTATCTTCCATACCTAAAGCCCCACATGCTATATTAGAATATAAACCAATTAATGATTTTCCTAATGATTTAGTCATCTGACCACTTAATTTGCTCTCATATCTTGTTGACATATTATTGATCTCATCAGCGTTCATCTCCATTATTTGTTGTTCAGTGTATTCTTTACCTAGATGTTGTTTAGAATTGCCTGATAGCACACAATTAATCAGTCTATTCCTTTTTTCAGGATCCACTTCTTCCATTGGTTCTTCAATTAATGGCTGTTCAATCTTTTTCTTACTTCTACCATTTCTTTTAGGTTTTATTTCTTTGGCAGCATTCTTTTCTAAATTAGTTAGTTGATCAAGTATCTTAGAATCCATTACTATATTTATATAATAGAAAATCTTACGCAACTTATAACATGGATATATAATTGCAAAGATAATTGCTAATAACAAAATGAAGTTAACGTATTCAATCATTATGTTATTAATTGACAAAATTATAACTAGGGTATAACTAGTGTATCAACAAATTTTAGCAGGATTTTAACAAATAATAACTAGTTGGCTGGTAACACTTCAGTATAAGTTTAGAATATGGCAGATTTTGCAGGAGTGTTTTCAATCTATCTCGTTCATTCTTATCTGGCACGACATCATTCTCTCTTAAACAATCTTCAAAACTATCTCTATCTTTGGTGAAGAACAAGCAAAGCCATTTAACTTGTTCTCTAACGTCTTTTGAAACTGAATTATACTTTTGTGTTAATACCCATAGGGAGTGTCTTCTATGTCCACCATAGAATGCAAGTTCTGATAATGCATCACGTTTTTTATTTATTTCACCTTCAGCAGAACAATCATCAATTATAAATAGTGTTTCGTGGCCCTTAAAATTATTGGTAAATAGTCTAATCCATTCATTTAATTTACGTTCTACATCATAAACAATAAATACACTTTCATCATCGAGTAACCACTTTCTTGATAGGTACGTCTTATTATCTAAAACTGTTGGACATAGAATAATAATGTATTCAAAATGGTGCCTATATTTAGTTTCAAGTAGTTTTAATAAGTATTCGGTTTTACCACATGCGGTTGCACTAACAAACATTGCACTATGAGGAAATTTTGGAAAGTTCATTATATATTTAGTACATAATATTAACAAATGCGCCATTTAAAATGTTAATTTGGGCATCCATAAATAGATAGATATAACACTGCAGATTACCACCAGCTCCAGCCGTCTTTGTAATAGCAAGATTAATACCTTCTGAAGCATTTTCAATACGTCTACCTGTTCCATGTAATGTGTTATCATCGGAAGATCTGAAATCCAACCACAATCCAAATTGTTTTATATAATAATCTACCATTCTCATATCAAATACATTTAACTCATGTTGTGCTGAGCCATGTTGTTTCAATCTTCCAGCACCAAAGTGTTTCTTGATTTCATACCATTGGTGATAGCTTTTCATCCCCTGTGCGTATAATTGATTAGATTTTCCCTCGACGGCTATCTCAACTTTAGTAATTTTAGGGTTGTAGAATTTTTCAGTGTCTCTTGCCCAATCAGTCTCTTTTGTAAACAGCATTAGAATACCTTTTAGACTCTTGGCTGGTGTGTTAAAATTCATATTCCATTTAGTATCACCATCTTTAAGGACAATATGTCTGTGTCTTAAAACTCGATCATACAAAATACTCGTCCTCATATATTCAGTTTTGACATCTGATGCCAATCTTGAATTAGAAATTACATCAAACTCCAATGAGATGTTGTTAATTGTGTATGTGGCGTCCGTTTTATCACTCTTAATCACTTTATTGTATTCATTAAATGTAAGTTCGTAAGAAAGCCTACCCACTAGTCCAGACTGATAGAAGGGCATAGAACTTTCCTGCATTTCAAAGTCTAGTGGAATACAAAACTTATTACCAAATGCTGTAGATATTGCTTCATCTCCATTATTGGCCGCTTTGTCTCCTGCACCAATTCGATATTTAATAGCATTTTCAGTTTGTCCATTTCCTTTGGTAACAATACCTTGAAATATAGCATTTCGTCTTTCAGCATATGCCATCCATAGGTCATAATATGTGTCAAGTGTGTCACTATCATCAATACTAAGTATTTCATTGCCCTCGATTTTTATAACTTTTTTCTTAATAATGGCCCTTCCAATATTTTTAACCAATGTTCTGTTCAAATCATCTGTTGAATTAAGAGTAATATCAAATGTTAACCTGGTTGTTCCTGGAACTATGACATCATTAGCTTCCAAATTTGGAAACCGTACATTTAACATCTCATTTACTCCAATAGTAGTTGGATTATTAGTGACGACAATTTTTTGTCTATTCCCTTTAATTCCAAAAGCATTTCTAGGTGATCTATTAGGTTTTAGTTTTTCTCCAGTAGTTGTCATTATATATTTATACAATAGAAAAAGTTAAACAATATGAAGAACAACCGATGTAGGTAAATTACTGTTTATAATATTTCTGTCATTATCTAGTAGTTCAACTTTAATATAATCTATTATGCCATTTCTCATAGTTTTGTATTGAACATTAGTTGGCTCGAATATTATTGTATCACCAAATGAAACATCTTTTGGTGTGTATCCAGTATAAAGGGTATTGGATGGAATCCCATTATGGAGGTTATATGTTGTAGAGAGAGTATCAGTGGAGAAAGTAAATGATTTTTTAGATAGCAGAAGATCAACGTAATTATCATTATTTACTCCTATATGTTGTGAAGATAGTAATCAAACTTTTTTATTCCACCTCCTATTATAGATTTTCCAGTTAATGTACTATAATTTATTCTACTGCTGATATGTCGTAAAATATCATTAATACTATAGAACCCCTTTTTAACAATAATGTGTGTATCATTTTTTAGATACATCTTCTCGCCTTCTTCAATGTTGTAAAACGTGTAAACCAAACGTGCTCTAACTAAACCAATTCTTTTACTATTATTTCTATTGTCGATAGGTTTTTGCAAATCGATACCTTTTGAAATGTCATCTATTACAATATACATTTTCTAAGTTATATAATATAATGAATAATTTATAAATACGATCCTAAAATATCCGGGTTTTATGAACCAAACGGTGGAAAATACCTACAACAAATCAAAGCAAAGGACCTATACATACAGAATATAGTGGTTTCGGAGAATGTAGGTGATATTGAGAGTTTCCAGAGTAAGTTTCCAAACATATTTACCAACTACGAGGTAGGAGCAGTTAGGGCAGGAGATCCAACATTTAACAACTGGAAAACCAACCCATTCAAACTATGGCAGACCCAATTAAATTTTGCAGTATTTCTATCAACAAGCGTATGTGGAATATCACCCGAGCATTTAAATGAAACAGATCATCCTTTGTCTAAAAGCATATACAGATTCCATGTTTATTATCACATTAGACGGATATTCAAAATACTGGAAGTCTATCTACCATATCAACAAGGGTTTTCCGCTAGTAATAATACATTCACTAGGGATAAATATCTGCAATTATGTAGAGAATATGGTGTTGACAGCAATTATAATACATGGAGAAATGAAAACTATATGAGTTCATACCAAAGTAAGAGACCAGAATATAACAGCACACCTGGTGATTCATATTATGATTCCAACAGTTTTGCTAGATGGATTATAGAACATTCGAGGGGTTTAACAACAATTGGCGTACAGAAGCTTAGTGAATCTGTTAGAGCCTATTCATACCTAATACTAAAGTCCCAAACTTCGACAAGATCTAGTATTCTGGGTAATTCAGGTCCAGCATTAGATTGTCAACAAGTGTTTGTGAATAACTTTGAAAACATAATTAATAGACATGTGGATATAGCAGAAGTCATTAAAAGATTCCAGGATACACTACAATTGCTAGAAGTAAAGTTGATTATGTTGTTGGTGAGAATGTGTATATGTTACCAAGTGATATGAACCTTAGAATTGGGAAAGTGAATAACTATAATAATGAAATCCTAGTATCGAAATCAGACTTTGGCTTGGGTACTAATCTTAAAGTTAATACAGAAAAGAAACCGGATCTAAAACCTATACCAAAAGAAAAGAAACCAGATCCGACTACACCAAAGAAGAAGAACCCAGATCCTATACCACCAAAGAAGACAGATCCTACAATTCCAAAGAAGAAGACTACTGATAATACAAAATCAGAAGTACCGACAGGTGAAATAACTCATGAGGAGGAGAAAATAACTGTAATTTTAACTATAACTACTGTGTGTTCAATATTGTGGTATCTTTTTTAGATAGATTATCCTCTTTTTCTTGTCATAAAGTATGTATAGATTAACACACCTATACCTGTAATAAGTGCCCATACATTTTGTGATAGCCATCCAATGGCATCCTTTGCTCTATTTAGTATCCATGCGACCACGGATCCTATTATACCTGGTAGTGCTGCTGCTGCTTTTCCTGCTAATTTACCAAGTAGGCCAGCGAGTGCTTTCAACTTGTTCTTTATCCATTCTTTGGCACCTCCTTTGCCACTAGGTGTATCACCACCTCCACCACTGGCTGCTGCTGCTGTTGCTGACCCACCACCGGTTAATGCTTCAACGAGGAAACCAATAGTCATACCAAAGGCTGTCATAATTGATACTATTGTTACACCTTGTTCACGGAATAGGTTTTTAATCCTTTCGCCTATTGTACCGGTTTCCTTATCTACAAAATGTGAAAGTGACTGTTTAATTTGTTGTATTTGTTGTATCTTCATTTTCTTTATCTATTCTAGCTTTGACTTCCTCCATCTGAAAAACAGTATAGCTATCATCACCTTCCATTACCTTAAGCTTTATATACTCCTTCTTTAGCCTATTTTTGGTTTTCTTTATTCTATCATATAGAGCTTTAATTCTATCTATGAGTTTCTTAAATGCACTATTTCTTGATTTTAGTTCTTTATTTAGTAGAGATGTATTTTCATCACCACCAAAGGATGTATCTATAGTATGTGTTAAATCATCTACTCCTTTCGATGCTTCTGATGCTTTTGTAATATCATCCATTTCCATATCAAAGCCTTTATTATCATTGCCTGATTTTAATTTATTAAATATTATTATGTAGTTCAGTAGCCTTCTTACTTCTTTCTTCTATTTCTGATTTAGATGATTTCGGGTCAAAGCCCATCTCTCTTAAGAATTTTACACCTAATATTCTCTTATACTCTTTTGGGGTTGTAAATTGTCCCCCAATTAATAATTCTTTATATAAACCTTTTGCACTATTGAATAAAATCTTTTCATCTTTAAATTCAAGCTTATCATACAATATTTTACCGACTTCTGCATCTGTAAATTTTACCCTTTTATTTTCTTTTACTTTAACATATTCTTTATGCAGTTTCGATACTATCGTTTTAGCCATCCTAACTTTTTGTTTTTCAACTATTTCAGTTATATTCAACTATTTAAGTTATACAGTTATATAATCTTTTTCATCAATTCTTCTCTTTCAGCTATTTGCTCTTCTGACATTTCACCTTTATCGATATTGTTTAACCTTGTTTCTAATTCATTTTGCTGACGATATGCTTCATCAAAATTTAATACACTATCATCATTATAATCTTCAGATTCATCAAAAGTTTTATTAAATTCATCGTTATCTAATGGTTCAAATCCTTCTGCCATTGTATAATATATAACTAGAATAATTTATTTTACATATAATATAATGAAACAAATCATATGCTTTGAATATAGTGGTGAAGATTGTTCAGACGCTGAAATAGTTAAACTATTGAATTGGTATAAATATTACCATAAGTTGTACATATGCTACAAATGGAAATATAAACGTCCAAAAAAACTAAAATTGGTTCTAAATATGGTTAGTATAACATTAATTGTTGTTGGTGGGATTGCTGGAACAATAACCGCAAATGCCATCATATTGGGAACTATAAGCGGTGTTGGTGTCATCATACAGGGATATATGACGAAAACAAATATTACTAACAAGGTTGAGATGTATAAATTTGCATACACATCATACAATATGGTTCTTACCCAAATACAATCATTTCTAAATGGAATAAAATATGAGGATACGACATTTCTATCAGATATGGTGATATTAGATGGCCTATGTCCACCAATCAATGGGATGAGTAACAAGTATGAGAAGATTTATGGTCTATAGATATTATACTCCATATATTATAAGAATGGATAAGATTTATTACTCTGATTCTGGCTACTGGAGAGGTAGAAGTGCAATAAGTAAGTTGGCTAAAAAAGCTGGTACAACCAATGAAGAAGCAGAAAAATGGCTACTAAAACAACCACTGTATCAAATATATCTACCAGCACCAAAGTATGTCCCGAGACCCAATTCCTCATTTTCTATTTATGCTACACCCAATGATATTCACCAGGTAGATGTCTTGTATCTTCCACATGATAAGTACAAAAGAAAAACATATAAGTATGCTCTCTGTGTTGTGGATGTTGCTAGTAGGTATAAATCAGCATATCAACTAACTAGCAAAAGCTCAAAAGAAAATGCTGAAGCCTTTAATTGGATATATGTTAATACTGAACTAAAATTCCCCAAAACATTGATTTGTGATGCTGGTAAGGAGTTTTACGGTGATGTTACCAAACTTATGAACAAGCACAATGTCATAATACAACGTGGTGATCCTAGCCAACATAGAAGTCAAGGTATTGTCGAACGATTTAATAGAACATTAGCAGATAGACTATTTAGTTATCAATACCATAAGGAGTTTGAAAATCCATCAAAAAGTAACAGAGAATGGGTTGGTAGATTGCAAACGGTAGTTAGTGCATTGAATAACGAAAAAAACAGACTAATTGATATGAAACCAGTAGATGCCATAAAACATACTTCAATAAAACAGGGATTTTCAAAGCCCATCAAAAGTGATAATAAAACATTGCTAGATGTTGGTACCAACGTTAGATATCTATATGAGCCTGGTGAATTGGAAGGACAAATTTATAAAGGTGAAAGACGAAAACGATCTACTGATCCAATATGGTCGGTGGACGTATATAAAATAAAAGATAGATACATTAAACGTAATCAACCAACGTTATATTATTTGGATGGTGGTCCTAAGAGATCATTTGTTTTTGAAGAGCTTCAACCCATTTAGAATCCTTAGATATTAGGTTCCATATTCTTTCTATTTCCTTTTGTCTGGATTGTGTTTTTAATTGTGGAATTATTTTTGCATAATCATTCATACCTAATGCTTGGAATATCTTTTTTAGTGTAAAGTAATAGTTTATAAAGCTCTTTTTCTTAATTGGTTTGTATTTATTGTATAGGCGACTTATGACAGTAAATAGATGTTGTGCTCGATTACGTTCCTCTGTTGTTAGATGTGGAAACGGTTGATTCATTAATGTGAAATAAATGTAAAATATACTATTTTTATAGGACATCAACTTGTTCTTCTTTAATAGTGATTCTAGTATGGGGATACTCAATGGTATAACATAATTGTATACTAAATTGTCTGTATTATTAATCTGACTCCATAACGTTTTTATCACATCATCAGGTACCACTTGATCTTGCATACATATGAACTGTTTTAGGATAACAGTGAAATTCCCATCCCTCTTGTATATGCACTTCTTACGAAATGTACAACGTTCAAAAACACTATGAATTTATATAAACTGGAATATCACTAACTACACCACATTTTGGACAAACTAGTGTCGATGCTGTTGTACTCTTAATCTTTTCCACATCACAAGTACAATCTATATCATCCTTATCATCCTTATCATCCTTATCATCAGTATCACCAAAATAATCGTCCATATGATACTCTATATAATTAAGTAAATCATCATCATCTAATTTAGACATTTCTATATCTGTAAGTTTATTCATTTATACTATACATACATGTTATTTCTTTAAATCTATTCCATTAAACTATGACGTCACAACTACCATTATAACATTTGAACTTTTTCTATACCATATATTGTATATACATCAAATTATAAAATCGTAATAATCCAAAAATTGGTATATACAGATAATACTACAGGTTCAAAAAATATATCATCGCCGACCCTTGGCAACACCATAAACATACACTTGCAGACCCTCCCAAACAGAAAAAAATAGCACTTTACACGTAAATGGCCATACGTGTATTGTAATATCTCCAAAACACCATATGAGGGTACGAGCACAGTTTTACATGTGACGTCATAGAGCGAAGCTGAAGGGTGTACAAGGCATAGACATGGGGGTGTGAGCAAAGTTTTAGTTTACTAAAACTGTGCTCGTACCCCCATGTCAATAACTACTAAACTTGCTTGACATTTTCGCCTTAGTAAAGTCTTCAAATATTTTTCGGTTTAATTTCTGCTGCTTGATCTCTTTCTTTTACTTATTTGAAAGCTGGCTGTAGCTCTAGTAAGCTGCAGCCAACTTCGTTTTTAAAGGAATTAAGCTTTATGTGTTACTTAAGGTCTTACTTATAAAAAAAAGCGCGTACCTAGAGAAATCTGCTATAATGAACATTCTACAATGACAAATTTTCCACCTCTAGGCGCTGAATTGAACAATGACCAGCGTAGACAATCCTTTGAAGATGCATTCCAGAACGCTCCGAATGGACCACCTGGTGACACCTTGTACAAAGACAAACGAGAACAAGAATTCGGCGATGTGTTCCAGGACGTCCCGAATGGACCGCCCGGTGATGCCTTGTACAATGAAAATCGTAGAAAGCTTTTTGGCGATGCGTTCAGGAACGCCCTGAATGGACCGCCCGATGATGCCTTGTACAATGACAAACGAGGACAACAATTTGGCAATACGTTCAAGGACGCCCTGAATGGACCGCCCGGTGATGCCTTGTACAATGACAAACGAGGACAAAAATTTGGCGATACGTTCAAGGACGCCCCGAATGGACCCCCTGGTGATGCCTTGTACAAGGACAAACGAGGACAACAATTTGACGATACGTTCCAGGACGTCCCGAATGGACCACCCGGTGATGCCTTGTATAACGCCAAACACAGACAACATTTTGGCGATACGTTTCAGGGCGCCCCGAATGGACCACCTGGTGACGCCTTGTACAATGAAAAACAAGCACAACATTCTGGCGATGCGTTCAGGAACGCCCTAAATGGACCACTACCTCGTGATGCCTTGTACAATGAAAGAGATGAACCGTTAAGGGCGATGCGACCTAATTAAAATCGTTCGTACATTACTTTTTCGAACCGTTCATAGAAGACATGGAAGAAAAAGTATTTTTACCTTATCGAAGTGAGCGAGGAAGGAGATGATACAGAAATTTTGTAACACATTTTAGGATTTTTTTATAGGGAAATATAAGAGTAACACCTAAAACGTCATACGCCTTTTAAAATACACTAAAAAAAGAATTTGCCTTTGCGTTTATTGGCAAATTCTTTTTTTTTAATAATCGCTGGGCGGTTTATTCGTCATTCAATGTATTTGTCCTAACGTTTTCAACTCAATATATGGCTTTGCTAAGATAAAATTAAAATATAACGCCCTTCATATTTGTTTTGTGATTGTCATGTCCTCGTTTGCTTTAGAAGTTTTAAAAAATTCCAGTACTAGTGTCTTTAAACTTTCCCGGTTAAAAAAGCATGAATAAGTCACTCTCGTTCACAGAGATTTTTTTTGGCTTGTTGATTCAGTTTTTAAAACGTACAAAATTTCAATTAACAACGAAAATAAATCGAGTCAAAAGTATTGGAAAGTTTTAACTTCTTTGAGGATTCCATCCTAACGTCTGGCTGCTCTCCCACTTAACTAAGGTACATTACCCGGTAAAGATTCGTATAGCATTTCTCTAACTTGCTTGCCTGTGACAGTCAGTAGATGGCTCCAAAGAAGCCGACAACACTACGTTTAAAGTTTACCGGAGTGGGACGCTGACCTGCAACAATGCGGTCACAATTTAATTGCGCTGCCACTACGGTATGGGAAAGACAATTTTTTGCAACAAAATTGATCTAATAGCCTTCGATTGAGGTAAGATAAAAGGAAGTTTTGTGGTGCTTGGTACTTGTGGACGGTAGCATCTTTGTCGAGTAGTTGTGTGGATATGTGTCACATGACAGATCCGCATTTATTAAATTGGTCTATGAGAACCTGTATATTACTGAACAATGTGTTGACAAAATAATATACTACTACTACTGAAGATGAAGTAATTTTGGAGGATCCGAAATATAATATTTTTTCAGCAGCCGGCCATGGTGAGTGCCATTTTGTGACCCCTTAACTTCAAAAATCGTGTTGCCGGTTCTGGCACACCCTATAAAGAAAATACAGAAGAATATAGTACTGATGAGACCTTTTTAACCTTGGAACCCGAGGGACCGCAGTATTGTTTTACTTACTTACTTACTTACTTGTAAGTAAGAAATGTGGCACCCTCGTTCCCAGGGTTTTTTGCCTTTTTTTGATATCAATTATTGTTCGTATTTTTTAAAAGAAACGCATTGTGAGTTTTTGTTGTTGCTACAGGTGCCGGTCGATAGGTGGAGCGCTGGATAAGTAGAACTTTCACTAAGTGAACCATTTTCTCCGGTTCCTTGGATTTGCCTTATCAAACTCTCTAAACTTCTTCGGATAAGTGGGACCCCTGATAAGTGGAACATTCAAGTGGAACCATTTTGCTGGTCCCTTTAGCCAAATTACACCCTCGTAACTGGAATTGTTGCTCGATTTCAAAACAAATTTTGGAATTCCAAAGTTTGAATGTGTTTTTTACATTTAAATCACGGATTTTTCAAACCTAACAAACGTGCGTGGTGACACATTACAGCTAGTTCTCTGAAGGCAACATGGCGTCCGTACAGGCATCGAAAAGAAAGATTCAACCCAAACGTTTGCTTGAGAAATACAACGCAATGAAGGTAAGCTGTATTTCAACTGGTTGGAAAAACGACATATATCTGGTGATCGATGAGATGCAGAAACTAAACGAAAAAGAAGCAAATCAGCTCCTTTTTATGAAGTGTTAGATAAAGCAATTTACAAATGGTTCGTACGACACAACAACATTCCTCTTCCTGCTCCCATCATCAAGCTCAACACTCTTGAGTTCGCACAAGGTCTGGAGTGTAACAAATGCCAAGCTTCTGATGGATGGTTGGGTCACTGGAGAGCGTTTTAATGTTCGCTTTAAAACAATATCAGGTACGATTTACAAATTCTTCAATAATTGGTATTTCACAATATTTACGCAACTTCCTTCTCTGTAGAAGAACGTTTTACATTGCAGTTTCATTCTTTTTTTCATCTCCTTGATTAACTTTTTCGGTCACTATATAACATTTAAGTCGTGAAAAGTTTTCGTATATTTATTTCGTAAAAAGTAAAAAAATAGTCTTCGCATATCTTTCTGTCTTCCTGTCCGACTACGGATCCATTTCTCTTAACGATAGCAAATTTGTCCTCTATTTTTTTGGGCTCCACTATGGCTGTCAATTCCTCGCTTACGAGCGGATCCGAATAGTTTTGTACACGTGATATCTCATTACAAACGAGTCTAAATTGTGTAACTATATAAGAACTATTGGTATCATACCAAGAGAGAGTAACTTTTCTATTTCTACTGCCATTTTATGAAACCTTTTCAACAAGTTTGTAATATAAATTTGTTATGAAAATGTTCGAATTTTTCTTAAAGTCTTACTTTGTGTAAGAAGACCTGTTCATCTTTAATTTCTGTAAGAGATGGGAAAACCGTGGTAGATAAAATGATTGGCTTAAAAGCAATTCATTTGGTTTTCTTACCTCCCAATACCATGTCTAAGACAGCCTATGGACCAAGGGGTGTTTTGCTATTTGAAGGCAACGTACCGTTCCCGAATAGTCCTGATGATAATCGAAGCAGTTGATGCAAAGAAAGAAATTGCAAAATTAACATTCTAACAGCTATGAAATTCCCTGTGCTGTTGTGAGAAGATGTAAGTGAGTCAATAATTCGAAATTGCTTCGCCAAAGCACTTCTGTTGACGAGAGAGATCAGACACAAAATGATTAGAATGGTCCATTCAGTGAGTTACTCTTGAAGCTTTTGTATGCTCAGATGATTCTGTAGCTGCCACTGAGCCCGTGCTATCTGTAGATGAAATAATTGATAGTCTACAAGATAGCACGGATAGCATTGGTGGATGATGATGAGAACTGACAAGTCACTTAAGACAAGCACCCGTTCACGATTTTTTCTGTATATTTTTTACTAAAAAATTGTAAAGTATCGTTCTAAGTGACTATGTAAAAGTAACTCGCTATGTCTTTTTTTACCCTGGGACCTTTTGTACTTCTGGGACCTTTTGTACTCGAATTTTTAGGGCTTCAAATTTTTTCCCAGAACTGCGTTTTTTGGGATAGGTGGAATATTCGCTAAGTGGGCGGCAACTGTATACTTCCGCTGGCAGAAACTTTCGCGAGCAGAAAACTTCGCGGGCAGAAATGTTTTTTTGTTATTTTCGCGAAAGTTTATGCCTTTAGAAATCAGCAAAAGTTTTTCACGCAAAGTCATGGATACTTTACAGACGCAAAAGTTTTTTCACCACAAAATAATCAAAAAACGGGGAAATCTCAAAGGCGATTTATTTCAACTACAATAACATTTGGTGTTTTCATTCTTCTAATGTGTGGTACGAAAATTTCTCGGATATTCCGATTCCTTGAGACAGTAACGGATGCAGACTTTTGATTACTAATAATAAGAGAAGAAATTTTCCCTTACAAATAAAGTGTTTTAAATTATTGCGAAAGGTTTGTTACGCGAAATTTGTCTCGATATTACAATTTTTGACCTTGACCTAAAATAGTGGTATGGGTTATAAGTTAAGAGATTGATTTCAACTCCATCAATTTAGAAAAATCTTACTGCTAAGAGTTGTACATGGCTGAAAGCGCACATGCTTTACATTTTGTTGAAGAGCCGCATCCATAGGCTATAGTGTGTTTTCTATAGTGTATTGTAGTTTAATATTTATAGTATCATCAAAGATCAGCAAAGATACGCAGCACACACGCCATTCCCGTCCCCAGTGCTCATTTAGATAAACCTCGCAGGTTCGAGAAATCATACACGTATAAAGCCGCATTCAAATCTATGTATTTTTCACATAAGAACCAAATGTTTATTCATTTTCTTATGTTACGTCAAAAATTTACATAGATGTGGTCAAACTCTACCCTAAGCGTTGCGATTTTGCGTGTATAAGTTTTACACTAACAAGAGTGTAAGTACTCGCGTAGTGAGCAAGAATTAAGAAAGAATGTTATGTAATAAAAAAAGACATTAGCAGATACGGCGCATATCAATAACATTTCTTCTGAGATTTTGTAATGTACTATTTTTTAAAATAGCCATTCTATTTGTGTCTCAAAATTTATTTGATCAAGATAGAGGCCTGACAAAAAACAAACAAGTGGGAATCGATAAGTTAATTCTGGCGTACAAATTAGTCGGTCGCGGAAGGCGGTGACAGGTGTAAAAGATAACAAGACAAGCAAGTGAACGATAAGTCGGTTGTTTAAAACAATAAGTCAGGCGACTGTGCCGCAAAAAAGGTAAAAATAACGTAACGCGATTGCTTGACAAGCAGCAAAGGTGGTACTTCCAATACTCCTTTTTGTCTTGTGTCGCACGTGCTTACTACTTTAGTTGCAAGGGTCTGGACAATTAATCAAGTAATCGATAATTCTCCAAGAAATCAATTAACCAAGTTGGGCAATATAGCGCACTTCCCGCGTGCTAAAGTCTAAAACGCGTTTTTGTTTCGCGTAGATCTTGAGAAATCTCTAGTTTTCTCGGGATCTTAAAATAACTTTAGTTAACTTAGGATAGCGCTAACATCAAAGGTAGAAAAGTCGTTAATGTTACCATGATCAAGAAATCTTACAATATTTTTCAGATAGCTTGAGTTATGTTACAATCAACACGTTAGTGTGAATATTCGCGCATTCTAAAGTTAGATTAAGAGTTATCTTTTAAGATAGCATATGTTATCCCTCAGGATCTCTGGAAACGAGGTTGATGTGACTTTGAAATGCTATACTCCATGCTATGCTTCCCTCGTCACGCGGAGGATTAATTTTCGCAAATCGACCATTCTCTAATTTTTCGGGACGATTTATTTTCGCGAATCACAAATCTTTATAGGAAATAATTTTTTTCGAGTGTGGGGTTAACGTCAGAAATAATAAATGGCTTTTGTAAAGAAACTATGTATTCGCTGTAATAGTAAAGTTACAAAGATCTATATGTCATCACAGATCTGCTTCATCATCAAAAAAAGGCGAATCAAATATATTTCGATGAACTTGTTCATCTATCCACTCTTCATCGTCATCGTCACTATCCATTACAAGTTCACTTGGTATATATTTAGCCGCCTGAAGAATCTTAGAAGAATCAATATGGTCGATGCATCACTACCCTCTTCCAACATCAACAACATCATCAACCAAATGTTGTTCTCAAAATTTTCGCGAGGATTTATTTTCGCGAATGAGCTCTTTTCAAAATTTTCACGAGGATTAATTTTCGCTAATTGGGCTTTTTCAAACTTTTCGCGTGTACTTATTTTCGCGAATTTGGCCGAAATTCGCGAAAATTAATCCTCGCGAAAATTAATCCACTTATAGGTGGAAACGGGCGTTCGCGACATTCCCGTCCCCCAAGAGCTGTGTGCTGTGTGGTCAAGAATGATGGCGTTTGATTTTTTCTCTGGTATTTAATTATTACGTAAGTCATGGGCATTAAACCGGGACCGACAACATTGCTTATGCGGCAAATGGCAGAAGAAAAAAGTTGTACTGAACAAGATTAAAATTTTATCAGAACAAAATACCAATATGCCTAGGATCGACGCTTCCAGATTTGCTGGAAGTAAAAAGAAAGTAAAATCCTTTGCTTATACATGTTCCCGAAACATGTTGGCAGCTATAAACTCCATATTTATTGTAAGTTAGAAAATTTATTTCCAAAATTTTTTGTATTGATGATTGAGGTTTTAGTGGTCTTCTTGCCAGCTAATCTTTTGATCTAATATATTGGATTACACTTTTTTTTAAAAAAAAAGGACTTAGGATAAGAAACTGACTAGTCACCTCCAAAAAAAATTATATAAGCAACTTTTACTAGCTAACTATAATTGTGAAAATGTTATAAAAAATTTCAGTAAGAAACTTTTTTACACATGCCTCCCATCTCAATCAATTTCGACGATTTCAATAGAACGGACATCATTTTAGATGATAATGCTGTTTGACTCAACTACGGACGCCAGACCAATTTTAGACCCAAGACTAACTGTCTTTAGACAGGAAGGCCTGTAAGCGTCAATGCGTTTACAGTAAGGCCCTACCTTGGACAAATGTATGTAATTTTCTCAAAAGGAGACAGGTCCAACTATTCACAAAGTACTCTCAGGCTTTTAGAAACTGTGTCAAGATAGGACAGGCCCAACTATTGACCAAAGACTCTCAGGATTTCAGAAACCGTGTAATAAGGATGTGATGGGACTAACTATTGACAAAGGACTTTCAGGCTTTCAAAAATGTGCGATAAGTTGGAAGAACTATCGATACAGTAGGTATGGGATGCCCAACTATTGATAGGTACAGTACAGTCTGAATGTAATCTACCGCGGACGCGAAACTCGCATGAATAGTTACACAGAACAATAACATTGCGATAGCTTTTGTTTTTTTAAGAAAATAATTGCCTCGCTGATAAACAATGACCCCACGCGATCGATTGTTTAATCACAATAGGTTGCAAGATCAATTTTAGCAATCTATTTTGCACGAACTCTTTTGAAATTTTTAATTGCAGTAATTAAATATAAAAGTTTAGTTAGATCGCATTTTAAAAGTTTAAAAATGAAAAGCGGCGACAGAAATGTTTTTTTAGATCGCATATTAAAAGTTGAAAAACGAATAGCGGCGATAGAAATGTTTTTTAGATCGCATTTTAAAAGTTTATAAACGAAAAGCGGCGATAGAAATGTTTTTTTAGATCGCATTTTAAAAGTTTATAAACGAAAAGCGACGATAGAAATGTTTTTTTAGATCGCATTTTAAAAGTTTAAAAACGAAAAGCGGCGATAGAAATGTTTTTTAAGATCACATTTTAAAAGTTTATAAACGAAAACCGGCGATAGAAATATTTTTTTAGATCGCATTTTAAAAATTTATAAGCGAAAAGCGACGATAGAAATGTTTTTTTAGATCACATTTTAAAAGTTTAAGAACGAAAAACGGCGATAGAAATGTTTTTTTAGATCGCATTTTAAAAGTTTATAAACGAAAAGCGACGATAGAAATGTTTTTTTAGATCGCATTTTAAACGTTTAAAAACGAAAAGCGGCGATAGAAATGTTTTTTAATAAAAAAACGCGCGAGTCATTTAATAGTTGTGAACAATGCTTCTAATATGTTTCTTAAATTAAACGCGCTGGAATCTTTTTAAGTAATTAAATCAACAATACATTCTCGCGCAATGTATTATAAAACTTTGCGAAAGATTTTTATTATTTAATTACTTCACGCTAATACTTAAGGGAATAGTTTATCAATACATTTACACAATGCATCTCGCTATTACAAGAAAAATAATTGCTCCGACATTTCTTCGCGAGCGCATTGTTTTTTAACACGCAAATATAAACTCGCAAAACCCTTAAGGGATTTAATTATAACAAAAGACAAACGACTGCCGTCCTCCACGCAAAGGTGTGATATTAGCGTGTACGCCGTAGATTACATTCAGACTGTACTGTATGTATGCCAGATTTTAGGGACTTCTATAAAATGGGGTAGTCTATGGACTCCCAGACAAAAGTTAAAACATTAAAACAGGCATATATATTGATAAGAAAAAAGCACCCGCATGATAAATCGCGCACACCAAGCGATAATTTTGTTTACACAAAAAAAAATCCATAAAGGAGAGTTAAAAAATTCATTTGCTCCTGTGCACCACACTGACTGCTCTTTTAGTGTGGGGTACAGCAATGTTCCAAGCTGGGAATTTTAGTACATATACAAAGAAGTTGTATGTGGTGTCACCAATCAAACTTTGTAACTACTTGTGGAACAAGCAACATTTTTATGTAAATTAAATTACGGTAAGTTAAAAGGCAACTAATAATGATACACAACACTAACAATCAATCATGAAAATTATTACTTAAATTATTACTTAAAAATATTCCAGTATTCTCGAAGATATTTTGTCTTTATCTTTTATTTTTCTTCAAAAACTTTTTTAAACCTGACAATCATAAGATTGATATTGTACCCTGGGGTTAATAATCATTTTGGTTAAATTGTGAAGAAATTAACCAACGAAAGCCTATTCAAAGTCAACCTGTACATTCTAGCTAATCCACCGACTCCTGACCCAGATAAAGAATACCTAGTCTAAGATATCGTCAAGCTCTTTGTAGTTTCGTATTATTAGAAAAACAAATTTAGAGCACTAAGTTCGGAATCTCATTTCTTAGAATTTGGCGTGTCTTTGTGTGCGAAAGGGCGATTACTCACTCCTTTCTGATAGGCCTATTTGAAGATGGCCTAAACTCAACAATTGACATACACCAGAATTTTAAAAATATTGAGGGCAGGTCAGACTCAACTGTGACAAATGTTGAGTGTCTAGAGGAGAGGTCTAAAAGGACAAAAAAATGTGTAGAGGAAAAAAAGGATTTATAAAAATGACAAATGTAGTAGTGAGAATGTGTGTTGTTTTAACATAACATAACCATTCTTATATCATTCATTTATAAACGGTTGTTATCTTCCTATACTTACTGATATTGTACAAATTAAGGTAAAATTTTGTTGTTGAAATTATCTTGCAATATTAATTCAGTGATTCTGGGGCCATTTACTACCTGAAGGGAAACTAAAATGCATGAAATTTTATTTGATGAAATTTTATACTCGCTTTGATCTCCTATAAAACTTCTACAGTGGAGACAAAAAGACCAATGTGAAATCTTGTGCCAGCGTGAGAATAGCAAATATTTGCATGTTACCATATTTTTTGTCACTTCAGGTAATAAAGTTATATATAACAGGAAAGCATCCACTCCTAATTTACTTCAGCATACTTTTAATACCTGTAACAAATTTTTTTACTTCAGTAAATAAAAACTCACGCCAGGGTGACGTTCACTTGGGTACGTGTAACAGACCTATTTAACAGAGTTTTGATGTGTATTTTTATTTTTTATAGTTTATTGGTTTGATCTTGATTGGGATAACTGCAGCCGCGAAAAAAGAAGCAGTAATTGTTTCCATACCAGCACTTGGCGGATTGATTGCTTGTGGTGTGTTTCTTCTACTAATTGCTATACTTGGATTAATTGGAGCTATACGCCACAACCAAATCATTTTGTTCTTTGTATCTTTTCAAATGTTTTACAATAATAGATTTTGATGTTTAGTGTAATCTAACAGCATTTACATTCAATAAAAATTGTTACCCTCCTTGCCACTTCTTGTGGCGCGTGGCCTTGTGGTTATGGAGTTCGCTTCGTAATCACAAGGTCCGTGGTTCGGTCCACAGCGCGGGCATGTTTAGAAAGTGCCTTTACCACAGCTACGGGTCAACCCATGCCATGGGAGGGAAATTGGGCAGGTATTACCGGTGTATACTTAATGTATACATTCCGAACACAGGACCCACATTGATAACAGTGTTTCCAACACTGAAGCGGCTATCCTGTATAAATATTCGGAATAATAATAATAATAATAATAATAATAATAATAATAGTTTAACACTAAAAGTATCTCTGTTAGCATCAATTGAAAATGTTGTCTTTTATACTCCTCCTTCTGATTGTCAGCATTTTAATAATGTCCTAAGGTTTCTTTTTTACTATATAAAAACTTCTTCTTTCAAAGTATTTTTACACTCCTACTTTATACTGCACCTTAAAATTTTAAGATTGCTAGCAAAAAACCTTAAGAACCTTGAAATATGAATATTTCTGTCCAGTTATGTTTTGCAGTAATTATTTGTGTTTGCAATTTTTCATTACTGCAATGTGTTTTCAACATTCGTCCTGATTGTATCTAGAGGTTTTACTTGTACATGTGTGCTTAAGTAAGTACTTAAGTAGTTTTAAGTAGTAGTAATACTTTTAAATTTAATGAAATTGGATATTTGGAATGCACGTCCATGACTAAATAGAAGTATGGCTACACTGCTTTGATTTTTTGGTTAATATTTGATCTGCAGTCAATACAGTTAAATGGCGAATCTTTAAATTAAAATGTGTTTATTAAACACGAACCAGTAATGAATAGAACCTTTACTAGAAAAATCCTTGGAACTCAAGGTTTTTCGTACTGGGACGTGCTAAAAAGATTGAATCTGTATTCTCTGGAGAGAAGAAGAGAACGGTATGCCATAATTTACATCTGGAAAGTGATTGAAAAAATAGTACCAAACTTTGGTCAGGAAACTGTGAAAGGAGGCATCACATGGTACACGAATGATCGTTTGGGTCGAAAATGTGTTGTTCCTGTAGTGAAGAAAGGGCCATTTTATAAGATTCGTTGTGCTGGCTTGGCTGTTCAAGGAGTACGATTGTTTAATGGTCTACCAAAAGCAATACGCAACCTATCTGATTGCAGCATAGACTGTTTCAAGTCGAAGTTGGATTGCTTTCTTGCTACTGTTCCTGATGAGCCACTGATACCAAATTATGTTCAGTTTCGAAAGGCCAACACGAACAGCATCATTGACATGATGAGCATTGGACTCGCCAAGTTGGATGCGTGAAGATCTCACAAAATCTACTTCAAAGTATTCAAAGTATAAGTAACTGAAGTGTGTCAATGTGGTTAATGAAACCATTTCTGCAAATAGCTCTTTGACATTTTGCGCTAACGTGTCTTCAAGTGGGCAATCGAATATCAGCTTAGCAGTAACAAAAAATTTGTGGTTTTTGATGCATCTTTAGAATCTTCTACTGTTACGAATTTTGTGCATTGTTTAGGTGAATTTACTTTTATTTTGTTACCTTAAAAGCAGTCAGTATTCTTCCAATCTTTAATTTGAAGCTTTTTCCTTAATTCAATTTTGTAGTATATGATTATTATGAGTATCTTGTTTATTCTTTTGTTGGCTTTCTCTGTCGCAGCCTTGGCTATAACAAAAGACCAACAACAAGACTTGATTCGAAAGGGATGGTTAGCCCTAAAGCAGAGTGACGCAGGTCAGCTTAAACAGCTAGAAAAGAAACTTCATTGTTGTGGTTTAGATAATGAAATTAGAAACACTACATGCGAGGCTGGCAATAAAGTAAGATTTTTCTAGAATACATGTCTTTTTTTAGTGAAAAAATTCTAAAATTTAAAGGCAACATCCGCCAAAATCTATTTTACAAAAGATTAAAAATCAATTTTTTTGATTTTATTTTTTCTCTTTGTCTGTGCGATGGAACTCTAATTATGTTCCAAGGTCATAGGGGTAGGTACAGGTTTATTTTGAATTGGGTAGGTACAGGTTTATTTTGAATTAACATCTGGTAAAATTGAAGTAACCTGTGTCCAGTGTTTTCCATCTGAAGTGTTTTTTATTTACATGCATCTTCATAGGAAAGTATAAAATACATCTACAAAACAGTTGCGTTTGTGTTTTGTAACAAAGTTATTTTTCCTTAAATAGCTTTAAAAATACGAATAAAATTCTTTTTATTTCTCCTTGTTATTGACATCGAAATATGCTACGAAAACTTTACAAACTCCTGAAATATCACAAATTCTCTCAGAGTTACCAATTTGAATAACAGTGAGAAATCCTGTTGGTTGGATAGAGATGCAGTCAAAGAAAAATACCATCTTTAATTCGCTGTCGAAGACGCAAATTAAAAACATTCGCATTTAAACCTTCGTTTATCTTGCAAATATAAATTTCGTAAATAAACGTAATAAAGTTTCGAAAATTTCTGAACACTCCAAAGTTTCGCCGAGCAAAAAATACCTTGTTATTTTTCTGTATGAAGATTTGTTATTCAAACTCGTTGATTTCCAATAGGAGAATTGAAAATAAAATTTTGTATCATTTTTTAAGTACGCTAACGTGCGATGCTATGATCAAATTGGTGGACCTTTGGACAAAGGATTATCTATTGCTGGAGGTGTTGGACTCTTCTTTTCATTTGGACTGGTAAGTTGCTTATTCTTAACCTCCTATGTGCTTTTTTCTTTTGCTGAATATGAAGTTGCAATTTCATTCCACCTCCACACCTTTCCTCCCCATATAATCAATATGATCCATCCTTTTTCGACCTGACTCGTAAATTATGACCCCCTCCTCTTTTTTTAAATTCAGTATTATTTTAAAAGCACCCTAATTCGATTTCTCCCGCTCCTACCATTGAGAACAAAATAAGGATTGATTTATTGTTGACTCAACTGCAATGGTCGATGTTTTTTATTATTTTAGTTGCTTGCTGTTTATCTGACTGTGCGCTATCGAAATCAAAAAGATCCGCGAATGAATGCTGATGCTTTTTTGTGAAACAACTATACCAACGCGTTGCCATGATACAAAGAGCTTAGCCTCTAGAATAATAACAACAATTTTAATATTAGTAGAAGAGTTACCGCCATGGTATTGTGATAGCTTCTCTATGTAATTTTCGTTTCAATTCTTCATGCAGCTATATTTTAATGAAGGACACTTAGTTGTATTTTTTTTATTTATTTGTAACATTTAAGGAATTAAATTTAATGCCTGAAAAATAGTTTTTCGTTCTCTCCTGTAACAGTTAGTCTAAATATTTTTTTTGATAAATACATCAACGTTATTTTTTAGCAAGTTTTCATTAAATGTTAATGAGGGGAAGAAACTTCTGTTGTGCAGATGTTTTTTTTGTAATTGTATATATATTCTCTATAAAAATTGTTTTAAAAACATTTTTCTCGTTGCCATCGAAGAAAGCTGAGCTTGATATGTGCAATACAAGGTCATTTTGAAATTAGAGCTAAACATGGACTTGCGTCGTGGAAAGAATGAGGAACGTCATCGGACTTGTCTGACATCGTTTCGACCGTTTCGTCATCTGGTTATCGAAACAAAAGAGCGAGAGGACGAAAATGCACTGCGTATGCGTGATGAGTGGAGTGCTTGAAAGACAAAACAAAATTTGGAAGACAATGTTTTGTCGCAACTTACCGTTGAAACACAGTTGTTTATAAAAGATAGATTTCGTGGGGACGCGAAGGGAAAAATGACGAATTTTGCAGATGCGAGATTTAAAGAAGATAAATACAACTTTGCAGGAGAAAGGAGACGATTGTTTTATTTGTATTATGTGGATTCTTGTGATCCAACTCGTGTTGTCCACTTGTGATCCTGTCAAACATGTCAAACGAAGACAAAGAAACGGTTGCCTGATCTTTCAATCCAAAAACACTTTTACTCATAAATACCGCTTTGTTTCTCGGTAAGAAACCTGAGTTAAAGTTCGCTAAAGAAATTAACTTTTTGCGGCAGAAAAGGTTGTGGAATTTAAGTTTGCGAATAAGGCCTTGACATTTGTGCAAAATTAGGGAAAAATTGCGAATGAGCAGATTTTTATTAAAATTGCGGAATTAAAGAACGCGAAAAGGAAAAGTTTTGATGAAAACCGAATCATTATATCACTAACAGGCCACATCTTTCCCTTTGCTTATTACTCAGTTAAAAACTAAACTATTCTGCAGGTTTTTCGTGTGTGAACTCACAGCATTGTTTGTAAAATTATGTGTTAATATGATTTTTTAATTTTTTATATCTTTTTCTGTGATATTAGCGTTAAGGTTCTGAGGAAAAGGCTGGTGTTTAACCTCGTTAAATTTTAAACGCGGCTCCACCTATTTTCAAGGCTAAACTGATTTTTGGCTTTTTGGCTATTTTTTAAAATATTAGGCGTCCGGCGAAAGTTTATAGTCGTCCTCAATTTTTCAAGAACGTTTGTCACTACTGGGGCCAACGTCGAGTTGATCATGACGTTGATTTTATTAGTAGTTCTATTAAATAAAGTTATCCAGAAGATCATAATCGTACGAACATTAGTCTCGCCCGGGTCTTTAGTGTGTCGACACCAAAAAGAAAGGTAAAAAAGAAGCCTTGTCGGGCGACGAGGTTGCTTCGTTCCCAAGGCCTGCAGCCTTGTCTCCTCCTCCAGGAAATCTCGTATCTTTTCTGACATTGGGACGGCGATAAAAATGGACTGGGTTAGGGCCTGTTGCTCGTTTATTTCCAGCTGCAAAACGACGCGATATAAAAACAAGTCCTGGGTGCCAGGTTGTCTCTAAACTTCCATATGGTTGCCAGTAACTTCATTTCTGGAATAACAACTGCCTGCTGTTAAATATGCACCCTTAGTAATGTCAATAACATATTGAGACCCCCATGGTCTGTGACATTTTTGACTACACAGGGGAAGAATCCTGAAAAAAAAAGTACAAAGCAGAGGTTGTTTTTCTTTACCAAGTCCCAGGACCTTGTCGGGCCGTGGCCAGCAAAGTCAGTATTTTATTTGCCGCCATTACCTTTTCTTTGAGGAGACGGAACAGACCGGTCTGCCATTTCTTTTCTACTGAGGTTTTCGTTTTATCTCAAATATTTTGTCCAAGATGCCCTGTATGACATCCGAGAGACAGTTAGATATTGGCGATGTAATCAAGCTACTAGAAAATGTAGAACAGTACGAATATGTTCATTCACCACCAATGAAACCTAAAGCTGGAGAAGCTTATTTATTTGTACCGGCTTGTCCGGAAGAACAAGGTGGGTCATGGTTATTTCAACACGCAAAAATACAAAGTCAAGACTTTTTATGCGAACATTTGTGTGAGCATTTGCTGATCAGTGGAAGGCCCATTCTCATGTGTTACGACAAGCCTCATCTACAAATGCATGTAATTAGGGTCATTGTTTTGTGCATTTTGTTGTGCCACAAACTCTTTGTAAACAAAACAGAATGCCACATGCCATGTGCAGTTTATTGCTCTTTGTTGAGTTTATTGCTCTTTGCTGAGCTGCTTGCTTCTCTTTAGCTAGTTAGGTAGCTAGTTGGTTAACCAAGCACCCACCAACAGACGGAGAAACCCGCAAATTTGTTTAAACAAACCAAAAATAATTTTGTATATATTTTTAAATGAATGGACATTCTTCATTTTCACCCACTATACTTTCAATACTTTTTTTAATCATATTAAAACAGTGGTTTTGATTGCTCTATTTTTTATAACAAAATGCAGTGATTTTTATGTTTGTATAGGGATGTTTTCTTGTCATTTTAGACGGTTTAGAATGGTGATATTTAGCTAAGCTTCAAAAAGACGTCTTCTAATTTTCTCAGATCACTTTAAAGGCGCGTAATCACCCTTATCGAAAAAAATTAACATATATAGTCAGATAAGGTAATCGTTACGCACTTATCACAAAATTGGCTTTTTCGCGGCTTCTGCTTGCCATTTCCGTTTGTTTACTATCGCAAATGCGGCGCCATTATTAATTCCACGTTTTTCAATAATAAACAATCTTCTGAAATAAGTCTGGCGAGTTTTTTTTCAATATTTCGACTGCGTAATAATAATAGTGTAGAAATGTCAATCATTACGCATTTTTTTACATTTATTCCGCACCTGCGTAATAAAAAGAGTGCCTTGCGTAACAAAAATAAACTCTCTTTACGCACTTCAGCTTTAATTATTACGCGTCTACAGCAACATCCTCTTTCGTCCATTGTGAAGGAATACGGGCGTAAAAGGAGTTCTAAAACGACCACCGATGTTAGCCTACTAAAGTCCATACCGGTGGATCCGGAAGTTATCCGGTAAGTTCAAGACACGCATGTCTAAAACGTGGTCTTTGGCCATGACAAATTGTTGAACAAATCAATACTCGTGAAGACAAATGGGCTTGTGTTGTAATGAAGTTTGGGGGATATGTAGAATAGAATTATTAACTTTTAGTTTATTTTTCTAAATAAAACTTGTTACATAGGTAGGCCCTATGACATGCTTCTCGATCTTCTTTCTTTGCCTGTTCGAATATTTTCCGAATTTCGGCGTATTGTGGAAAGTTCCATTTTTTAGCGCCAAGAAAAGTAGCAGCTAATGGGCCACAGATTACATCCTGAATCGGAAACACCGAAACGTCGCTTCCAGGAATATCGTATTCCCGAAAGATGCAATCTGTGACCCCAAATTTCTGTTGCAAACACTCGATTTCAACAGCACACGGGTATCCATTGCTATCATTGGATAGAAATCTCTTTAACAACCTTCCAATGAAAAGATTTGGCCTGTTCTTTGATGTAAAGATACAAGCAAACCACTTCCCCAATAGATCATTTTCTGGCACTGGTGGTTTGAGTGCATCCCAACATCCCTCCGAAGATAAAGCCATATTTTCAAACATTACATCTTCTTCCGACTCTGAAGACTCATCTTCAACCTCTTCCTCGTCCTCATCCTCACTGCTTTCTTCCTCGCTGCTTGTTTCTTCTTTTTTTTTGATGGGTGGTTTGATAGGCTTCTTTGTCATGTTTGCATTTTTGTTGGCCCTTAGGTTGGCTCTTTCAATTTTTCGCTTCTCTCTCTCTTCTTTTTCCTTTTTCTTACTCTGGAGCTCTTCAAGTAGGTCTACTTGAGTAATGACCTTCCCGCGTAGATCAAGTTTCATCCTTTTTACCTTAGGCCTGTTAACAGGCCCCTTTATTTTGTCTAGATACAGCTCCTCGAAACTTTTGTTTTTTGGGCTGCCACCACTCTTCGTCCTCGAAGTTGAAACGTTTCCAATGGGTTCTAACTTCCACCCATTCGGTATCCAGTGAAAACCAGACGGAGCCTCGTACGGATAATCTCCGAGGTATTTTGTCAAAAAGCTTGAATCGGAATTTTCGGCACTCGACGACAGGGTACTTTTCTTCGTACTGTTAGCTACTGGTGCACTAGACACAGGAGTGGAAAACGACTGCGCAGGAGGGAAGTTAACCTGATTTAAGTTTGGTGTGGCGGAAGATATAACAATATCAGCTTCCACATCAGTTGTTGGTGTAGCGGGAGTCGGGACAGCGTCAAGAGCTTCGTTTGTTCCACCAATTGCTTGATCAACGTTCCTTTATGTAAATTTTTAAAATTAAAGTATATAATTATTGAAAATATGCTTAAAGAAAAAATTTATAACGTTGGTATTTATACTCACTCTTCCGCAAGCTTATCCCAATCAAGCTCGTTCCCAGTTTTCTTCCACTCCTCATACTTTGCCACAAGTCTTTGATCCAACCGATGTTTAGGATATTTTGACCTATCAATTGGCCATATTCCTGCAAATCAAATTTATTTCAAGTTATTAAGTGTAAAAATTACTTAGAGCATAATCAACATTATTATTTAAGTTTACCTGTTGATTCGAAGCCACTGATTACATTTTCTTTGTGCATTCCATCGTTCCATATTTTGCACAACTGATTAACAAAATCAGATTTGGTCATTTGATGTTTTGGACCGAACGTATTGACACGTTCTTGGAGAAGTTTCTCCCAAAGACGCTTAAGTGGTCCAAAGCAAGCAACATCCAATGGCTGCATAACATCCGTTACGTGTGGCGGGAACTTAAGTATAATAATATTTTCAGCCAGTCCGCGCGATATAACCTGGATGGAGATATGGGTAAGATGTCCATCTAACAGCAGTAGAAGTGGTCTGGCAGTCACTGTATCCGCAAAATGGTTGAACCACTCTGCAAATACTTCAGAGTCCATCCACCCTAATGTAAGGTAAGCAGAAATATGTAAATATGTTATGTAAATTTCTCTGTTTAGATAAAATATATGCGGTAAAGTTATATACCATTCTCGGACTTTCCGTAATATGTGTTAGGCAGCGCCATATCTCCAAACCAACTAGATTGCATATTCTTGCCTTTAAATATTATCAAGGGATCCAAAACAACCCCGGCAGCACTACAAACACCAAGGGCTGTGATGTTCTCACGTCCCGCCCCGAAACGAAGTTTCAGTGCGCGTTGACCCTGAAAATCGCGAAAGTGTTATGTAGTGTAAAAACTTATAATATATAACATCTTATGCTGACGAATGACGATATACCTTTACGGAGACAACTCTTCCTTTAGAGGGATCTGTGGGAAAGCCACTCTCATCACAATTCCAAATGCGTGATGCGTTCAAAGTTGGATATTGCTCAAATGTCTATAAAATAAAAGGAGGGAATTCTTATGATGACATATATCTTGTGCGGTTATCTTTTTATAAAGGATTGAAAAATCAATATGGTCCTGTTATAAAAATAAAGGTGTTCGGTTACCTTCTCAAGTTGATCGTAGAAGTCATATATGATAAACGGATTAGATGTGTTGGCTTTTCTGGCAGTGCTTATCATCTCTGCTTTTTTATGCGACAGCCTGTTCCTTCGCATAAAACTTCGTAACCAGGTAAATCCCGGCTTCCCACCTTTAAACTGAACTGCGTTTATATTATTAGCAGAGATGTAATGGCCGACTAAGTCCTGGAAAAAAAATGAAAAATTATTTAATTGCACGGCTCCATATACACAGCAGTTTAGTTCAACTTGTAGGATTGTATATATTTACTTGAATTTCCAGCATTGTGGGACTAAACCCAAGGTTGCAGACAACTGAGATGCATTTTGCTAGTGCTTTTTCCGTTTCAACATCAAAGACGCATTTTCTACCAGATTTCCCAAGCTCAACACCTTCGCGCCGTTTTCTTAAACGGAAGCGTATCGTCGCCTCGTTTATTTTGTAGCGCTTTGCAATACCACGAACTGATGATCCAGGAACTGAATCTAATTCGTGCAAAGCATCCTGAACGTCCTTTTCTGTCCATGCATTCGTAAGTTTTTTCGGCACCTTTCGACTACCAACTCTTTTTTTACCCATGTTTAGTTGCACGTTGTTTGTTCATAGAAGAAGAAAAGGAAAAGAAAAAAATACTTCAATAGTTTCTATAAGTACGCGCCAGTGCTGTTTTGATTGGCTATTTAAAATAAACTAAGTGGGATTTTAATCTGAAGTCATAGGTCATAGGTTTCTCTTTTGATAATTATTTCTAGTGTTGAGAGCGAGCGTGTGTAAAGAATGCGTAACGAATACAGTGCTGCTTGGTTGAGCTAAGTAGGAGTTTAATCTAAATTCATAAGTCATAAGTTTCTCTCTGATGAAATATTTCTAGTTTTGCATGCTGATCATACAGTACAAGAAATGCGTAACAAATAAAGCGCTAGTGATCATATTGCTCACAATTCATTACGCACACTTTTTTACGAATACTAGACGGAAAATATACCTAAAATAATGATTGGCAAGAGGTTTGTGGACCCAGGGTCAATTAGCGGCGACCGCATGAGATTTCTACCCATGCGCAAAGATGGTAGAACAAAGTTTCAAGATGTCGCGATAAAGTTGATATTGGCTGCGTTGACTACCACATTATATAACTTGTTTTTTTTTAAGTTTTTTGAAATATGAACTATTTAAGTTATTAAAAGAGTTTAAGGTATGTCTTAAGTTTATAAATGCCTTCTTTTTGTTGCTGTTTCTATGTTCATTTCGGCGAAAAATACACTCAAATGAGATGCGTAATGATTACAGATGCGTAATGATTCGGCAATCTGACTATACATTTTTTATATTTATTTCAAAGTTCAGACGGAGTTATGACTTTCCTGAAAATTTGAGGAAATAAAACCTACTAGAAATGGAAATAATGGTACTTCAATATCTGGAATTTATTGGGGTTTTTTTCCAGCCGCCATATTTAACGGTCTTGTTGATCTCTTATTCTCGTCTAATAAGCGGGCCGTCGCAAAATGTTCGTGTGAAACCATAGGTAAACAAACGGCCTTATCTTTAAATGAGCACTGAGATGGAGTTCGATAAAATCGCCATTATGGTCGGCTCCGTTCACGCTGTTCTTTTTGGCTTGTTTTTCTTTGTAAAACATGGCATCAAAATGTGGAAAGAAGTTTTGGTTCTGTTTAAAAAAGCGGCCGAGCGTAAAAACATCTGTATCACTTTCTCCACTTAGATTTAATTTTCTTCTATTCTATTCGCCATTGTTTTTGGAGACCAGACAAAACAGAAAGAAGAAATCACAGCATTGCCTCGTGGTTATTAATTATGATAATTAATGCTTCTCATGCTCTTTCTTTTTTTATTAGCATGACCGGGATTATTGCATCTTATAAGCCAAAAAGCCCAACGGGGGAGAATGCTCATTGTGATAGTTGAAGATAGTTGAAGCACTATGGAGATAATTAAATTTAGAGCATGAAAGGGGAAATTCTGAAAATTTAGGTATTCTAATTGTGTAGATTTGATACTGTCTCCATAAGGAAACGACTAACTGTTTGAACAAAGGAAAATAATCAAAAAGTAAGACAGCTAGCGAGGCGAAGCTGTCTTCAGAAACAACAACAAGAAGTGGTCAGTGTTGCAAAGAAGTCTGATTTCAGTAAGTTAAAACGTTTAAATAATAAAGAATAACACAGAAACTTCGATTGATTTATCTGATTTATCATGTTCGGAACTTTGTTGATACATTTATAAAAGCATTACGATGGAAACACAGCTACGGATACTCTCCCTCATTCATTATTTTTTCTGTAATGGCATGAATCCAGCAACCATGTGATCGATTTTGCCGTGCGTTTATTATCGCATGATTCGTGCAATGAAATGCAATGGCGGTTCTGTAGGCGAAGAGAAATAGGGGTGAGTTTGTTATTTCTATGAAACATTTGAACATGTTCTGGTTGTCAGTTTTCAATAAAATTTTCAGGATAATGTTTTCTTATGTATATCTTTCAATTTTTACAATAAAATAGGCACCTCTAAAAAAAGTTGCCTACAGGGTGATTACGCGCCTTTAATATTTAATTCCAACCCTTTTATATATAAAATCATTTGAAAACATATTTTAAATGTTTGTAGTAATCATTTGAATGTGACACTAAAGTACAATCTACATTACAAAAGTTTCCAAAAGGTAGTAAAACTGTGAAAATTGAAAAGAAAAAGAATTAAAAACAAAAATTAAAAAGTGATCTCCATTAGAATTTGCCAAATACATTAGAGAAGGAAGTCTTCAACGAAAGCAGACTTCCATTACAGGTCACTTGGTCTGGAAGATTATTCCACACTTTTGCAGCTCTAAATGGGAAGGCTTTTTTGCCAAATTCCGTGTTGACCAAGGGAAGTGTGAACCTGTTTTTTGAAGCTCCTCTTGTTTGTTGATTGTGGCAGTTTTTTGCCAAAAGGAATTTTGAGCGCATGTAATCAGGAGCAATGTGATTCATGGCTCCTGATTAAATTGAGTAAATTTGATAATAAATTTCATTATAAGCAGGCCATTTCAAAAGTTTTCAGCTAGGCATGCAATAAATCACACACTTGTATAATCCCGCGCATGTGGTGCACGTGCGATCTTAAAAAATTAAATTTTTACAGAGGCATAAGTAAGAATAAAAATACTTTACAGCGCATATGGACTATTAATGGCATGCCTAAACAAATCAGCGGTAAATGGTCTATATATATAAGCACAAGCAACACAAATTTTTTTCTTGTAAGAAAATAGAAAGGGAAACGCTTTCAAAACAAAAGAAATAAAACTTTGAGAAGAAGAAACTACAATAACCTTTTTGATGCGCACTTTAGTTTGTTCTCAAGAACCATTTTTAACCAAATATGAAGCAACCATTATGCAACTTCAGTTCTAGATATTGACTATCAAGCAACTAAGTTCTTAATGCACTGTTTAGCAGCTTCATTTATCAAAATATCACTTTTATCATTCTTTTGCTATTGAGGTTTTATTGGAAAATCTATAGGAATCATTTGCTATTTCGGCTAAAAAATCTTTGTACATTCAGAACATAAAATATGTCCATGCAACAGACAAAATACAGGTATTGAAATAAGAGAAGAGTCTATAAAATGCTTTTTGCAGTGTTGTTTTTGTGCACTGGAGATAATCATGTTGGCTGTATGACCTAAAATGATTGAGATATACTCAGCTTTTTTTAACTGACCAACAGGCAGTTAACGTTGCATACACTTCATCTTTGTTTAGATAACTGGAAATGTGATCAGTATCGTTGGGTGAATTATGGATCAAAAGAAATCCCAAAGCGAGACCCTTTGGTCAAAAAGCTGTTTTTTATTGGAAAAAATCCAGAGGGGAAAACCAATAAGTTCCAGCGCCATGTTTATACCTTGATTGGAGATCAGCGTTTCCCCCGGCCAGTGCTATGCCATTACATTGGTGATGAGTCTATTATGATTGACCACCCACATGGAAATACAAAAAGATCAAGTGACCCATACTTTGCAACCGCACCTTCTGTTAGAAAAAATATTTCGTTTAAAGTAGAATCACCATATGGAACACCGAATAGAGTACTCCAGGAAACAACTCTGGAATCACAAACATTGGACACACTTGGTAATCCAGTACTTACTCCACGCAACAAAATTCAAGTTCGGAATATTCGTAGGAATTTGCGGAAAGCAACTGAAAAGCAACGCCCTTCTACAGAAGATATGGCTACTCTTTACAGTCTTGGCACGGAATTGCCAGGTTTTTTTCATTATGTACGAACATTTCCTGATTTTGCAATGATAGTAGGACTGAATGATTTAGCTTTGGAGGTAGAAAACCTGTTAAAACTCAATGCCGGACCTTTAGTTTTCTCTTTTCATGAAACATTTAAAGTTGGTAAATTTTATGTCACAACTTTCAATTTTGTACATGCTGCATTTTCTGATAGACCTGTGATACCTCTACAGTTTTTGATCACAGAATCGACTGGTGAATACCCATTATATGAGAAATTGTTACGTACTGTATCTGAAAGCATACCGTTACTTGACCAACTAGAAACTGCTGTGGTTACAAGCCAAGAACATAACTTTGCAACACCTCTAAATTTAGTATTTCCCAACTTCATGCAAGTTTATGACTGGGAGCTGGTTCTAATGACTGCCAGATCATGGCTTAGAAAAAGCAACCAAAGTGTAAAAGCGATTACAGACCGTGCTGAAGATCTTCGAATTCTCTTAAACAGCCCCTCGTATGACGAATTTCAACAAAATTTGGAAAAGTTTAAAAATCAATGGGATGAAAATTTTGTTACTTATTTTAATGAATACTTATTAGAAATTATTCGTAAAAGGTTAGGAAGGTGGCTACTTGAAAGGTATAAATTGTATCATCCACAGATGGGTGTTATTGGTGCAAGAAATCTGGATCTACAAGTTGTAGTGCGTCATTTACAAGAGCTTAAAGTTGTCACATTAGATATTCTTTTGCCATCTTTATATCACCTGCAGCTCTTCTTGTCAACCAATGTAATGAAAGGTTTCTGCGGTGTTGGAAAATATAAACTCAGTCCTGAGTTAAACTTTCTTAAACGCGAAGCTGATGAGTTAACATTGCCAACTAAATTGTATGAACCACAAGAGATCGTAAACATTCTAAAGGTACGTGGCATTTCGTTAGTTTTTGAAGAGATGCAGGAAGAAGGAGAAGTTGGAAGTGTAATCCAAGCTCAAAGAATTGTTGAAATGGACAACATTGTTCACAGTCATCAACTTCAGGTATGAAGATATTTTATGCAATCTTTACTAGGACACTGACATAATTCTGGTATTATAGCCAGTATAGTTATAACGCGATACATATGTATGTACAAAAGTATCTTGTAATTTTTAGGGATTTATGTAGGTTTAAATTATTGTGAGTGAAGTACTTTAATGGTAAATTTTCACACTTTTAACGGGTTTTGGTCAAATTTGCGAAATTGTGTACCCATGAAATATTATCCAAATTATTATTTTGTATAAAAAAAGCGCAATTTTATGCAAAACACTGTCGCGAAAAATCATAACAAATATTCATTACAAGTATACTTGTTTGAATGGTGGAGAAATGACTTTTCTTTAGAAAATATTTAACAATTTTTACATCATTTTTTGAAAAAAATACCTATGCAACTTTTTACAAGCAAATATGCGCAAAAATTAATACCCATGAGATATATTTTCTTCTGCCATTAAGGTACTTGATTCAGATTCGTATGTACTGCGTGTGTATTGTTTAAAATCTTCTTTATAGGCTTTCATGGTAAAATCACCATCAGGAAGTTTACAAGCTGTTCGTTTATTTCCTCGAGAGTCTTGTTCCTGTTCATTCAGTCAACGATGTTCGCATATAATGGCTGTTATGATAGCCGTTGGATTGCCATTGTTTCCTGAACCAGTAGCTAAAAGTAAGATTGAAGTGTATTTCATTGGTTATTATTCGTGATTTTTAAATGTTCTACAATATAGATACTTGTCATTTAAAGCTGTTCTTTAAAGCTGTAGGGTTTACTCAAGATGTCTTTTTTTCATGTGTTAGTAACTACAGGGCGTGGATGTAATTTGGTGGGTTTTTTAAATAAAATTCATTCATTTATTCCCCACCAAAATAGTTCTGATTAAGGTATTCTTTTGCATTCTTTAGAACTAATCATAACAAGTAATACACATGATAATTTAAGGCGGTTTATATTGATCGAGTTGATCGATTAAAAGTAGGAGACCATCCAATTTTTGCAATGATCGACGCCTTTAGTAAGCTTCTTTGTGTTACAATTTCTACCCTTCATTTTTGTAGAAAAAAAGGCCAGAAAATCGCGTTCGCAGCCGACAAAATATATTCGTCCAACAGCTCAACAGTCGTTCATGGAATACGAACTTGCAGATACTTCCATGAACCAACAGCCGACTGTCATTCCGATGATTGTGACAACGACAGATGGTGGAGAGAACTATGTTCCAGCTACCATAGATCTCTCCTATCAAACCGCTTAAGTTAAATTTATATTTTAAAGACCTTTGTATATTCTTTATATTAAGTATGGTAATTATTAACCAACGACTGTCTTTTGACCTTAATTCCATTTTTCTTGATTTTAGGGTGAGGGTACAGGAAAATGAATTTTTAACAGGATGGCTAAAATTTGGACTAAAAATATTAATTCTTCAGAAAATCTATAATTGTTCACCCCGACATGTAGGTGCTTTTAACATCCGTTTTTTAAAAATGATAGACGAGTGACGTATTTTATAGCAAAGGCTTGGTTAATATAGGGCTCGTTTCTTAAAATATTGCCAACATATAAAGTACGTAACAAAATACGTTTTTTAGTTTTCTATTTTTTTACCTCTAATTTTCCTCGAAAGGTACATAGGTTCATATTTAACAAAAACAACATTGTATAGATGACTTGCCAATGTTAACAAAAGTGTGCAGTTTGCAGCAAGCATTTCTGTAGGTAGAAAATATACACAACAGACCACAATAATCAAAGAAATCATCCAAAAAAGAAATGATTGCTTATAATTAGGGAATTTTTTGTAAGAAAAATTAAAAAAATATACAGCACACATCCGCTAATTCGAACACGCAAGGGGTCGAAATATATGTTCGAATAAACGATTGTTCGAATTAAGCAGCAGTAAATAGAAGAGTTTCATAAAGCAAGGGACCAAAAACTTTGTTTGACATGGCGGATGTTCGAATTAACGGCATTCGAATTAACGGATGTGTACTGTAGTTAAAATTTAATTCCAGTTCCTCTTGGATCTTCTGCTACTCAAAAAATCTTTAATCTTCATTAAAGCCATTTTACCCTGTAAGAGTCCTGCTTTTTTGTGTGTGTGCGCGCATGCCAATTGTCCTCAAACTGAAATCAAAACTACTTCACGCGAAAAGTAGTCTATAAGATAATGTGCAGACTTACTTATACATGTATCGTTTGTTTTTTTCTCTGTATAACATGATAAATTTTGTTACGACACTCGTGAATTCATATTTCAGGGATCGCGCAAGGAATAAAAGTTGGGGGTGGGGTTATGATCGCTCTTGGCAAATAAGTGGAAGGGGGTAAGCCCCCAAGGCCCGGACCCATGTAATAAGTTAATCCCAGGGTCTCTCGACCCCTGAACCATTAAAAGATGTCACAAGACTTTGGCACTACACGGGAGCGCGTGACTGCCGATTTTTTACCGGTAACCGGCATTATGTCTTAAAACATAAACAACTAAAATGGCAGCCAAGCTGTTGCGATTGAGTAACGTTCAACCTCCAATCTAATAGGAAAGACTTAGCTAACATGTGTGTAAATTTTTTTTATCTTTTTGTTTTTATGTTTCTAGCTACAATTTTCATTGTTTTTTAGCTATAGCTAGCTATAGCTTTCACGTACGCGCTATACAACACCTACCTCTACCTTCATTCTCAAGTCATCATTAAAAAATGGATTGGGAACTTTTTAACTGATCGACTACAATCTGTTGAGGTAAATGTTGTACAGTCAGAATAGTCTCGTGTTTTGAGTGGTGTTCCTCAGGATTTTGTCTTTGGTCCGGTTCTATTTGTGATTTACATAAATACATTAGCTAGTTGACGTCATATAAGAATTGTAGCTAGCGCTTGGAAAGAATGGAGGAGGATAATTGGGTAAGAAAGTGTAGAGACTTGATAGTTCCTGGGGCAAAGCCCAGAGGCAGACCGAGAAAGACTTGGCAGGAGGTTATAAGGACAGACTTGATACAGAGGAAGTTGAGTTTAGATCTAACACAGTCTAGATTGTAGATCAGATTGGAAGAGGGTCATTAATAATACCCGGTCCAACCCATGCTAGCATGGAAAACGGACGTTAAGCCGAGAATGATGATGATGATGATGTATATATAATCCGCCAACTCCGTGAAAAAAACACATTTAACGTCCTTATATCCATATCGTCAACATATCGGTTATTTCAAACTTTTGTTATCGTAGCGCTATCTGTCGCGGACCGTTCGGGGTATATGACAAGAAAAAAATAAAGCTGTGATGGATCCTTTAATTGCTATGGTTCTGAAGCAACAACACGAAAGCAAACAACAACAATGACAGATAATGTTAGAAGTATATTTCTCTTGTTTCATGTCATAACTACACTTGAGTTTGGGGAAAGGGGGGGGGGGATGTCAGGTTTGGTATCGGGGGGCCCAAACCAGATGCGTGTGTTTCCATCCTTACCCTTAGTAAGACGTATCTCGTGGAAACGTCTGCGTATCTCGTGGAAACGCTAACTCACCTGGGTGTATCTCGTGGAAACACCTGCGTATCTCGTGGAAACGCAACCCTCTCTGCGAATCTCGTGGAAACGCCTACATCTCAGCAAATCTCGTGGAAATGCCTACATCTCAGCAAATCTCGTGGAAATGCCTACATCTCAGCAACTCGCTTGGAAATTGCCTACATCTCAACAAATCTTGTGGAAATGCCTACATCTCAGCAAATCTCGTGGAAATGCCTACATCTCAGCAACTCGCTTGGAAATTGCCTACATCTCAGCGACTCACTTGGAAATCGCCTACACCTCAGCAACTCGCTTGGAAATTGCCTACATCTGAGCGACTCACTTGGAAATCGCCTGCACCTCAGCAACTCGCTTGGAAATTGCCTACATCTCCGCGACTCACTTGGAAATCGCCTACACCTCAGCAACTCGCTTGGAAATTGCCTACATCTCCGCGACTCACTTGGAAATCGCCTACACCTCAGCAACTCGCTTGGAAATTGCCTACTACCTGCTATGGCGTATCTCGTGGAAACGCACCTCATTTGTTAGGGAAACAAACGCATCTTCATCCCATTTGGCTGACGAAGGAAGCCCGGCATCCCCAAATTAACCCCAAACTGATTTTTGAAAGAAGACAATTTTTTAGATATTAACTCACATAATGTGTTAATGCACAACAACAACTAGTAACGATTCAGTCAATTTATAAAATATCAATTAATATGAATCTACTTTTAAGAACTAATAAGCACTATTGATTGTTTCTTGCTTGGATCTGTGAAACGAGGCCTTGCGTTTTTGAGATTTATTTTGTTGATGTGTACAAAACAATGTACTGGGAATGGCAGGATCATATCATTACATGTTATAACACCACTGTGTTAGCAGTCTATTTGAAACAAGATTTCTCCAGTACAATTGCTAGTCCACTTTACTAATTGTTAATAATGGTGAAATCTAAAATTCCACAAAACACTGACAGTCATGTGTATTAATTTCAAGACCACTGTTGATCCTTATTTTGTAAATTCCTAGAATAATTTTTCTAATTACCTTTGTAGAGAACAAAGAAAGGGCTAAAGTAACTGTCTCAGTATACAAGGTGTTGTGAGAATGCATTAGTAGCTTTGAGATCCTACTGAAGTTCTTATTTGTTTCTCCAATAACCTATCCAAGCCTGATTTCTAATTTTACTTTCTTATAACTATGTAACTGTACACTGTGGATGAGTAAATTATCAATGCTCATTCACCCAACTAACAGTTGACTTTAACAGTGTGACATCTGTGCACAAAAAGTTCAATAATTCTCTACAAAATATATAGCCATTTAAAAAGTGAGTTCGAAAGAGAACTTGAAACTAGCCTTATTCTTAGGGCTGTTGATAGTTGAAAGAAAAGTGAACCACACGGCCAATCCTACCAAAATACAGAGACGGATTGCAAAATCTATTGTTTTGTAATTTTTCATGTCATAAGAAGGGCCTAGTTCCAAAGTTTCTTAATTAGTTTCTTAATTTTAAATTTTACGCGATGGAATGTTCGAGAGTTAACTCGTCTGCAGTAAAATTGCAATGACCTTGTAAATTGAGCGCATGTTTTATTGATGGTTGGATGGTGTCTATCAGAAATAGACATAGAATGTAGTAGTAAAAGTTTCTTGATTTTGGTTTCTACATGTAGGTTTCTTATAAAAAAAGGGATAGGGATTCAAATTTAGTGCAATTAGACGATATCAGGCTGTGAAATTTTTACAACGCTTATAGGCTAAAGTAAAGTTGTAATGTATACAAAGCCCATACATATTATATGAGAAATACTTTATGGAAGTAATATTAGAGTTGAATTTCATGACACCAGGGCATGTCTGATTTAGAATACATACATTAAAACTAGGATTTAAAAATTTGAAAGCAAGCATGGATATTTCCTAATGTATAAGTCGCATTACCAAAATTAAAAGCCTGAAAGTTTTTTCTACCCAATCGTTGCATTAAGGACTATTCTCAATTAAGTCTAATTTTACATAACAAACAGGAGTTTGACATTTGCCGAAAAATATCATTTCATCTGTTGTCACATGACTAATTATCAGTCCTTACATAAAATTGTTTATAAATTTGGCTTCTGTCTATTGTATTCCTTGCACTTATAAATACTATGAGCTTTATGTAAAATATTTAGACTGAAGATGACATTAGAGTATAGGTGTATTAAAATAAAATTTGAGATGTTATTAAATTTGTAGTTATTATTCTTATAATGCAATGAACGTCATAAACCATAGCACAAGAATGACCTCATCAATTTTGGTAAAAGAAGCATCAAGAAGCCCCTTCTCACTATAAATGTTTCGCAATATAGAATTCCTGAAATGGAAAGCCTGACCATATTTTTACCCCCACTCAGTCTGCAACTAGGACCCTGTCTAAAAGAAAATTATTTCCTGATTTCACACACGCAGTTGATCAAATTTACACAATTATAAAAAAAATGTGTGACGACTGCAAAACAAATTTTTTATTTATTATTCTCACAACCCAGTGAACGTCATAAAGTCATAGCAAAAGAAATGCCTGACCACACAAATTTTGGTAAAAGCATAATGTTAGCTAATATGTGTTCCTTTATTTTTGAAGAAACCCTGTTGCTACCATGGATGTTTGCTACAAATAAAATTGCTAAAGAGGGAAGCCTGGCCATTTTCTACCACCAATCACTCTGCATCCGGGGCCCTGCTAATAAGGTCATTGTCATTTCAAAACACTCAATTAAATCCTGTTTTAAATTGACTGAAAGTCATGCACAAGGCACAATTTGCATTCAGCATCGATGTTTGATTGTTTCCGTTAAGTCATCTTAGGAGCTAAACTTAGGAGGCTTTTTGACTTAAGGCAACATCTTTGACTTATTCACAGATATTTAGATTGATTTTAAGCTATATTTTGTTAGAAAAAAAATTTGTTCAAATTTTCATTGTTCTAAGAATTGTGTTCCTACACATTTAACGTCCTTATATCCATATCGTCAACATATCGGTTATTTCAAACTTTTGTTATCGTAGCGCTATCTGTCGCGGACCGTTAGGGGTATATGACAAGAAAAAAATAAAGCCGTGATGGATCCTTCAACTCCGTGAAATTTGAAAAACACGTTTTCTTGCTTTCTGATGACTAACAAAAATATTTTAAAAATTAAAATATTCATTAGAAAACATTCTCGAATCATTGGGCCCTCAGAAAAGGTATAACATGACCATAATTATAATCAATTAACTGAGATAACAATATATATAAAAAATGACCACCGTCGCGCTTGACTTGAAAATCACAAAAAGGTGTCGCTGGCTGAACTTACCGCCAAATTTTTGTCATGCGCGAGTTCCGACACCCCTAAAATGATTAAGTGGTAGTATCAAACCCCCTGAATCGAATTCATTCATTAAAAATGGTAGACAGAGCTGTGGTAAGTTGTTGAAGGCTTCAAAAGCAGTTTCAAGGAGTTATCGGATTCACAAAGTTGGCGGATCATATGCTATATATATATCTATTTTGCTGACGATAACAAATTATTAAGAGGAATTTTCACTGATCTGGACTCAGAACTGCTTCAAAATGTTATCAATAATCTGTACCAATGGTCATGTGACTCACATATAAAGTTTCGTACTGATAAATGTGTATTAATGAACATTGGTAGTATACATAATAGACCTTCTCTAAGCAGAACATATTATATGAATGGCCTACCATGAATCCCTCCAAATTGGAAGAAGATCTTGGAGTGCTTTTTGATGATAACTTTAAAACCTTTCACATTTCAATAAAAAGCCTGCATTTTTTCATTTTCTTTTGTGTTCATGAGAACGTTTGTGTGCATTTGATTTTTCACCTTATGCCAACACGTTTCCATCTCATTCCCATCATTCCCATCATCCTCAATCAGTCCAGCACACTTTTGAACGTTTTTATTGTGTCATACACTACTAGAAATATTTATATCTAACATAATTAAATATATATATATATATTCCTTTTATGGTTTATTTCAATTAATATTTGTGATTTGTGATTACAGTGAACCAGACTTATGAGTTTTATTTAATTTATATACTTTTTTATTTCTTTTTTAATATTTACTATACTATTTACTATACTTGTTAATTATGCGATAGAATACGACACATCGCGCACAAAACTAGTGTTATTAAAAATGTATATATTTCTAAGTTTAAATTTTCAAAACTATATATATATACTATACTTTTTTTTCAACAAAACATTTCCTAAAAGATTATAAAAATTGTGCCCAAAACTGTTGTTGTTTAAAAAAGTCTTACACCTACGTTTTATATTTTAAAGACAATATTATCCTTCTGAACATTTAATTTGCATATGTTTTAGCAAAACCTTGAGAATAGTTTTTTGCCGCATTACTTTAATAACAGGGTGGTTTTTTGTATGACAGTATTTTTAGCTGGGAAAATTCACTTTAACATCTGGTCATGTTAAATGAGATTTCCCTGTGAAGAAGCTGTTTTAGCGTTCTAACTACCACGCTGTATTAACTTTCTACGGTACCGTCTCGATAATTTTCCCTTTTTACTCTTCACTATTTACAATTGGACGAACCGTTTCTTTGTGTTCGAAAAAGGTAAGTGTAGTTTAGTTGGGTTTGATCACAGGGCTAGGGTACGAGATTCCTTTGACTAGTGCGTGCTACTCATAAACTTTGTTCCCTGTTACAGCCCAAGCTATAAAAAAGAAACAACCAACCAATACACATGCGACTTTTAGTGCCAAAACAATGTAAATTTGTTGATATGACTTTTAATTACCACAGTGGCCAGGTATTTGGAAGTGACAATAAATTTTTTCTTATTTTTTTTTGCTTTATGTTTCAGGAAACAGATTGTTTAGCCTCTGAATGAAAAAATATGTGCGACTTTCCGATAAAATCTTAAAAAAGAAAAAAAATTGACGCAGGTGGGGTTCGAACACGTCTAGCACAGGAGGCGCTCAAAGTCAGTGAAAAATGCCATTGTGGGACAGACACCTCAGCTCCTTAACAATATTTAGTTTCTACGAGCTAGATAAAAAATGAGGAAAATCAAATTCGTCCTTAGCACCTCTTAGGTTTTTCCTGCTAGGTACAACAGAAATGCCTTCATTGAAATTTTTGTCCATGTAATCTAATGCAATGATTTGCTGGAGAAGAATACACAATGGCAGGCTGATCCTGTATCACATCCTCTTTCAAATACCTTGTTTTTCAATTCTATTATTGGTGTTTTTCAATTGTTTGTGAAAAATGTTTTGTTTCGCTGAAAAAACCTCCAAAAAAAGACATTGCCAGGGCATCCAAAAGGTATAACTTATGGGAAAAATATAAGGTTGTGGTATAATGCTTCATGTAGTAGGACATCATAATGTAACATTTTTCCATCTTTTTTTATAAATATATATTTTATTTTTAGAATGTTTGACTTTAATTTATCCACCTCAAGTGAGTTTGTTGATGAGAAGTTATTTTACGAATCTGTGCGACAATACGTAGTAAGTAATACACACAAATGTTTTTATAATTGGTTGTGCATTTAAATGCTGTGTTTTGGAGATATCATATGTTAGTAAAATTGGCTTGTTGCCATCCTAGAAAGTTGTAAGAAAGTTTTAAACTTTTAAAAATTTATTTTGTTATTAAAATTTTGAAAAAATATTCTAATGTCAAGTCTTGAAAAACATACTTTTATTAATATTCCTAAAATGGCTTTTAATTAATTTCAGTTCTGCTGTTGTCATTATGCATAGTTTGTTAAGGCCCTAAGTATTTTGCCAAATTTTTTTTACAACTCTATAATACTGTCTTTGAAAATACAAAATTGCATAGTTTTTGTTTTCTAGCATGGTTGACCAAACGTGGTATACCTCACAGCTGTGTGTTTGCATATATTTCTTCTTTGTTTGTTTAGATTTCACTCCTAACATTTATAATTCTTTACTTCTCATCGTATGTTATCATCAGTCGTTACAAAAAGAAATCTTTGGAAGAATCTGGTATGTAAAAGTTACACATTTTTCTTTCATTTCTTGCAAGATTGAAAAAACAAAAGAAGATAAGGACTTGGTGTTTACTTAAAATGTTCCTAATCTAAATAATATTAATATAGAAGATATTCACTGTTTGTATTCCCTTTTCAGATTATGAAGATGATCTTGTATACAGGGTAGCGTAAGTTGCTAATGATTTTTGAATTCAAAGTTATGTTTTTTGCATTTTTTGTTTTTATTGTAATATACAAAATCACTTTCTCTAGCATATGGCTTTGTTGTTTTACCATGACAGTTTCCATTGGTGCAGTTTTGTTACTACCCTTCTCCATCTTCAGTAACGAGATACTGATCTCGTATCCTGACAGTTATTATGTCAAGTGGTTGAATGACTCCCTAATACATGGTACGTTTCTGTGTTACTCAAGGTGAAATGAAATGAAAAACACAAAAAAAAATCCGTACAGATGTACAGTTTTAAATTTTCGGTGGACTTCAAAGGTGTTTCTATAATAAAGTAATTATTCAGAATTTGTTTAGAATTGTTGAGGGGATTGAGAAAGTAAAATGTTTTATTAATTTCAGGTTTATGGAATCAAATATTTCTTGGAACTTATATGGCAATGTTTGTGGCAATGCCATTTGCATACTTCTTCACTGAATCTGAAGGATTCTCTGGCTCAACAAAGGTATCATAAACAGCAGTTTATATATTTTTGGTCAAAAATAAAATCATTAAAACGCGCTTGTAATTTTACGCTAATGTTGCAAACTATAGTGCTTTCTGTTATATATGTTACCATCTCTTGTAAATCGTTCAAGCAGTTTCTCACATATTCTTGTACTAGCACACTGTGTTGCTGATTACTGGTCGAGATGGCAAATTTAAATGCTGAATAAAAACATTTTACGTATTTCATGATTGCAAAATATATGGCTCCATAGGAAGGAATATTTAAAAAATTCTTGACTAGATGTCAAGTTTCGTAAATCAATAAAGCAGTGTTGTTTTACATATTACACTGGAACATCATCATCATCATTATCGGCTTAACGTCCGTTTTCCATGCTAGGGTTGGACGGGGTATATTAATGACCCTCTTCCAATCTGATCTAGACTGTGTTAGATCTAAACTCAACTTCCTCTGTATCAAGTCTGTCCTTATAACCTCCTGCCAAGTCTTTCTCGGTCTGCCTCTGGGCTTTGCCCCAGGAACTATCAAGTCTCTACACTTTCTTACCCAATTATCCTCCTCCATTCTTTCCAAGTGCCCCAGCCAATTCAATCTTCTTATCTGGATAACATCTTTAATTCTACGGATACTTAGCCTGCTTCTTAGCTCATCTGAACTCTTTCTGTCTCTCAGACTGGCGTTACACATCCACCTAACCATTCTCATATCATTCCTTTCTAAACAGTCAAGATCTTCCTGCTTCACTGCCCATGTCTCACTACCGTACAACATAACACTTCTTACACAGGCCTCATACAACCTACCTTTTACCTCAATTGACAAGACTTTGCTAGTCAACAAAGGCAGTAACTCTCTGAACTTTTTCCAAGCAGAACCTATCCTGCAAGTAACACTTCTTCCAACACCCCCTTCACTGCCCAACATATCACCTAAGTAACAGAAGTTCTCAACTATCTCTAACGAGCCACTGTTGTACATCATTAAAGCTGGAAATACTTCATTCTCTATAATCTCACCTTTGCAACGCTTGCATACAAACTGAATGTCAGCTCTTAACCTTCCACCAATACTACTGCACTTCTTATGTACCCAATGCTTGCAAGTCTGACAAAAAATTGAGTTACTACCAACCCCTTTCCTGCAAACTCCACAAGGCCACTTTCCAACTACAAGGTCACACTTGGCTGCAATGCTACTAATCATGACTTTAGACTTTGCTGTGTTCACCCTTAGCCCTTTCTCTTCTAGTCCTTTCTTCCACTTCTCAAACTTTTCAACTAATTCTTCCATCGACTCTGCTATGAGAACCAAATCATCTGCATACAATAACTCTCATGGACAACCTGTTCTGAACTCCATCGACAGCGCTTTTAAGACTAGAACAAACAACAAAGGACTAAGTACAGAACCCTGATGTACACCAACATTTACACTAAATTCATCACTAAGTGAATTTTTAATCCTGACACGACTTCTAGCATTGCTGTACATAGACTGTACCATCGTAACTAGCCTAAATCTCTAAATCTACAAAGGCAAAATAGAGATTCTTTCTCTTTCCTAAATACTTTTCCTGAAGCTGTCTGAGTAAAAATATTGCATCTGTAGTGCCACGCCCTGGAACAAAACCAAATTGCATCTTATCTATATCAATTCTTTCTCTAAGTAACTTATCAATCACTCTTTCAATAACTTTCATTACTTGATCAACCAACTTCAAACCTCTATAGTTACCTCTTTCTAATGCATCACCCTTGCCCTTGAAACAATTCACTATTACACTCGACTGCCACTCACTCGGAATAGCACCATCCTTTATAATCTGATTAGCAAGACTTGTAATAAGCTCAACTCCAATATATCCAGATGCTTTTACCATCTCTGCAACAATACCTGATACTCCTGCAGCCTTGCCAATCTTCAATTTCCTAATAGCCTCCACTACCCATTCTGTCTTGATCTGCATAGCTGGCCCTTCTACCACATCATCGTCAGACAAATTATCCTCATCCCAATCAAACTCAGTGTTAAGCAACCTCTGATAATAATTCTTCCAAGCTACCCTTTTCTCCTCCTCTGTGCTAGCCAAAACACCTTCATCATTACGTATACACTTCTCACCTACAACATCTTGATTAGTCTTCTTCATTTGCTTTGCTATCTTGAATACCTCATTGCGCTGGTCTACCCTTCTTAACACATCTGCAAATCTGTTTCTCTCTGCTTCTGATTTTGCCTTATACACTGCTGTACGAGCACGACGCTTAACTTCTAAGTAAATATTTTTACTACCACCTGACTTCCACTCTTTCCAAAGTTTCCTCTTTTCCTTTATACACTGGTCAACCACATTATTCCACCACCAGGTCTGTCTATGTCTAGCTGGTCCTTTCGTCCACCCACAGGTATCATCAGAAGCTTCTAGAAGACAATTCTTCAAAGTAGTCCAAGTACTTTCAACATTGTCACTATCACATTGACCATTGTGGGCTAACTGCTGAACTTTTGCACTAAATTGTCTTGCTACAATCTCTTCCTTCAGCTTCCAGACTTTACGACGGGGCCTGTACTTTCCCTTGGCTTCTTTAACACTCTTCAAGATAATATCACAAACCAGCAACCTATGCTGGGAAACACACTCTTCCCCCGATATAACTTTCACGTCCTTCACCACTTTCTTGTCTGGCTTTCTAACCAGGAAGTAATCTATCTGTGTCTTACAACCACCTGACTCATATGTTATCAGCCTACTCTGTCTCTTACTGAATGATGTGTTGCAAACCACCATGTCCGTTGCCATTCCAAACTCAAGAAATCTCTCCCCTTCCTTATTTCTGCTCCCAAATCCATAGCCTCCATGCACACCTCTATAACCTTCAGATGACTTCCCAACATGACCATTAAAGTCGCCGCCCACCATGACAAGTTCAGTGTCTCCAAACTTCGATTTGACTGCTATTAACTCATCATAAAACTTATCTTTATCTTCTTCACTGAGTCCACACTGTGGAGCATAAACTGACAGAAAAGTGACAATCCTATTACCTATCAAAAACTTTATCACTATAATACGACTATTAACACGCATAACATGGTGTATTTATTTTTAATAACATAGAATATTTGTTATAACATACAGGGTATAAAGGCAAGAATTTATGAGACGTTTGTTGTTTTACTGCTGCTACTTGTTTTGGTATCAACTCTTGTTTGGGTATTTTCTGCTTTCGTTGCAAACAAAGAACTAAGCTGGATAGCAAATGTTTCAGGTAAGTGTAATAATTGTAGTAGCCTCGTTAATTAAGCTTTCTTGGATGACATCAAAATTCAGTTTCTCTCATACGAAAGCTTAGACGCAAACAAATTTGTCAGAGGAAATCCCTAAGCTTTAAATCCACCAACGAGAACAAAGTCAGTGTGGTCTTATCTTACCCTACTAAAAAGTACAAGAATTAAATTTGTTCGGGTGAGTGAGGTCATTCGTGCTCAATACGAAAGATTTTTCGGAAATGATCACGCGAGTAAAGAACAATAGAAGTAACTAATCAAGAAGCGCAGTCAGTATTCTGACTGAAGGAAATTCGTTTGTGACCCAGCTTAATTTTTCCCACCTTAATTATTCCGATTTCCTGGTTGGAGAAGAAAATTTTGCCGGGTATCCTGGCTATAAATGTGTGTACTTCAACCATCAGCTGTACAACATTGGTGTTCGGCAGACAATTTTTGACGTGAAATGCCTCTTGCCTCCTCGTCGGCAAACCGTGCTTCACGTCGGCAATTTATATTTTGTTTCACTATTGTACGCTCTCATACACCAACAACGGTTAAATTCAAAGAAAAAAGTGAGTGAAAGTTCAAGTTACATCTAGCTTTATTAAAAATCAAGTTGGCAAAAACTTACTCATGTAAATCAAGAAACACATCTTAACTTGGCAATTGCTGGATGCAAACATGAATTACATTTGTGTAAAATGTTGTTTTAATTTACTATCTAGAGAGTTGGATGCCACCATTACCTTTCATATATTCCTGTATATCGTTGTTTGGTGCACTTTTATTGCTGAGTGAGTTCTTTTCGTTTGTTCACATTGAGGATGATAAAATATTTGCACGTAATTAGACAGTACTATAAAATATTTTATTTGTACCATGATTCCCTTGATAACAAGTTGTTTTTATCCTTGCTGTTTATGTTTATATATTATATTAGTTTCCACGCCACTTGGTTTTACTAGACTATTTGACCTTCTTGGAAATTATGTTGTAAGACCCAAGGTAAGATTTTACACCACCACATCTTACAAAATTTTTAGCAGACAAAATTACTAAATTTTCAAATTTTTTTGACATAGTTTATATTTAAATTCACTTCTTTTATTGGTTATAATCTTACCTCTATTAATTGACTTTTAGTTTTTTGTGGATATCGATGATCAGATCGAAACCTTACGATTAGAAGAGGACAATCTTCGCAGGAAATTGAGAGGTAATCGTGCATATGTCCTTTTATTACTCTTTTATGATCCCGCCATTTTTTTGTTCGCGCGTTCTTTCGTAAATTCACTCTTTCATCCGTTCATTCATTTGTGTTTCACCCGTATGTCTGTTTGTTCGTTCGTTCGCTAGCGTATTTGTTCATGTCCGTCTATCCTTCCATTACTCCTTTGTTCACTATTTGTTCATTAGTTTTTGTTTTTGTTTTTTTAATTTTAATTTTTGTTTCATATAGAGCACAAGCATAATAATGGAGTAATGTATTATGAAAAGCCTTACGCTCAAGTAACTGCAGAAGAAAAAATAGAAAATATTAAAAAAGATCGGATAAAATTAGGTATGGTCCAAAATAAATTTTCTTTAAACATGGTCCTTCCAAAGAAATGTCAAAACTTGTCTGTCTAAGCTATGCTTCGTTATTTCTAGTTTAGCGTTTTTTTAATAGACTTTTGCTTTACTTAACAGAGCGAGAAAGAGATGCTTCAGGCTTTGAAAAGAATTTATTATATCCACTTTGCTTAATCGGACTATTGGCAGTTACTGTAAGTTACTATGAATTTTTTGTCTTTTGCTTACCTTTTGTACATTTAATACATAAAGAATGACAGTGTGTTACAGGTTCACTATGTTCTTGTTTTTTAATGGGTTTTTTTCATTGCTTTAAAATATAGCCTTTAGTCGAGGTGTACATATGAAAATGCATGATGTTACTGTCATTAAAAAAATGACTTGGATAAGTTCTATATGTTGCAAGCAAGCCGTTGCTCACTCGTTGCATGTTAGCTATCTACTTGGAAGATTACGTTCCCGTGTCTGCTTGATCAGTTAAGCTAGTGCGCCAATCGAAATCCGTGTCTACTTGATCGGTTAAGCTAGTGCGCCAATCGAAATTCGTGTCTGGTTGATCAGTTAAGCCAATCAAAAGTCAAATTTTATTATTTAGTCACGTTTTTTTTGTGTGAAACTTACATAATGAAAACAAGAAGAGTTATTTCTTTATTATTTGCTCACTTTGAGCTGTGGTGTTGCGTACAAGTTGTCTTGTTTTTTGAACCTCGTTGCTTATATAAAAAGTATGAATCTATGTAAACATGAAGAAGAGCAGCTATTGGTTGAATAAGCTCAACTTGAAAACAAAATGATGGGTATAAAAATATTTACTTAGGTCGCTACATTGTAACAAAAGCTTTTAGTTTTTAAACATTCTGTATCCGTTTTGGTTTTCCACGAATTTTCCCATGGCTTCGTTTGTTTAAAGTTAAGTAACTCTCAGTAACAAAAATCAACAAAGTGGCAAGGTAATAAGAAGCATTGGGAGGTTTTTGAATTGACTTGTTTATTTAAAAGATCAGCCTCAGTATTCTTTGCTTTGTTTTAACGAGCTTGTTTTTATGTGTTTTTTTTTTCATTTCCAACAAGGCTATCTGTCTGCTAATGGTCGCAATGAATTGTTTTAAACTGCTGTTTGGTTCTGACGCGCTACCCATCATGCACAAGGTAAGAAACGTTTGTGTACGTTATTCCGTTTTGTGCAAATTCTCTCTTACTTCTTTCTGTCTGCTTATTCATGTTGTTTGTTGTTTTTAGTATCCGTCTTTGGGTAAAATGTCAATATCAAAACTTGGATGGTTTGGAATTTTTATACAGATTTTTTTAATTTTGTATCTTTTCTAAGTATAGTCTGATTGAGGATTGTTATCTAGCTGAATCGTGATTTCTGCATTCTCGAGTTGTATGCATCTTTTGTGTTCTTAAATAGCGTTCGAACATTGACTGGGACTTCTAATTTAACCAACAAGAGTGCAGAAGCAAGCAACACTAGGAAGTTTTTTTGTCACATCTAATGTTTAAAATAACGCATGCGTATCAGAGATAACTTTGGGTTGTAAAACTTGCGTCAGTTAAATACATTGCAATAGATAAGTGTGGTGTTTCTAACACTTTGGACTATATTTGTGACAAAAAAAATTTTTTCATCAACAGGAAAAGACGTCTTTGTGACGTCCAAACGACATATACAGATATAACCACACGATGCAGATGTCCATTTAAGGTAAAGGAAAGGCGACAGTTTACTCAACTTTTATTTAGCTTGATTATTAATTTCTCTAAGTTGACACAAATATTTGATTTCCCCAGATAACATACAAATTCTTTTCGCTGTTATGTCTGGTCCTGTATTATATATTAGTGATTTGAGATATGAATATTTTCTTTGACGCAATTTAGTTATATAATGAGTGCATCCATAGTTGGTTTTTACAGTTCCCCATTGTTTCTTCATTTAAAACCGAAAAAGCATGATACCAGTATGACAAAGGTAGGGAGAAGTTTAAATTATCGAAATCTTCACCGCAGAAGATTTCTCTGTTTTGAATTACCATTGTTTTCTGCGTATATATTTTGTTGGAATACTCGTTTCCTGAATTCAATTCGCTGTTTAAAGAATTCTTGGTTCAGTGAAAGCCTTGTTTCGATTGGAGTGTTTCTTGTCATCCCACCTCGGTTTCACATAGACGCCGAATAGGTTATGATAATTCCTAACGCAGATAACGCAAGGTAGGCGATTGTGCAATTTTTGCGAGAATTGACATTCGCGAATTTATTGCTATGACGATAAAATGTACAAATGCAAGTGAAGTAAGAAACAAATATTTCGCGAGAATAAACTTCGCGATTTATAGAAATTAAATTTTTCGCGGGACCTAATTTTCGCGAAATCGCAAAACTTTGCTTTGCGAAAGTTTATCTTTAAAGAACACACTGCAATACAAAAAGTTATTTCATGAAAATGCACCATGGTAACATAATAGAATATTTATGGTAGCTGTAGGAAAGATAGTAGCTAACACATTTTTATTATTACTAGTTCATAGTTACAAACTATCTGCCGCCTACATGAATCTACATGAATTGTCTTGATTACTAAAAATTTGTTACGGAACTTTCACCGGCATTCTGCTTTGAATAAGTGAGAAGGCGATTTCGCAATAGCGTACACGGTTAGTTATGAATACATAATTCGGTCTCGATTGTTAAAAATATATATTACGCTTTCACAGACTTTGACCGGAATTTTGTTTTGAATAAGGAAGCGTGGAAATCAAAATCAAACTGCGAGATTTGTTTGGCCATGCTTAAGGCGTAAATATCTCACGCTTCGACTATGCTGCCGCCCCCTTAAGGGGCGGCAATTATGTCATTCCTCGAAATCTTTCATAACGTATACCGTGTTTTGAATGTTTTTGTTTTTCTTTCAGTTGATTGCAAATTGTGTTATACTCCTGATTCTCAGTTCAGCACTTCCTGTACTCGCTCGAACATTAGGTATGTAGCAGACACACCAATCTCCCACATAAAACGTCACTGATTAGATACCTTAAGAGAGTTGATTTTCGTAAAAAATTTGCTCTGATTTAAGTATTTTTTTTCTGACATAAAATGGATGTTTTGTAACCCTCTACCCATTGTCTTCACTAGGAATTAAAAAATTGTTTAATGTACCCGAGAATTGTAAAATTTTGTTTGTTTTCAGGTGTCACGAGTTTCAATTTGATGGGCGAGTTTGGACGTTTAGATTGGCTTGGAAATTTCGAGTTAGTTTTATTCTACAACTTGTTTTTCGAAGCTTCCACGTCGTTTTGCTTGGTAAACAAATTCACGAAATCTGTCCGAAATGCACTGTACACGAACTTTAAAGAGTCTAGGGTTTTTCAAAGATGGAAGATTAAAAGCCAGTAAGCTGCCAAACTAACAGGATAGGTATCCAACTGTCACGAGAAACGGTCATGTTTTTTGAGATGAAGCAACGTGTTTATGTTGCTGCTGTTGTTGAATGGCAAAATGATTTCTGAAATTTCTCACATTTGTTATAGCTGTTACTCAGGAAAAAAACGAGTAACACAATTAGTTTACAATGTTGTGTTAACGGACGAAATTTTGAACTTTTGTGATTTTTCGTAGAAATTTGTCAGAGTTGCGCTTTCTTCGCTGTGTTTACTTGAAAAAAAAAAACGCTATTCGAATACGCTCTCCCGCTTAGATGATAAATATTTTATGAACTCCTTCATTGACGGGAATACCACTGCTAATTCCAAAAGCTCTATCTAGGTATCTATCACACCCTCGTCAAAGTTCAACGAGTTTCCGCCTCTCATTAATATAGAACTAACAGTAAATTTGTTATTATTAATTTGCGAAATATGTTAAATTGTTATTATTAATTTTTACTTTCTTAATATTTTGTTAATTTATTTTCAGAATATATTTCCTTGTTTTAAAACTCAAAAAAAAAGAAAAATGTAAGCGAAAAGGACGGTTTTTATACAACTGGTAAAGCAGGTACATGGCGAACACCAGTATCTGTAGCAGTCGTTTTTCACCTGGTGTTAAATCACATCATTACAACTATGTAAAGCGGGCGTCCACTCACAGTGGACGCCTTTCTATTTATTCGGCTACTAAGTATAAAAAGAGACCTAAACCTTCTTGGTACCAAATTGTCTGCGTAACATGAATACTTCCCAAAGCAGAGAAAAAACTTCGTAAGAGCTTATTTTGTACACTAAAATTGTTGTACACAACCTTTTTTATAAGAGACATTTTTTTTTTTTACCTAAATGTTACTTAAACTTTAAGGGATATTTTCTGAAAATAAAGATTTTTTTAAATTCTATTTACCAAGATCCCTGTCAATCTATCGATTTAATTTTTGCAACATTTTGCATTGGTGAAGCTAACAGTTGAAAATACCTATAACCTCAGCGTCAGGATAAGAAACATTGATTTTTATAAGACTATTATTTATAAGCACGGCGTGAGGCATATTTAGGCTTCTTTATGAATTCTTTATAAGTGAGTTTTTTGCTTCTAAGACATTTAACCCGCTTTTTCTTCTTGTTTACTTGGGATAGGCTTTTCGATCAGAATTTGGTCTCGTATCATAAATGCATACTTTAAGAGAATAAACTTTTGTTGAAAGAAAATTTCGCGGTAATTTAACCGCAAAAGTTTCTTCTGTAAAACACGTCTAAATTACGCCAAAATTTACTCCCGTCTAATCTAGATTTTAAGATGTTTTTAATTTTTGACAAAATAAATGTTTTCTCAAAAGTTTTGTATAATATTTAGTTGTTTAGAGAATAAAGTTGTAGTACGATTTTTTAAACACTGCGCTACAATCCCTCCAAAGCAACTCACAACATTGTTCTTGCATTAAAAGAATTATATTTATTTGCTCTTTTTATTCGAAACATCTCGAGTATAATTTGTTAACAAAGTGGAAAGCTTTGAAGGCAGATTCACAAAAATCTTTTATTATTCCAACTGACATTTGAATATGAGTAAGGAATACTAATCAACTTGTAAAAATTTTTTAAGGAGGCAAAAAAGAAGAGACCAAGTTTTGGTATGCGATCAAAGATAAAGTAAACAAATGAAAACAAGTTAAATATTTACAAGTAAAAATAAGCGAATTGTGTATGATGTATATCGTGTACGATGTATCGTGTGCTTAACGTGTATAGTGCATACGTGTATGATGTATGGTGTGCGTAACGTGAACGTGTGCGTAACCTGAATAATCTATCGTGTGTGTGCAACGTGTATGATGTATGGTGTACGTAACGTGTAGTGTGCGTAACCTGAATAATCTATCGTGTGTGTGCAACGTGTATGTTGTATGGCGTGCGTAAGTTGTACGCAGCATAAATGATGAATCGTGTGCCTATCGTTTATAATGGATCGCGTGCTGTTATCAAATTTATCGTGTGATGGACCGTGTGCTGTTATCAATTTTATCGATACACGTTTTTTTTATATAAGCAACTGCATTTTTGGGTTCAGCCTGGGGTTGCTAAGGCCTTTTTGCAATTTCAGCCTCAAAGTTGCTTAATGGTTGCTTCATCTGTACAAATTTCAGCCTTAGTTGCTTACGAGTTGCTTGTTGTGTTTAATATTTCAGCCTTAGTTGCTAACGGATTGCTTGATGAAACACGAAATGTTACATACTTCCTTATGCCCCCGTTTTCACTTGGAAACTTTTCTTCATACAACTTATAGCCCAAAACTCAGCCTAGGCAGTTGCTTAATTTTTGACCATATTTCAGCCTCAGTTTTGTAGCAACCAGTTGTTTATAAAAACAAAAACGTGTAGCCCTTTCAACTAATCATGTTTTAATCTCATAAATCACTTGAAAAGATATTTTTTCAATTAAAATTGACCCCTTAAAAGAGTCTGATAGTTGGATAGAAGTTACGAAGTAAACAAACCATGGATAAGTTGTTATATTTTGAGGGAGTTCGTACGATGTCTTGAAGTTGACGACAATATCGGGGTTCAGGTCAAATGTCACGTTGTAAATGCGATCGTAGCAGAGGTTTGCTAGCTCATAAGATTTAAAAACTTCCTTTCGCCACCTTACAAGCAAGGCGAGACATTTTGAATCTATGAACTTTACTTTTGTTTCGATTTGAAAGGATTGTAAGGCTAGCAGTCTCGATAAGTCCCTTCCAGGATTTGCCTCGGTCATTGATTCTTTTCTACATATGCATAACTGGACGTCAACGTACGGATCTGTACACTTGCTAAAATGTTGAAAGATGGTCACACGCCGCCATCGTGTTATTTTTGCTGAAGGATAGCTTGATTTATTAGTCAGTGTAACCACAACCTCGAAAATTTCTTCATCTCTGTACTTATCAACAATAGCATCAAATGTATAAACAACTTTTCCATCCGCAGTAACTTTTTTCCGAATTTTATCAAACCTGTTACCTATCAGCCGTTCACAGTTGCCATAAGAAACGCTGTCAGTTGAACTTTCCACACCAGCTCTTGTGATTTGATTATTCAAATAACCGATCGCAAATTCTGCCAACCAATGGACTTCCGGGTGGAAATCTGCTAACATTTCTGTGTAGCCTTCACATAAACACATCATAAAGGAATAGATGGGAATATCCTCGCAATTTCTTTCTTTTGAGATAGGGCTTAGTAAACCTGAAGGTTGATCACCATGCAGCGACATTAACGTGTGAAAGACATCTGTGTGCGTGACCAACCTGTTTTGATTGATACGCAGACTTTCAACCTTCTGCTGTCCCAAAATATGTCTGATTTTTTTTGGAACTATCATGAAAAACATGGCATGACTTATTTCAGATCGACCTGCTAAAAATTCTTGGGAAAATTTGCTTGTTTTTGGTCCGTGATCTGATAAAATGATTGTCAAAGTATTTTTCAAACCGGAGGTCTTTTTGATAAAATCTGAAATTAAATGATCAGCATATGCGATTCGTTTACCGGTCATTTCGTGACCGGTGTTCATGTGTGTGTATATGAAGGCTGGGTACGCCGACTTGGTTTGTTCGACTGTTTGCAGTAAAGTGTACGTGTAGTTGAGAAAGTAGGATGGTAAGTGATGTCCGTTGAAACAGACTTTAGGTGGCTCGTTGAACTGATTTGTTTTCCCGTATTGTGTGAACACTTCACATGAAAAGTGAGTCAAACCATAACTATCGATTGGAAGACGACGTAGTTTTCTTTGAATTTCTTGCCACCTTTCCTCATAGTCATTGACATTCGATAGAAGCTTAAGATTGTGCTTATTATCTGTGATCAATGCACCCCAAGAATCATACCAACAGCTGTCCTCTTGAAGGGTTGTTTGGTAACCGAGGTTGTTATAACGACCAAACAGCGAATCAAGTCCGTACGTATGTGTTTCGTCGTCGGAGTCTACATCTACTATGCCACTAAACAACGCACGCATATTCGGGAAAGTACGCGGCGCAAGACTATGAAATAACTCGAAATCGAGAACTGTTGTCTCCGTTTTATCGATACTCTTTAACGTGGAAACAGTCTCTGAAAGTTGTCGGTAGAAGTGTGGTCGTGATACCGAGTCTAGAACGAGTATATTAATGTTTGGTTTAGCGTCTCTCTCCGATGCTGTTTTCATGATTTTCACAAATGGTGGAAGTATTATAGTCTGTTTAACAAAGCTCTTACTCTCTCCACAAGCGACAATAAAAAAATCGTGCTTATATTCAGTGTTTTCGTTAATTATTCTCCGAACGATAATATCGATATCAGCTTGGTTTTTCGCAATATACCAGAGATCACTTCTGACGAGTAGTCCATATCTTGGCTGTAAGACACCAATCCTGATCGGAGAGTGCTGACATAAAGCGAAATTACAATGTAATTTTACATTAGTGACATTCGAAGTTCGAATTGACGCATCAGTAAAAGCGCATAACTCTGCTTGTGTTAGTTGGTTCTCTACTTTGGGACATGTACTATCCTTAGGCGGTCTCCCATACTTCCGAAAAGCTGTCTCACAATCTTGATGGCTTGCAGTTATTGGTTTACACTTTTGGGACGAATAATCAAAAGGTTTCGATGTATTGTTTATGGAAAATGTTGGGCAAGCATCTTCAGAATTATATTTATTTTCATCTGCTTGTGTTTGTGTTAAGAATACGGTGGAAATTCTTTTGGAAACTAAAGCAAAAAAGATGAAATACAAGCCACGGAACCACTTTGTTTTTGTCTCGATCCCTCAATAAAGAAGAAGTGAAAATTAAAATGGGTTACTCACAAATCGAAGGGTGTACACTAAATGTAAAAAGTAGTTTTGGAGGTGGAAGAGGCAGTTGGTGTAGAAGAGGCGGGTGATGTACACGTGAGTTCTGCCTGAAGTTTCTTTTTAAATACTTAAAATGTTTGACTAAGAGTTCTGTCAATTATAAATTTCTCTATTTTATTTTCTCAATACAATCAACCTCATGTTCTTTAAAGTCTTGTTTCTATAAAAACGTGGGGGGTGGTGTCAGCGTGCACTTTGCAATTTGTGATTCTCCCTACTTCAATTCACATATCGAAGTTTACCTTTTAAGTGTACTTCGTTTACCGACAGGGAACTTTGTTTAGCGAAGATCTGAAGATACGTAAATATTTTCTGATAGTCATACACCAATACAACCAGCACAAGCAGAAAAAAAGGTTTCCATAACGATTTCTAAATAATAAAATGTCTTAATATTTCTAAAACGTAAATGTCTATGATTTCTAAAATGTCTTCATATTATGTAGCTTATCAAGTGGCCTCTTCTTTTCTGTTTCAATTTTTTAATGAAGTCAGGAAATTGATGTACGTGAATATTTTTCGTTAAGCACTTGTCAACGTTCACAAAAGTTGGTCAATTTCATTAACATTCGCGCGCATTTTGATAAATAAAAAAGCATTTTCGTCCCCAGAGCTCTTTGAGATAAAACATACTTTCGAGGTTTATCTCAAAGAGCCCCGGGGTCGAGATTGGTAAAAAACTAGGTCCGTATAAGAAATGAAATTAATAGATTTTTAGATATACAAGATTCCAAAAAAATTAAATGCAGTGTGTATTTAATTTTTTAACTGAAATCTTCCCTTTTTTTAAAAAAAACTTTAAACAATTTGAAGCGAGTATTTTTTTCTCATCTGTGACTAATTTGTTCTGTTACATCGTCTAGAAAGTCGTCCATAAATCTTTTGTAACTGTTCATCAAAATAGCGAAAACTTAGGCGTAAAAATTTAATTTTCTTTTTTCGGGACAATCAATATCCGTGAAACACAAGATTTTCACGATACGCAAAAATTAAAATCCGCACAAAATAATAAAATTTTGGGCTAATCTATTTTCAAGGTTTAAAAGAAGAAAAAACTCTACTTACTACCACTCGTTTTCGAAACATTTCGTTGCCATGAAATGTTATTGTCTCGAACAAAATACTTGCGCACTACTATGCCGAACAATTTCGAAAAAATGCCACGCGTAGATTACCATTTAAATTTACGCGCTTTCTGAATGGTTGAGTAACTTATGCGTAACTGCTAGAATGGATGGCAAAAAACCCAACACTGGACATCAAAACCCAACACTGGAAGGTTATTGTAATAACACGCATTGTCATGTTTGTGAACATTCTCTGGAAAAAAATAGCCGGTTCATTTTTTGCTTAGTTTCTATATAATCGCAAATTACCCAACAGTGGCTATAGGCATTCCGCATTTTTTATAAGTTATTTATATGGGAGCTCTGAAATATTGCACCATTTCGAGAAAAAAAACTGTAGGGACGAACACAGGCATTTCTTGTTAGAGGGGAATGGTTTTTTTCTGCTGGTATATTGAGTCAATTAGAATGTATGGGCCTTAAATAAAGTTGGACTTCCTATTCACCATTTTTCAAACAAGATGTCGGGTTAAGTTCGCTAGCTATATTTCACTTTTTGCGGGATTCGCGACAGTCTTTGAAACCAGTGTTCAAAGATTACATTTTTCACAACCAATTTTGTACAATTTGTGAAGTTTCCATTGAAAACAAAATACACGTTTCTTTCCAAGAATATTATGATTCTAAGCATCGTTTTATTTCACTATTATTCGAAAACAATAGACCAATATAACAATACTTATTGACAGAGAAAAAGCGTGTGTTCATCATTTTCATGTTTAACAACATCGCGTGGCAAATTTATTCGACACGACAGAGTTAAATTCTCATGAGTGTTATCGAAAAGCTTGACACATAATAAAGCTTTAGAATCAGACAGATAGAAACATGTGTTCGGATTAAAAGACAAAGAAAACAAACCAAGTTCTAAAAATATCTTTTGTGAAATACGAAATAATAGTCTGTTATTATCTCACTTGCTCAAGCATTCAATTTTTATCTTACATGCTCATGTTGTCTGTTTTTTGTTTTTTATCTCACTTGCTCACGTCGTATGTTTTGATCTCACTTGCGCAAATAGTCTATTTTTATCTTATTTGCTCATGAGGCCTGCTTTTGTCTCACTTGCCCATTTTGTCTCTTTTAAACTCACTTACTCAGTGAGGTCTGCTTTTTTGTACTTCCCTTGTATGAATATCCTGGGAACATCCACTTCCTCCTTTTTATTGACAGTTCTCTTATGAATGTACGTATTTTCGATGACTTTAAGTCCCACTGACGAAAACAGATCTTCTGCATATTCTAAAAAAATTTCCAGATCGTGTGTATAAACTAAGTTATCATCTAAATCACAATCAACACAAGAAAAATTTTCTTGCATGAGTTCACCATGACAAATATATCTGATGAACTAAGGTCAACGATTTACGGACACGTTTTCTGTCCATATAAACTCTTCTCCATGTAACACAAACACTCTCTGTATTCAACTTCTCCTTTGTGTATATTAAACGAGATGTGCTACACCATTTGGTGTTAATTTTTAAGAAATATTCTTTTGTCGATCAATTTAAAAAACAAGTTTTAACGTGAGTTATAAATATGACACTTTAACAATTCCATTTTTATACCTTCATAAAACCGAAATTAAAACATATTGAGAAAGTATATACCAAGCTGAAGATTCAATCTGTTAGAACGGAAATAAACTTTCTTGAAAATTTGACTCTAACCGTGAATTAGGACTTCAGGGAATTAGGACTTGAGATTACTAAATCACTAGTAAATTAGGTCTGGTCTCATCCTAATATCTTAGTGAATTAAGATTGTTTTGAAACTAATTTTCAAATATTCCCTAACCTCAACGACAACACTATCAAATACGGCAATCGACTATCTGGGAAATATTTCCAATGCTGTTTCTCCCCCACTTTAAGAATTGATTCTCTGGTCCCCCCAAAAGTCTTGTATTCTTGTGAATTCGAAATTTCGAATGTTGTTAAAGGGGCTACACAATGGTTCAAGTAAGCTCTCCGCCATGGACGTTACTTCTCATATTCGCACATTCTGAATCACGGTGTGTAATAAATCACTCGAAAGAAATCAGAACTGTTAAGACACCCTGTTTTATGAACAATTAATTTTATGATGAATTTGCTACTTTTTTATTGCTATTTTCTAAAAATAAAAACATTTTCTTTTAGTATTCTTTTTTGGCGCTAAAATGAGCTATAGTCTGTAAAATATATTAAATATCAGTAAATCGAAAGTTTGTTTTGACGAAGTAACAATGACAACACGAGGAGCTGTGTTTGTTTAAAAATGCTATGTTACTAACTTTAAGAAGGTTATTGATACCTGCAAAGATTTTAAAGTCATCGTCTTTACTTAGACTGGATTTATGAACAATATAAACTTGTATGTTTCAATGCAAAATTTAGAAGAATATAGCTAGCCAGTTCATTTAATAGCATGGTAAGTGCTTTTCTGTCGTTTTCAATTAAATTTAGATGTCAAATGTGATATTTAAGACGTTTTTTTTTGTCCACAGTGCTCATAAACTTTTCCACCGCCATTATTAGCACGACTTTCCTGAAGCCACTAAAGTCAAAATGGTTTAATGAATCGCCAGAACCTTTTATGTATGGTAAATCTTTCTACAGGAAAAAAAAATAAAAAAAAATTTAAAATTGTACCTAACGAGAAATAATACGCCCTGGTACCATCTTGTCTTACATAAAGGTTTTCATCAAGTTTGTGGCCGGGTTTAAACCTCAACATGGCATGGTCATACAACCCATAATCTCTAAATAATATCACACCACCTGGTTTAACGATCTAAAAATAAACATAACGTGCAAAATTTCAAATTTTGAACACATAACAATATTGGCAGAACCAATAAAAATGCAATAACACAGATAATTTCTTTTTCTTACTCTTGCTATATTTTGTACGACTTGCCGCATATTGCTAGGCAAAATTGCTGACAACACAAATATCACAGTGACAAGATCTATGGAGTCTTCAGCAATGTTTTCACGCAGATCATCTTTTGTTAAGTCACATTGGAAACACTGAACATCTGTCTTTATCACACAAAGGGTTCTCCTGTAACACAAGAAAGGTAAAGTAGATTTTAAAAAGGGGTGATTCAATTTGATTCAACTTCTGTTTTTCTTTACTTGTTAGGATTTATGCCTTAAAAGTGAGCAGATAGAAAAAAATAAAAACTTTAAAAACTTTCTACAGATTAAATTGTAAGTCTTTCAAGATCTTCGAAATTAAAAAAGGAAAGCTTTTTATCAAATTAATTGGCTAATTCTAATTTTTTTTATTCACTTACCTATTTGCAAAATCATACTTTTAAAAAGTTGGACCAAGGTCACGAAAATAAATGCTTATAAAAGGCAAGGTTTTTAGATTTGTGAAATTAGTACAGGAGAAATTTAAACCTATTAAAGTAAACAAGGTAATTAAAAAAAAAAATCTCAACTAGATAATAAGTCCTTACCTTGACAAAATTAACAGCTCTTGGTGAAAAATCACAAGCATAAACAAATACATGCTTGTTTTCTTCAATTACAGGAAAAATGGTATTTCCACATCCGCATCCAACTTCCAGAATCTTGTATCCTTGCGTCGACAAGTTCTACAATGAAAACAAAACATTACATTGATAAGCATAACGCATGAAATAAGAATGTAGAATAAGCAACAATATTATCACAGGGTAATTGAAACAAATTCTCTAGTAAATGAAATTTATTTTTTTCAGTTCTAGTCCCTACATAATGAAAACTGTGTTGATAAACATAAAAGTTGAGTACTTCACTTGTTAATTCGGGAAATTCGCGATGGGTCCAATGTCTGTCTTTAAAGAATTTTGTTGTATTCCTTTTGTAAAATAAATCCCAATTCTTTGTGCATCCAGTTCCAACTTGTTTTGTTTAAATGGTGAAACCAAAACTTTGTCCTCTTTCAGACTGATTTTTCCTCCTTTGACAGGGATTTTGAGTACAACAAACTTGACTGTGCAACAGGATAGGTACCGGTCAAACCTTGATTTTCTAAAGTATTCATAATTTTTTATGGGTCCCTATTATAAAATTTGAATGTGTATTCAGGAGAGTACTTGGGAGGGTGATATACAGTCAATTTAAATTGGCAATTAGATGATCAAAAAGATTGTGTAATAAGAAAATATTGTCAAACTTTTAACTTTAATCTTTTGTTCCCACAATTTTTCTAAAAGTTCGACTCATTTTCTTGTGATATTATACAAAAATAGCTTTTATGAATGCTCATACATTCATGTATTCAAAGTTTTTATCAATTTAAACTGGACCATACACACTTCATTAATTTAAATTGAAAATCAATAAAGAAAGTTGATGGATTCAATTGATCATGCATCACTTCTTTAAGGACAGTTAATTAAATTAAATTAAAAAAATTAAAGGGTTCATACAGCAGTTTCAAAAATAAATTTTCTTGAGTCTGGTTTAAATGTATGTTTGCCCAGAGACTAATCTGATTAGCACAAGGACAATATACACACTGCAAAAGAAAATCAAAGCACCTGTGGAATGAACTAAATTTACTTCAATGTTAAGGAAATCAGGTAAAAAGAACCAGCATTTCTAAGGTTTGTACAGTAACTTAATAACCATCAATAGATTTTCTTACTAGATAGATCAAATATTTGTAATATATAAAACACTTAAGATTACTGAACGAGTTGTTGATAAACCGCTTAACTTCTCATTTTTACTTTAAGTCACATAAACTTTAATTTTTTTGTACAACTTTAAAACAAGAATTATAAACGTCAAATTTTCTTGTATTTTGTGTATTGTTTATGCAAATTAGGCAACTTCAACTTAATTAATTGTTCTACGGGCGAAGTCGATAGTAGCTTTTGGTTGGTCGGTCGGCGAAATAAAAATAACTTTATCGAGAATGTATGGTCGGAACAAGAACAAAAAAATAATCAAAATAACAACGGAGGAGGGTGTTACGACAACTATTTTTTTCTATGTATTTTCACATAACGCACGCAGTTTATTATTTTTACGGATAATGGTTTAGTTGATAATATTTAAAGTGCTTCGCAGTGTTAAAATCATTTATTAAAATTCATAACAGAGGAGGGTGTTAGGACAATCATATTTTACCTTGTTTTATTATTTTTCCTAAATGGTATCGACTGAAAGTCTTGCTGTATTACAGTTTAGCTAGCTTAATTTTAAACATATATAATAATCATAACGAAGGAGGGTGTTACAACAATAATAATCTGTCTTGTTTTTCACTTGTATTATAACTATTTTAGCAAAAGTAGCTAATGTTTGTTATAAATCACATAAATATTTCAACTTCTGTTTAACCACGTAATTGTGATTACAAAATTAGCATTGCGCATTTTAGTTTTATCGCAACAAATTACCATGAACAAAGAATCAACTTCAAGTGGTCCTAAAGTAACGTTATTGATTCACCTTGTTTAGTATAATTGTGGATTGACATTCAACCAACAAAAAATAACATCATTGATTATCTTCTATGCTCATTATATTTTCACAAGTTTTTCATTTTGCTTGATATTATTATTTTTTTGTTTTCGTGAAAATTAGGGTCGGTCAGGCCCGTAGAACAATTAATTAAGTCGGAGTCGCCTTAGTCAAAGTTAATTTCGCTACTGCAATGTTTTTTAATCAACTTGACAACAATCTACTTGATTTCATTGAAATTTAAACTAATCAAGATATTTTAAAATCATATCAAACTATGTAATCGACATGTTAGGCAAAGAAAACTGAAGTCTATTTTAATTAAAAAATAAAATCACTAAAACCTATAAAACTAACAAAAACCAATAATTTGCTTAACCCATTCAGTATGGAAGATGTAAATAAAACTAACGAAAATTTGAAGCTTGGTCCCTATTTATAATGTCAAAATTTTACAACTTTGTGCTAACAAAATGTAAGAAATTTTGTAGACAGTAGTTTGAAAGATAAACGCTATGAATTATAGCTAAACAAGAAATGTAGCAACCTCACATTACATTTAGCTAAATTCGCCACAATGTATATCTTTTTATATTTCTTTTATTGTCTCTCACTTTACTATTAACTATTAAAATACCATATAAAAATATTGCAAAATAATGTAAACAAACGTATACCAATCAAGTTTAAATGTTTGCTACGACGATTAACAAATTTACGGCAACAAAAGTCGCTTTGTTTTGAAGTGTACGCGATTCCCACCTGCATGTTAGTCCTGGATAGTTCCGCTGATAGTTTGCATTTCACACCAGTTGCCTACACCAGAGAAATTCTTGCCCAGCCAGATGGGCAGGTAACACCGGCAGAACTGGTGCAAATAGTGAAGCCGGCACCAACACAGAAAATCAAATATTTTGCAGGATGAAAGAGCACTGATTTGTATTTTTTGATAGAAACAAGGCTGCCCCATAGCCATTGGATACTGGTTAAGCCGTTCATCAGTCTTTAACCTGGTGCGTGGTACATTACACACCAAAATTAATATATAGGTGTGCGATCATATCATGCACCTAATTTTTTTTAGATGCATGATTTTAAATCTTATAATGAAAACAGCTATCACCATTTTTAGCAAAGCAAAGTAACCATGAATTATTTAAAATAAATGATAAGGCCTATCAATAAGAAAAACATACCCATGTGATAAATCGCACACCCCAAGATTCAATAATTTGATTTGTGTGAGCGTTCCTGCAATAAAAAAATTACGAAAAAAAATCAGAAAAGTGAAGCAACAAAATTCCTTTACCGCTGTACAAACAAGGTTGTTCCAGCAATGCTCACGGCCAGGAATTTCAACCCAGACATCAAAGTTGAGCTTTGAAGGCAGATTCACAAAAATCTTTTATTATTCCAACTGACATTTGAATATGACTTAAGGAATACTAATCAAACTTGTAAAATTTTTAAGGAGGCAAAAAAGAAGAGACCAAGTTTTGGTGGATGCGAGCAAAGATTAAAAGTAAACACATGAAAAACAAGTTAAAATATTTTACAAGTAATAAATATCGAATTGTGTATGATGTATATCGTGTACGATGTATCGTGTGCTTAACGTGTATAGTGCCATTACGTAGTATGATGCGTATGGTGTGCTAACGTGAACGTGTTGCGTAACCTGAATAATCTATCGTGTGTGTGCAACGTGTATGATGTATGGTGTACGTAACGTTGTAGTGTGGACGTAACATGAATAATCTATCGTGTGTGTGCACAGCGTGATGTTGTATGGCAGTGCGTAAGTTGTACGCAGATAATGATGAATTCGTGTGCCGATCGTTTATAATGGATCGGCGTGCTGTTATCAAAATTTATCGTGTGATGGACGTGTGCTGTTTATCAATTTTTATCGATACACGTTTTTATTTATATAAGAACTGCATTTTTGGGTTCAGCCTGGGTTGCTAAGGCTATTTTGCAATTTTCACCTCAAAGTGCTTAGATGGTTGCTTCATCTGTACAAATTTCAGCCTTAGTTGCTACGAGTTTGCTTGTTGTGTTTAATATTTCAGCCTTAAGTTGCTAACGGATTGCTTGATGAAAACCACGAAAATGTTACATACTTCTTATGCCCCCGTTTCACTTTGGAAAACGGTTTCTTCATACAACTTATTAGCCCAAAAACTCAGCCTAGGCAGTTGCTTAATTTTGACCATATTTCAGCCTCAGTTTTGTAGCAACCAGTTGTTATAAAAACAAAAACGATGTAGCCCTTTCAACTAATCATGTTTTAATCTCATAAATCACTTGAAAAGATATTTTTCAATTAAAATTGACCCCTTAAAAGAGTCTGATTAGTTGGATAGAAGCTTACGAAGTAAACAAACCCATGGATAAGTTGTTATATTTTGAGGGAGTTTCGTACGATGTCTTGAAGTGACGACAATATCGGGGGTTCAGGTCAAATGTCACGTTGTAAAATGCTGATCGTAGGCAGAGGTTTGCTAGCTTCATAAGATTTAAAAAATTCCTTGGTCGCCACCTTACAAGCAAGGCGAAGAACATTTCTGAATCTGATTTGAACTTTACTTTTGTTTCGATTTGAAAGGATTGTAAGGCAGCAGTCTCGAATAAAGTCCCTTCCAGGGATTTGCCTCGGTCATTGATTCTTTTCTACATATGCATACTGGACGTTCAACGTACGGATCTGTACACTTGCTAAAATGTTGAAAGATGTCACACCGCCGCCCATCGTGTTATTTTGCTGAAGGATAGCTTGATTTATTAAGTCAGTGTAAACCACAACTCGAAAATTTCTTCAGTCTCTGTACTTATCAACATTAGCATCAAAATGTATTAAAACTTTTCCATCCGCAGTAACTTTTTTTCCCGAATGTTATCAAACCTGTTACCTATCAGCCGTGTCACAGTTGGCCATAAGAAACGCTGTCAGTGAACTTTCCACACCAGCTCTGCTGATTTGATTATTCAAGAGTAACGATCGCAAATTTCTGCCAACCAATGGGACTTCCGGCGTGGAAATCTTGCTAACATTTCTGTGTACGCCATTCACATAAACCACATCATAAAGGAATAATGGGAATATCCTCGCATTTCTTTCTTTTGAGATAGGGGCTTAGTAAACCTGAAGTTTGATTCACCATGCAGCCGACATAACGTGTGAAAGACATCTGTGTGCGTGACCAAACCTGTTTGAATTGATACGCAGATTCAACCTTCTGAACTGTCCAAAATATGTCTGATTTTTTTGGAAACGTATCATTGAAAAACATGGCCATGACTTATTTCAGATCGACCTGCTAAAATTCTTGGGAAAATTTTTGCTTGTTTTTGGGGTCCGTGATCTGATAAAAATGGATGTCAAAGTATTTTTTCCAAACCGGAGGTCTTTTCTATTTTTTGAATAAAATCTGAAATTAAATGATCAGCATATGCGATTCGTTTACCGGTCATTTTTCGTGACCGGTTTCATGTGTGTTGTATATGAAGGCTGGGTACGCGACTTGGTTTGTTCGACGTTTGCAGTAGAAGTGTACGTGTAGTTGAGAAAGTAGGATGGTAAGTGAGTCCGTTGAAACAGGACTTTAGGTGGCTCGGTTAACTGATTTGTTTTCCGTATTGTGTTGACACTTTCACATGAAAGTGAGGTCAACCATAACTATCGATTGGAAGACGACGGTAGTTTTCTTTGAAATGTCTTGCCACCTTTCCTCATTAGTCTTGACATTCGATAGAAGCTTAAGATTTGTGCTTTATGTATCTGTGATCAATGCACACCCCAAGAATCATACCAACAGCTGTTCCTCTGAAGGGGTTGTTTGGTACCGAGGTTGTATTATAACGACCAAACAGCGAATCAAGTCCGTACGTATGTGTTTCGTTCGTCGGAGTCTACTCATCTACATGCCACTAAACAACGCAGCATTATTCGGGAAAGATACGCGGCGGCAAGGACTTTGGAAATAACTCGAAATCGAGAATGTTGTCTCCGTTTTATCGATACTCTTTAACGTGGAAACAGTCTCTGAAAGTGTCGGTAAGAAGTGTGGTCTGATACCGAGTCATAGAACGAGTATATTAATGTTTGGTTTGCGTCTCTTCTCCATCTGTTTTCATTGATTTTCACAAAATGGTGGAAGTATATAGTCTGGTTTAACAAAGCTCGTACTTCTCCAAAGCGGACAATTAAAAAATCTTGCTTATATTCAGTGTTTTCGTTAATTATCTCCGAACGAAATATTCGAGTATCAGCTTGGTTTTTTCGCAATAGACCAGAGATCACTTCTGACGAGTAGTTCCATATCTTGGCTGTAAGGACACCAATCCTGATCGGAGAGTGCTGAATAAGCGAAATTTACAATTGTAATTTACTATTAGTGACATTCGAAGTTCGAATTGACGCATCAGTTAAAAAGCGCATAACTCTGCTTGTGTTAGTGGTTCTTACTTTGGGACATGTTACTATCCTTTAGGCTTTCTCCCTACTGCCGAAAAGCTGTCTCACAATCTTGATGGGCTTGCAGTTATTGGTTTACACTTTTGGGACGAATAATCAAAAGGTTTCGATGTATTGTTTATGGAAATTTTGGGCAAGCATCTTCACGAATTATATTTATTTCATCTGCTTGTGTTTTGGTTAGATCGGTGGAAATTCTTTTGGAAACTAATTGCAAAAAAAGATGAAAATACAAGCCACGGAACCACTTTGTTTTTGCTCGATCCCTCAATAAAGAAGAAGTGAAAATTAAAATGGGTTACTCACAAATCCGAAGGGTGTACACTAAATGTTAAAAAGTGTTTTTGGAGGTGGAAGAGGCAATCTGGTGTAGAAGAGGCGGGGTTGATGTACACGTGAGTTCTGCCTTGAAGTTTCTTTTTTAAATACTTTAAAATGTTTGACTAGAGTTCGTCAATTATAACTTTCTCTATTTTATTTTTCTCAATACAATCAACTCATGTTCTTTAAAGTCTTGTTTCTTATAAAAAAACGTGGGGGGTGGTGTCAGCGTGCACTTTGCAATTTTTGATTCTTCCTACTTCAATTTTCACATATCGAAGTTTAACCTTAAGTGTACTGCGTTTACGACACGGAATTTGTTTTTAGCGAAGATCTGAAGATACGTAAATATTTCTCTGATTAGTCATACACCAATACAACCCAGCACAAGCAGAAAAAAAAGGTTTCCATACGATTTCTAAATAATAAAATGTCTTATATTTTCTAAAACGTAAATGTCTATGATTTTCTAAAATGGTCTTCATATTATGTAGCTTATCCAAGTGGCCTCTTCTTTTCTGTTTCAATTTTTTAATGAATGGCAGGAAATTGGATGTACGTGATATTTTTCGTTAAGCACTTGTCAACGTTCACAAAGTTGTCAATTTCATTAACATTTCCGCGCCATTTTGATAAATAAAAAAGCTTTTCGTCCCAGAGCTCTTTGAGATTAAAACATACTTCGAGGTTTATTCTCAAAGAGCCCCGGGGTTCGAGATTGGTAAAAAAACTTAGGTCCGTATTAAGAAATGAAATTAAGAGATTTTTAGATATACAGATTCAAAAAATTAAATGCAGTGTTTAGTAATTTTTTACTGAAATCTTCCCTTTTTTTAAAAAAATTTAACAATTTGAGCGCAGTTTTTTTTTTTCTCATCTGTACTAATTTGTTTTCGTTTACATCGTCTAGAAAAGTCGTCCATTAAATCTTTGTAACTGTTCATCAAAATAGCCGAAAACTTAGGCGTAAAAATTTATTTTCTTTTTTCGGCAATCAAATCCGTGAAACACAATGATTTTCACAGATACGCAAAAATTTAAAATCCGCCACAAAATAATAAAAAATTTATGGACGGCTATCTATTTTCAAGGTTTAAAAGAAGAAAAAAAACTCTACTCTACCACTCGTTTTCGAAAATTTCGTTGCTGAAATGTTATTGTCTCAACAAAATACTTGCGCACTACTATGCCCGAACAATTTTCGAAAAAATGCACGCGCGTTAGATTACCATTTAAATTTACGCGCTTTCTGAGATGGTGAGTAACTTTGCGTAACTGGCTTAGAATGGATGGCAAAAAACCCAAAACACTTGGAATCAAAACCCAACACTGAAGGTTATTGTTAATAACACGCATTGCTCTGTTTTGTGAACTTCTCTGGAAAAAAATTAGCCGGTTTTCATTTTGCTAAGTTTCTATATATCGCAATTTCCCAACATGGCTATAGGCATTCCGCAATTTTTTATAAGTTATTTATATGGGAGCTCTGAAATAGTGGCACCATTTCGAGAAAAAAAATGTAGGGACGAACACAGGCATTGTTCTGGTTAGAGGGGAATGGTTTTTTTCTGCTGTGCGTATATTGAGTCAATTAGAATGTATGGGCCTTAAATAAAGTTGGACTTCCTATTCACCCATTTTCAAACAAGATGTCGGGTTAAGTTCGCTAGCTATATTTCACTTTTTGCGTGGATTCGCGACAGTCTTTTGAAACCAGTGGTTCAAAGATTAATTTTTCACAACCAATTTTGTTGACAATTTGTGAAGTTTTCCATTGAAAACCCAAAATACACTTTCTTTTCCAAGAATATTATGAGGCTAAAGCATCGTTTTCATCTTTCACTATTATTCGAAACAAATAGACCAATATAAACAATACTTATTGACAGAGAAAAAGCGTGTGTTCATCATTTTCAGTTTAACAACATTCGATCGTTGGCAATTTATTCGACACGACAGAGGTAAATTCTCATGATGTTATCGAAAGCTTGACACATTAATAAAGTTCGTGTGAGATCGCTATGAGTAGAGAATGTTGTTGTAAGTGAAGAAATGCTGAATATTCTTAGTTATACTGATAATATATGATGTTGCATAACTATGATCTATCACCGACACAGTATCGTATGAGAGCTATATATAATATAATCTCATGCGCTGATGCGAAGTATGTTGTCATGTGGTGTATGGCTGTGAGCGGAGTGCTCATGTGTTGTGTGTTGTTGTGATGCACCGTGCTACGGTCGTATGTTTTGTCTTCCGAGCTGTCTGCGAGGAATAGTCTTATTTTGTAATGTTGCGATGAGCCTGCTTTTGTTCGTCACTTGCCCAGTTTGTCTCTTTTAAACTCACTACTCAGTGAGGTCTGCTTTTTTGTCAGTGCGTGCTGATGTGGAGATGTCGCGTGTAAATGTCCCTGACTCTGCTGTGCGCTGTTGATTGACTGTTGTATGTGAATGTAGGGTATGGTTGCGAGAATGTTAAGTGCCGTCACTGAGCAAAACAAGGATCGGTGTCGCATATGTCTAAAAATGGTGAGAATGTGGGGGTATAAACTAAGTTATCATCTAAATCAACAATCAACACCAAGAAAAAATTTTCTTGATTAGTTCAGCCATGAAAAATATATGCTGATGAACTAAAGGTCAACGGGATTTACGGACAACGTTTGTCGGTCCATATATCCATTGTAACACGAACACTCGTCTGTATTCAAACTTCTTCCTGTGGGTGTATATTAAAAACGAGATGTGCTTAACCTTTTGGTGTTAATTTTTAAGAAAATATTCTTTTTTTGTCGATCAATTTAGAAAAAACAAGTTTTAAGGCGTGAGGTTGTAAAGTATGACACTTAACAATTCCATTTTATACCTTTCATGTAAAAACCGAAAGTTAAACATATGAGAAAGTACTATACCAAGCTGAAGATTCAATCGGTTAAACGGAATAAACTTTCTTGAAAATTTGACTTGCTAGGCCCGTGAGATTAGGGACTCAGGGAATTAGGACTGAGATTACTAAATCACTAGTAAATTAGTCTGGCTCTCATCCTTAATATCTTAGTGCAATTAGAGTTGTTTGAAACTAATTTTCAAATATTCCCTAACCTCAACGACAACACTATCAAATAGCGGCAATCGACTATCTGGGAAATTGATTCCAATCTGTTTCTCCCCCACTTTAAGATTGATTCTCTGGTTCCCCAAAAGTCTTGTATTTCTTTGTGAATTTTCGAATTTCGAATGTTGCTTAAAGTGGGCTAACAATGTTTCAAGTAAAGCTCTTCCGCCAATGGAACGTTTACTCTATATTTCGCACATTCTGAATCAGGTGTGTAATAAATCACTCGAAAGAATCAGAACTGTTTTAGACACCCTGTTTATGAACAATTAATTTTATGAGGTGAATTTGCTACTTTTTTATTGCTATTTGCTAAAAAATAAAAAAACATTTTCTTTTAGGTATTCTTTTGGCCTAAATAGCGTATAGTCTGTAAAATATATTAAATATGCAGCCTAAATTTCGAAGTTGTGTTTTTGGACGAGAGATACATGAAAACGAGAGCTGTGTTTAGTGTTAAAATGCTTATGTTACTAACTTTAAGAAGGTTATTGATAACCTGCAAAGATTTTAAAGTCATCGTCTTACATTAGACTTGGATTATGACAATTATAACTTGTATGTTTCAACTGCAAAATTAGAAGAATATAGCTAGCCAGTTCATTTAATAGCATGGTAAGTGCTTTTCTGTCGTTTTCAATTAAAATTTAGATGGTCAAATGTGATATTTAAGACGTTTTTTTTTGTCCACAGCTGCTCATAAACTTTTTCCACCGCCATTATTAGCCACGACTTTCCTGAAGCCAACTAAAGTCCAAAATTGGTTTAATGGAATCGCCAGGAACCTTTTATGTATAGGTAAATCTTTCTACCAGGAAAAAAAAATAAAAAAAAATTAAATTGACCTAACGAGAAATAATGACGCCCTGGTACCATTCTTGTCTTTACTAAAGGTTTTCATCAAGTTTGTGGCCGGTTTAACTCACATGCATGGTCATACAACCATAATCTTAAAATAAAATATCACACCACCTGGTTTTAACGATCTAAAGTAAAACATAACGTGCAAAAATTTCAAATTCTTGAACACATAACGCAATATTGGCAGAACCAATAAAAAAAATTGCAATAACACAGATAATTTCTTTTTCTTACTTTTTGCTATATTTTGTACGACTTGCCGCATATTTGCTAGGCAAAATTGCTGACAACACAATTCACAGTGACAGATTCTTATGCGTCTTCAGCATGTTTTCACGCAGATCATCTTTGTAAGTCACATTGGAAACACTGAACATCTGTCTTTATTTCACACAAAGGTTCTCCTGTAAACACAAGAAAGGTAAAGTAGATTTTAAAAAGGGGTGATTCAATTTGATTCAACTTTCTGTTTTTCTTTATTGTTAGTTTATGCCTTAAAAAGTAGCAGATAGAAAAAAAATAAACTTTAAAACTTTCTACAGATTTAAATTGTAAGTCTTTCAAGATCTTCGAAAATTAAAAAAAGAAAGCTTTTTTATCCAAATTAATTGGACTAATTCTAATTTTTTTGTATTCATCTTACCTATTTGCAAAAATCATACTTTTAAAAAGTTGGACCAAGGGTCACGAAAATAAATCTTTATAAAGGCAAGGTTTTTAGATTTTGTGAAAATTAGTACAGGAGAAATTTTAACTATTAAAGTAAACAAGGGTAATTAAAAAAAAAATCTCAACTAGATAATAAGTCCTTACCTTGACAAAATTAACGCTCTTGGTGAAAAATCACAAGCATAAACAAATACATGCTTGTTTCTTCAATTACAGGAAAAATGGATTGTCCAACATCCGATCCAACTTCCAGAATCTTGTATCCTTTGCGTCGACCAAGTTCTACAATGAAAAAAACATTACATTGATAAGCATAACGCATGAAATTAAGAATGTAGAATAAGGCACAATATTATCACAGTGGTAATGAAACAAATTCTCTAGTTAAATGAAATTTATTTTTTCAGTCTAGGTCCCTACATAATGAAAACTGTGTTGATAAAACATAAAAGTTGAGTACTTCACTTGTTAAATTCGGGAAATTCGCGATGGGTCCAATGTCTTGTCTTTAAAGAAATTTGTTGTATTCCTTTTGTAAAATAAATCCCAATTCTTTTGTGCATCCAGTTCCAACTTGTTTTGTTTTAGAAATGGTGAAACAAACTTTTGTCTCTTTCGACTGATTTTTTTCCTCTTTGACAGGGATTTTGAGTACAACAAACTTGGACTGCTGCAACAGGATGTAGGTACCTGGTCAAACCTTGATTTTCTAAAGTATTCGATAATTTTATGGTCCCTATTATTGTAAAATTTTGAATGTGTAGTCAGAGAGTACTGGGGAGGGGTGATATACAGTCAATTTAAATTGGCAATTAGATGATCAAAAATTATTGGAATAAGAAAATATTGTCAAACTTTTAAACTTTAATCTTTTGTTCCCACAATTTTCTAAAAGTTCGACTCATTTTCTTGTGATATTATACAAAAAAAGCTTTTTATGAATGCTATTACATTCATGTATTCAAAGTTTTTATCAATTTTTAAACGTGACCATACACACTTCATTAATTTAAAATTGAATCAAACTGCAATACAAAAAGTTATTTCATGAAAATGCACCATGGTAACATAATAGAATATTTATGGTAGCTGTAGGAAAGATAGTAGCTAACACATTTTTATTATTACTAGTTCATAGTTACAAACTATCTGCCGCCTACATGAATCTACATGAATTGTCTTGATTACTAAAAATTTGTTACGGAACTTTCACCGGCATTCTGCTTTGAATAAGTGAGAACCGGCATTCTGCTTTGAATAAGTGAGAAGGTGATTTCGCAATAGCGTACACGGTTAGTTATGAATACATAATTCGGTCTCGATTGTTAAAAATATATATTACGCTTTCACAGACTTTGACCGGAATTTTGTTTTGAATAAGGAAGCGTGGAAATCAAAATCAAACTGCGAGATTTGTTTGGCCATGCTTAAGGCGTAAATATCTCACCTTCGACTATGCTGCCGCCCCCTTAAGGGGCGGCAATTATGTCATTCCTCGAAATCTTCATAACGTATGCCGTGTTTTGAATGTTTTTGTTTTCTTTCAGTTGATTGCAAATTGTGTTATACTCCTGATTCTCAGTTCAGCACTTCCTGTACTCGCTCGAACATTAGGTATGTAGCAGACACACCAATCTCCCACATAAAACGTCACTGATTAGATACCTTAAGAGAGTTGATTTTTCGTAAAAAATTTGCTCTGATTTAAGTATTTTTTTTCTGACATAAAATGGATGTTTTTTAACCCTCTACCCATTGTCTTCACTAGGAATTAAAAAATTGTTTAATGTACCCGAGAATTGTAAAATTATGTTTGTTTTCAGGTGTCACGAGTTTCAATTTGATGGGCGAATTTGGACGTTTAGATTGGCTTGGAAATTTCGAGTTAGTTTTATTCTACAACTTGTTTTTCGAAGCTTCCACGTCGTTTTGCTTGGTAAACAAATTCACGAAATCTGTCCGAAATGCACTGTACGCGAACTTTAAGAGTCTAGGGTTTTTCAAAGATGGAAGATTAAAAGCCAGTAAGCTGCCAAACTAACAGGATAGGTATCCAACCGTCACGAGAAACGGTCATGTTTTTGAGATGAAGCAACGTGTTTATGTTGCTGCTGTTGTTGAATGGCAAAGTGATTTCTGAAATTTCTCACATTTGTTATAGCTGTTACTCAGGAAAAAAACAGTAACACAATTAGTTTACAATGTTGTGTTAACGGACGAAATTTTGAACTTTGTGATTTTCGTAGAAATTTGTCAGAGTTGCGCTTTCTTCGCTGTGTTTACTTGAAAAAAAAAACGCTATTCGAATACGCTCTCCCGCTTAGATGATAAATATTTTATGAACTCCTTCATTGACGGGAAAACCACTGCTAATTCCAAAAGCTCTATCTAGGTATCTATCACACCCTCGTCAAAGTTCAACGAGTTTCCGCCTCTCATTAATATAGAAACTAACAGTAAAATTGTTATTATTAATTTGCGAAATATGTTAAATTGTTATTATTAATTTTTTACTTTCTTAATATTTTGTTAATTTATTTTCAGAATATATTTCCTTGTTTTAAAACTCAAAAAAAAAGAAAAATGTAAGCGAAAAGGACGGTTTTTATACAACTGGTAAAGCAGGTACATGGCGAACACCAGTATCTGTAGCAGTCGTTTTTCACCTGGTGTTAAATCACATCATTACAACTATGTAAAGCGGGCGTCCACTCACAGTGGACGCCTTTCTATTTATTCGGCTACTAAGTATAAAAGAGACCTAAACCTTCTTGGTACCAAATTGTCTGCGTAACATGAATACTTCCCAAAGCGGAGAAAAAACTTCGTAAGAGCTTATTTTGTACACTAAAATTGTTGTACACAACCTTTTTATAAGAGACATTTTTTTTTTTTTACCTAAATGTTACTTAAACTTTAAGGGAGATTTTCTGAAAATAAAGATTTTTTTAAATTCTATTTACCAAGATCCCTGTCAATCTATCGATTTAATTTTTGCAACATTTTGCATTGGTGAAGCTAACAGTTGAAAATACCTATAACCTCATTATTTATAAGCACGGCGTGAGGCATATTTAGGCTTCTTTATGAATTCTTTATAAGTGAGTTTTTTGCTTCTAAGACATTTAACCCGCTTTTTCTTCTTGTTTACTTGGGATAGGCTTTTCGATCAGAATTTGGTCTCGTATCATAAATGCATACTTTAAGAGAATAAACTTTTGTTGAAAGAAAATTTCGCGGTAATTTAACCGCAAAAGTTTCTTCTGTAAAACACGTCTAAATTACGCCAAAATTTACTCCCGTCTAATCTAGACAGACTTATTTTAGATGTTTTTAATTTTTGACAAAATGTTTTCTCAAAAGTTTTGTATAATATTTAGTTGTTTAGAGAATAAAGTTGTAGTACGATTTTTTAAACACTGCGCTACAATCCCTCCAAGGCAACTCACAACATTGTTGCTTGCATTAAAAGAATTATATTTATTTGCTCTTTTTATTCGAAACATCTCGAGTATAATTTGTTAACAAAGTGGAAAGCTTTGAAGGCAGATTCACAAAAATCTTTTATTATTCCAACTGACATTTGAATATGAGTAAGGAATACTAATCAACTTGTAAAAATTTTTTAAGGAGGCAAAGAAGAAGAGACCAAGTTTTGGTATGCGATCAAAGATAAAGTAAACAAATGAAAACAAGTTAAATATTTACAAGTAAAAATAAGCGAATTGTGTATGATGTATATCGTGTACGATGTATCGTGTGCTTAACGTGTATAGTGCATACGTGTATGATGTATGGTGTGCGTAACGTGAACGTGTGCGTAACCTGACAAATCTATCGTGTGTGTGCAACGTGTATGATGTATGGTGTACGTAACGTGTAGTGTGCGTAACCTGAATAATCTATCGTGTGTGTGCAACGTGTATGTTGTATGGCGTGCGTAAGTTGTACGCAGCATAAATGATGAATCGTGTGCCTATCGTTTATAATGGATCGCGTGCTGTTATCAAATTTATCGTGTGATGGACCGTGTGCTGTTATCAATTTTATCGATACACGTTTTTTTTTTATAAGCAACTGCATTTTTGGGTTCAGCCTGGGGTTGATAAGGCCTTTTTGCAATTTCAGCCTCAAAGTTGCTTAATGGTTGCTTCATCTGTACAAATTTCAGCCTTAGTTGCTTACGAGTTGCTTGTTGTGTTTAATATTTCAGCCTTAGTTGCTAACGGATTGCTTGATGAAACACGAAATGTTACATACTTCCTTATGCCCCCGTTTTCACTTGGAAACTTTTCTTCATACAACTTATAGCCCAAAACTCAGCCTAGGCAGTTGCTTAGCAGTTGCTTAATTTTTGACCATATTTCAGCCTCAGTTTTGTAGCAACCAGTTGCTTATAAAAACAAAAACGTGTAGCCCTTTCAACTAATCATGTTTTACTCTCATAAATCACTTGAAAAGATATTTTTTCAATTAAAATTGACCCCTTAAAAGAGTCTGATAGTTGGATAGAAGTTACGAAGTAAACAAACCATGGATAAGTTGTTATATTTTGAGGGAGTTCGTACGATGTCTTGAAGTTGACGACAATATCGGGGTTCAGGTCAAATGTCACGTTGTAAATGCGATCGTAGCAGAGGTTTGCTAGCTCATAAGATTTAAAAACTTCCTTTCGCCACCTTACAAGCAAGGCGAGACATTTTGAATCTATGAACTTTACTTTTGTTTCGATTTGAAAGGATTGTAAGGCTAGCAGTCTCGATAAGTCCCTTCCAGGATTTGCCTCGGTCATTGATTCTTTTCTACATATGCATAACTGGACGTCAACGTACGGATCTGTACACTTGCTAAAATGTTGAAAGATGGTCACACGCCGCCATCGTGTTATTTTTGCTGAAGGATAGCTTGATTTATTAGTCAGTGTAACCACAACCTCGAAAATTTCTTCATCTCTGTACTTATCAACAATAGCATCAAATGTATAAACAACTTTTCCATCCGCAGTAACTTTTTTCCGAATTTTATCAAACCTGTTACCTATCAGCCGTTCACAGTTGCCATAAGAAACGCTGTCAGTTGAACTTTCCACACCAGCTCTTGTGATTTGATTATTCAAATAACCGATCGCAAATTCTGCCAACCAATGGACTTCCGGGTGGAAATCTGCTAACATTTCTGTGTAGCCTTCACATAAACACATCATAAAGGAATAGATAGGAATATCCTCGCAATTTCTTTCTTTTGAGATAGGGCTTAGTAAACCTGAAGGTTGATCACCATGCAGCGACATTAACGTGTGAAAGACATCTGTGTGCGTGACCAACCTGTTTTGATTGATACGCAGACTTTCAACCTTCTGCTGTCCCAAAATATGTCTGATTTTTTTTGGAACTATCATGAAAAACATGGCATGACTTATTTCAGATCGACCTGCTAAAAATTCTTGGGAAAATTTGCTTGTTTTTGGTCCGTGATCTGATAAAATGATTGTCAAAGTATTTTTCAAACCGGAGGTCTTTTTGATAAAATCTGAAATTAAATGATCAGCATATGCGATTCGTTTACCGGTCATTTCGTGACCGGTGTTCATGTGTGTGTATATGAAGGCTGGGTACGCCGACTTGGTTTGTTCGACTGTTTGCAGTAAAGTATACGTGTAGTTGAGAAAGTAGGATGGTAAGTGATGTCCGTTGAAACAGACTTTAGGTGGCTCGTTGAACTGATTTGTTTTCCCGTATTGTGTGAACACTTCACATGAAAAGTGAGTCAAACCATAACTATCGATTGGAAGACGACGTAGTTTTCTTTGAATTTCTTGCCACCTTTCCTCATAGTCATTGACATTCGATAGAAGCTTAAGATTGTGCTTATTATCTGTGATCAATGCACCCCAAGAATCATACCAACAGCTGTCCTCTTGAAGGGTTGTTTGGTAACCGAGGTTGTTATAACGACCAAACAGCGAATCAAGTCCGTACGTATGTGTTTCGTCGTCGGAGTCTACATCTACTATGCCACTAAACAACGCACGCATATTCGGGAAAGTACGCGGCGCAAGACTATGAAATAACTCGAAATCGAGAACTGTTGTCTCCGTTTTATCGATACTCTTTAACGTGGAAACAGTCTCTGAAAGTTGTCGGTAGAAGTGTGGTCGTGATACCGAGTCTAGAACGAGTATATTAATGTTTGGTTTAGCGTCTCTCTCCGATGCTGTTTGCATGATTTTCACAAATGGTGGAAGTATTATAGTCTGTTTAACAAAGCTCTTACTCTCTCCACAAGCGACAATAAAAAAATCGTGCTTATTTTCAGTGTTTTCGTTAATTATTCTCCGAACGATAATATCGATATCAGCTTGGTTTTTCGCAATATACCAGAGATCACTTCTGACGAGTAGGCCATATCTTGGCTGTAAGACACCAATCCTGATCGGAGAGTGCTGACATAAAGCGAAATTACAATGTAATTTTACATTAGTGACATTCGAAGTTCGAATTGACGCATCAGTAAAAGCGCATAACTCTGCTTGTGTTAGTTGGTTCTCTACTTTGGGACATGTACGATCCTTAGGCGGTCTCCCATACTTCCGAAAAGCTGTCTCACAATCTTGATGGCTTGCAGTTATTGGTTTACACTTTTGGGACGAATAATCAAAAGGTTTCGATGTATTGTTTATGGAAAATGTTGGGCAAGCATCTTCAGAATTATATTTATTTTCATCTGCTTGTGTTTGTGTTAAGAATACGGTGGAAATTCTTTTGGAAACTAAAGCAAAAAAGATGAAATACAAGCCACGGAACCACTTTGTTTTTGTCTCGATCCCTCAATAAAGAAGAAGTGAAATTTAAAATGGGTTACTCACAAATCGAAGGGTGTACACTAAATGTAAAAAAAGTAGTTTTGGAGGTGGAAGAGGCAGTTGGTGTAGAAGAGGCGGGTGGTGTACACGTGAGTTCTGCCTGAAGTTTCTTTTTAAACACTTAAAATGTTTGACTAAGAGTTCTGTCAATTATAAATTTCTCAATTTAATTTTCTCAATACAATCAACCTCATGTTCTTTAAAGTCTTGTTTCTATAAAAACGTGGGGGGTGGTGTCAGCGTGCACTTTGCACTTTGCAATTTGTGATTCTCCCTACTTCAATTCACATATCGAAGTTTACCTTTTAAGTGTACTTCGTTTACCGACAGGGAACTTTGTTTAGCGAAGATCTGAAGATACGTAAATATTTTCTGATAGTCATACACCAATACAACCAGCACAAGCAGAAAAAAAGGTTTCCATAACGATTTCTAAATAATAAAATGTCTTAATATTTCTAAAACGTAAATGTCTATGATTTCTAAAATGTCTTCACATTATGTAGCTTATCAAGTGGCCTCTTCTTTTCTGTTTCAATTTTTTAATGAAGTCAGGAAATTGATGTACGTGAATATTTTTCGTTAGGCACTTGTCAACGTTCACAAAAGTTGGTCAATTTCATTAACATTCGCGCGCATTTTGATAAATAAAAAAGCATTTTCGTCCCCAGAGCTCTTTGAGATAAAACATACTTTCGAGGTTTATCTCAAAGAGCCCCGGGGTCGAGAATGGTAAAAAACTAGGTCCGTATAAGAAATGAAATTAATAGATTTTTAGATATACAAGATTCCAAAAAAATTAAATGCAGTGTGTATTTAATTTTTTAACTGAAATCTTCCCTTTTTTTAAAAAAAACTTTAAACAATTTGAAGCGAGTATTTTTTTCTCATCTGTGACTAATTTGTTCTGTTACATCGTCTAGAAAGTCGTCCATAAATCTTTTGTAACTGTTCATCAAAATAGCGAAAACTTTAATTTAATTTTCTTTTTTCGGGACAATCAATATCCGTGAAACACAAGATTTTCACGATACGCAAAAATTAAAATCCGCACAAAATAATAAAATTTTAGGCTAATCTATTTTCAAGGTTTAAAAGAAGAAAAAACTCTACTTACTACCACTCGTTTTCGAAACATTTCGTTGCCATGAAATGTTATTGTCTCGAACAAAATACTTGCGCACTACTATGCCGAACAATTTCGAAAAAATGCCACGCGTAGATTACCATTTAAATTTACGCGCTTTCTGAATGGTTGAGTAACTTATGCGTAACTGCTAGAATGGATGGCAAAAAACCCAACACTGGACATCAAAACCCAACACTGGAAGGTTGTTGTAATAACACGCATTGTCATGTTTGTGAACATTCCCTGGAAAAAAATAGCCGGTTCATTTTTTGCTTAGTTTCTATATAATCGCAAATTACCCAACAGTGGCTATAGGCATTCCGCATTTTTTATAAGTTATTTATATGGGAGCTCTGAAATATTGCACCATTTCGAGAAAAAAAACTGTAGGGACGAACACAGGCATTTCTTGTTAGAGGGGAATGGTTTTTTTCTGCTGGTATATTGAGTCAATTAGAATGTATGAGGAGCCTTAAATAAAGTTGGACTTCCTATTCACCATTTTTCAAACAAGATGTCGGGTTAAGTTCGCTAGCTATATTTCACTTTTTGCGGGATTCGCGACAGTCTTTGAAACCAGTGTTCAAAGATTACATTTTTCACAACCAATTTTGTACAATTTGTGTAAGTTTCCATTGAAAACAAAATACACGTTTCTTTCCAAGAATATTATGATTCTAAGCATCGTTTTATTTTCACTATTATTCGAAACAATAGACCAATATAACAATACTTATTGACAGAGAAAAAGCGTGTGTTCATCATTTTCATGTTTAACAACATCGCGTGGCAAATTTATTCGACACGACAGAGTTAAATTCTCATGAGTGTTATCGAAAAGCTTGACACATAATAAAGCTTTAGAATCAGACAGATAGAAACATGTGTTCGGATTAAAAGACAAAGAAAACAAACCAAGTTCTAAAAATATCTTTTGTGAAATACGAAATAATAGTCTGTTATTATCTCACTTGCTCAAGCATTCAATTTTTATCTTACATGCTCATGTTGTCTGTTTTTTGTTTTTTTATCTCACTTGCTCACGTCGTATGTTTTGATCTCACTTGCGCAAATAGTCTATTTTTATCTTATTTGCTCATGAGGCCTGCTTTTGTCTCACTTGCCCATTTTGTCTCTTTTAAACTCACTTACTCAGTGAGGTCTGCTTTTTTGTACTTCCCTTGTATGAATATCCTGGGAACATCCACTTCCTCCTTTTTATTGACAGTTCTCTTATGAATGTACGTATTTTCGATGACTTTAAGTCCCACTGACGAAAACAGATCTTCTGCATATTCTAAAAAAATTTCCAGATCGTGTGTATAAACTAAGTTATCATCTAAATCACAATCAACACAAGAAAAATTTTCTTGCATGAGTTCACCATGACAAATATATCTGATGAACTAAGGTCAACGATTTACGGACACGTTTTCTGTCCATATAAACTCTTCTCCATGTAACACAAACACTCTCTGTATTCAACTTCTCCTTTGTGTATATTAAACGAGATGTGCTACACCATTTGGTGTTAATTTTTAAGAAAATATTCTTTTGTCGATCAATTTAAAAAACAAGTTTTAACGTGAGTTATAAATATGACACTTTAACAATTCCATTTTTATACCTTCATAAAACCGAAATTAAACATATTGAGAAAGTATATACCAAGCTGAAGATTCAATCTGTTAGAACGGAAATAAACTTTCTTGAAAATTTGACTCTAACCGTGAATTAGGACTTCAGGGAATTAGGACTTGAGATTACTAAATCACTAGTAAATTAGGTCTGGTCTCATCCTAATATCTTAGTGAATTAAGATTGTTTTGAAACTAATTTGCAAATATTCCCTAACCTCAACGACAACACTATCAAATACGGCAATCGACTATCTGGGAAATATTTCCAATGCTGTTTCTCCCCCACTTTAAGAATTGATTCTCTGGTCCCCCCAAAAGTCTTGTATTCTTGTGAATTCGAAATTTCGAATGTTGTTAAAGGGGCTACACAATGGTTCAAGTAAGCTCTCCGCCATGGACGTTACTCTCATATTCGCACATTCTGAATCACGGTGTGTAATAAATCACTCGAAAGAAATCAGAACTGTAAAGACACCCTGTTTATGAACAATTAATTTTATGATGAATTTGCTACTTTTTTATTGCTATTTTCTAAAAATAAAAACATTTTCTTTTAGTATTCTTTTTGGCGCTAAAATGAGCTATAGTCTGTAAAATATATTAAATATCAGTAAATCGAAAGTTTGTTTTGACGAAGTAACAATGACAACACGAGGAGCTGTGTTTGTTTAAAAATGCTATGTTATTAACTTTAAGAAGGTTATTGATACCTGCAAAGATTTTAAAGTCATCGTCTTTACTTAGACTGGATTTATGAACAATATAAACTTGTATGTTTCAATGCAAAATTTAGAAGAATATAGCTAGCCAGTTCATTTAATAGCATGGTAAGTGCTTTTCTGTCGTTTTCAATTAAATTTAGATGTCAAATGTGATATTTAAGACGTTTTTTTTGTCCACAGTGCTCATAAACTTTTCCACCGCCATTATTAGCACGACTTTCCTGAAGCCACTAAAGTCAAAATGGTTTAATGAATCGCCAGAACCTTTTATGTATGGTAAATCTTTCTACAGGAAAAAAAAATAAAAAAAAATTTAAAATTGTACCTAACGAGAAATAATACGCCCTGGTACCATCTTGTCTTACATAAAGGTTTTCATCAAGTTTGTGGCCGGGTTTAAACCTCAACATGGCATGGTCATACAACCCATAATCTCTAAATAATATCACACCACCTGGTTTAACGATCTAAAATAAAACATAACGTGCAAAATTTCAAATTTTTGAACACATAACAATATTGGCAGAACCAATAAAAAATGCAATAACACAGATAATTTCTTTTTCTTACTCTTGCTATATTTTGTACGACTTGCCGCATATTGCTAGGCAAAATTGCTGACAACACAAATATCACAGTGACAAGATCTATGGAGTCTTCAGCAATGTTTTCACGCAGATCATCTTTTGTTAAGTCACATTGGAACACTGAACATCTGTCTTTATCACACAAAGGGTTCTCCTGTAACACAAGAAAGGTAAAGTAGATTTTAAAAAGGGGTGATTCAATTTGATTCAACTTTCTGTTTTTCTTTACTTGTTAGGATTTATGCCTTAAAAGTGAGCAGATAGAAAAAAATAAAACTTTAAAAACTTTCTACAGATTAAATTGTAAGTCTTTCAAGATCTTCGAAATTAAAAAAAGGAAAGCTTTTTTATCAAATTAATTGGCTAATTCTAATTTTTTTTATTCACTTACCTATTTGCAAAATCATACTTTTAAAAAGTTGGACCAAGGTCACGAAAATAAATGCTTATAAAAGGCAAGGTTTTTAGATTTGTGAAAATTAGTACAGGAGAAATTTAAACCTATTAAAGTAAACAAGGTAATTAAAAAAAAAATCTCAACTAGATAATAAGTCCTTACCTTGACAAAATTAACAGCTCTTGGTGAAAAATCACAAGCATAAACAAATACATGCTTGTTTTCTTCAATTACAGGAAAAATGGTATTTCCACATCCGCATCCAACTTCCAGAATCTTGTATCCTTGCGTCGACAAGTTCTACAATGAAAACAAAACATTACATTGATAAGCATAACGCATGAAATAAGAATGTAGAATAAGCAACAATATTATCACAGGGTAATTGAAACAAATTCTCTAGTAAATGAAATTTATTTTTTTCAGTTCTAGTCCCTACATAATGAAAACTGTGTTGATAAGCATGTACAGGTAGAAGAATTATACTAAAAGTTGAGTACTTCAGTTGTTAATTCGGGAAATTCGCGATGGGTCCAATGTCTGTCTTTAAAGAATTTTGTTGTATTCCTTTTGTAAAATAAATCCCAATTCTTTTGTGCATCCAGTTCCAACTTGTTTTGTTTAAATGGTGAAACCAAAACTTTGTCCTCTTTCAGACTGATTTTTTCCTCCTTTGACAGGGATTTTGAGTACAACAAACTTGACTGTGCAACAGGATAGGTACCGGTCAAACCTTGATTTTCTAAAGTATTCATAATTTTTTATGGGTCCCTATTATAAAATTTGAATGTGTATTCAGGAGAGTACTTGGGAGGGGTGATATACAGTCAATTTTAAATTGGCAATTAGATGATCAAAAAGATTGTGTAATAAGAAAATATTGTCAAACTTTTAACTTTAATCTTTTGTTCCCACAATTTTCTAAAAGTTCGACTCATTTTCTTGTGATATTATACAAAAATAGCTTTTATGAATGCTCATACATTCATGTATCAAAGTTTTTATCAATTTAAACTGGACCATACACACTTCATTAATTTAAATTGAAATCAATAAAGAAAGTTGATGGATTCAAATTGATCATGCATCACTTCTTTAAGGACAGTTAAGTAAATTAAATTAAAAAAATTAAAGGGTTCATACAGCAGTTTCAAAAATAAATTTTCTTGAGTCTGGTTTAAATGTATGTTTGCCCAGAGACTAATCTGATTAGCACAAGGACAATATACACACTGCAAAAGAAAATCAAAGCACCTGTGGAATGACTAAATTTACTTCAATGTTAAGGAAATCAGGTAAAAAGAACCGGCATTTCTAAGGTTTGTACAGTAACATTAATAACCATCAATGATTTTCTTACTAGATAGATCAAATATTTGTAATATATAAAACACTTAAGATTACTGAACGAGTTGTTGATAAACCGCTTAACTTCTCATTTTTACTTTAAGTCACATAAACTTTAATTTTTTTGTACAACTTTAAACAAGAATTATAAACGTCAAATTTTCTTGTATTTTGTGTATTGTTTATCAAATTAGGCAACTCCAACTTAATTAATTGTTCTACGGGCGAAGTCGATAGTAGCTTTTGGTTGGTCGGTCGGCGAAATAAAAATAACTTTATCGAGAATGTATGGTCGGAACAAGAACAAAAAAAATAATCAAAATAACAACGGAGGAGGGTGTTACGACAACTATTTTTTTCTATGTATTTTCACATAACGCACGCAGTTTATTATTTTTACGGATAATGGTTTAGTTGATAATATTTAAAGTGCTTCGCAGTGTTAAAATCATTTATTAAAATTCATAACAGAGGAGGGTGTTAGGACAATCATATTTTACCTTGTTTTATTATTTTTCCTAAATGGTATCGACTGAAAGTCTTGCTGTATTACAGTTTAGCTAGCTTAATTTTAAACATATATAATAATCATAACGAAGGAGGGTGTTACAACAATAATAATCTGTCTTGTTTTTCACTTGTATTATAACTATTTTAGCAAAAGTAGCTAATGTTTGTTATAAATCACATAAATACTTCAACTTCTGTTTAACCACGTAATTGTGATTACAAAATTAGCACATTGCGCATTTTAGTTTTATCGCAACAAATTACCATGAACAAAGAATCAACTTCAAGTGGTCCTAAAGTAACGTTATTGATTCACCTTGTTTAGTATAATTGTGGATTGACATTCAACCAACAAAAAATAACATCATTGATTATCTTCTATGCTCATTATATTTTCACAAGTTTTTCATTTTGCTTGATATTATTATTTTTTTGTTTTCGTGAAAATTAGGGTCGGTCAGGCCCGTAGAACAATTAATTAAGTCGGAGTCGCCTTAGTCAAAGTTAATTTCGCTACTGCAATGTTTTTTAATCAACTTGACAACAATCTACTTGATTTCATTGAAATTTAAACTAATCAGGATATTTTAAAATCATATCAAACTATGTAATCGACATGTTAGGCAAAGAAAACTGAAGTCTATTTTAATTAAAAAATAAAATCACTAAAACCTATAAAACTAACAAAAACCAATAATTTGCTTAACCCATTCAGTATGGAAGATGTAAATAAAACTAACGAAAATTTGAAGCTTGGTCCCTATTTATAATGTCAAAATTTTACAACTTTGTGCTAACAAAATGTAAGAAATTTTGTAGACAGTAGTTTGAAAGATAAACGCTATGAATTAGCTAAACAAGAAATGTAGCAACCTCACATTACATTTGGCTAAATTCGCCACAATGTATATCTTTTTATATTTCTTTTATTGTCTCTCACTTTACTATTAGCTCTACCAACAGCTAGCTAGATGCACTTTGGAATATCCAACAACAAAATCTGACTGATGATGTAAAATACCATATAAAAATATTGCAAAATAATGTAAACAAACGTATACCAATCAAGTTTAAATGTTTGCTACGACGATTAACAAATTTACGGCAACAAAAGTCGCTTTGTTTTGAAGTGTACGCGATTCCCACCTGCATGTTAGTCCTGGATAGTTCCGCTGATAGTTTGCATTTCACACCAGTTGCCTACACCAGAGAAATTCTTGCCCAGCCAGATGGGCAGGTAACACCGGCAGAACTGGTGCAAATAGTGAAGCCGGCACCAACACAGAAAATCAAATATTTTGCAGGATGAAAGAGCACTGATTTGTATTTTTTGATAGAAACAAGGCTGCCCCATAGCCATTGGATACTGGTTAAGCCGTTCATCAGTCTTTAACCTGGTGCGTGGTACATTACACACCAAAATTAATATATAGGTGTGCGATCATATCATGCACCTAATTTTTTTTAGATGCCTAATTTTTTTTAGATGCATGATTTTAAATCTTATAATGAAAACAGCTATCACCATTTTTAGCAAAGCAAAGTAACCATGAATTATTTAAAATAAATGATAAGGCCTATCAATAAGAAAAACATACCCATGTGATAAATCGCACACCCCAAGATTAAATAATTTGATTTGTGTGAGCGTTCCTGCAATAAAAAAATTACGAAAAAAAATCAGAAAAGTGAAGCAACAAAATTCCTTTACCGCTGTACAAACAAGGTTGTTCCAGCAATGCTCACGGCCAGGAATTTCAACCCAGACATCAAAGGTTGTAAGTCAAGTCATTAATTAATTAAACTTTGTGACTACTTGTGAAACAAACAATATTTATAAGTAAATTTAACTATGGAAAGTTGAACAACAGCGAATAATGACAACAAAATCAAGGATCATGAATATCATTACTTTAAATAATATTCTGCTATTGTCATAGATGTTTTTTATCTTTTACTTATTTTATTTTTCTCCAAAAGATGACCATACCAAGGCTTTAAATAATGTTTTCAAACCCATCGATTGTAAGAACGTTACATTCAAAATCCTGCCGATTACCAATGAAAGCTTATTCCAAGCCAACCTGTACACTAATCCACCGACTATCACTACAATAATTTACCATTTGTAAAATACACATGGGAAGTAAAGTGAATGTTATTGATACAGAATAAAACCCTCAGTTCCTGGCTTAAATTAAATAAAGTTATCAAAAATAAAACATGTGTTAATACCCACACATTTGTATTTTTATATGAAATAAAATGCATTACGCATTATGTTTTCGAAGTTAGTTCACAAAACAGATTAAACTTTCTTGATTTTCAAAATTTCATAACATACATTTTTTTTTTCATCATGCAGAATTTTTAAAATTTCCCTTTTTTACACTTGTTGAAATTTTATTAAGCATAAGCAGATACAAACTGAGTTTAACGGCATTATAAACAGTTAGCAAAAATTGGGTTGCTATTACCTGGGGTAACTTGTTAATGCTTGACAATGATTTAAGGTGACATATACCTTTTGAGCATGGTTTTTTAAATCACGATTTTTTCAGCGATGGTTAATCAAAGTTTATTCATTCATACATCACCAAAAAGCATTTTTAAATACCTATCAAATAATATAAAAATAATTTGAAACTTTTTAACTTGTAAAAAGTACAGAGACATTTTTGAAACACACCCTGCCTTCAAAAAAGTGACTTCATTTACAAAACTACTTCATTTCCAACTCTCATCCGATGTCCTTTAGAATCGTGATAGATGTATGTAAAAACGAATTTTTAATTATTTTCCACAAAGTCCCCGTTTTTTATTTATTTTACTTTTTCCAAAAAAGCAAAAATTTTTAACTTAAACTTTTGTCTTTAAGATGTAATATCTACAGAATCATTGATTTTTTTAAGTTAAAAAAAATCGCTTTTAGATAAACACCCTTGCAGAGCTTCTGTAGTTTTGTAAAAGAGATTTGAAATGCAATAGATGGTATTCGAAAAAAAAACACTACAAAAAACTGTTTTAAAGATTTTTTTAAATATCACACTATTCAAGCATACTCGTGATGATGGTGATACTTTCACACTTCCGAGGCGATGAATATTAAGAAGGTTGTCCTTTTAAATTTTATTATTCACAACTAGTCGGTTACCCGTGGAAAAATCATAACGCATTTCGTGTTTCCGTAACACAACATTTTTTTCGCGGACAGACAGACAAAATACGGCTATTATTAAAGAGAAGACATGACTGAGTATACCATAGGAATCACAGCAAAAAAAAATTTCAAAAGACACGAACAGTGTTTTACGATAACTTAACATTTTTAGAAATGAAAGATTTAGGTGGGTTTTTCCAGATGGTCATTTCTTTCAGAAAGGAAATATATATAAAAGATTTTTTTATTTTGAAAAATTATACTCAAGAGGATGATAAGTGTTAAAAACATTCACTTGTAATTTCTATTCAATTTGAAGGTGTGAAAGACTGATCAGAAATAAAAAGTTAGTTATTTGGATAAGGTCAATATTCCCCTTCAAAAATTAAATAAATAGTTTCACCATTGGAAAGATCGTCGTTTCTTTAGTATAAATGACTAATAATTTGATACAATAAAGGTATACCGTCACCTTAATATCATTGATAGTGGCACAGTAGGTTCACTGCCCATGGAACTTGCTCTGTGAACGTCCCCCACCCTTTAAAATAGATTAGGCTTTGTGCGGCGCATAAAGTATTTACCTTGTGCTTGCTGCTGTGATGCAATGTTGTGGCTTATTTTGAAGATTAAACATTAGCAGACATCAACAATTGAAAATGAACTTAAACTTAACTCAATAAACTAAATTAAAAATAAATGGTACAATAATCACCATCAACAGTGGTACAATATCGCCAACAGTGGTACAATTTCGCCAGCTAGGTTTTGGACTGGGAAACATTGTGTTTTATTTAATAAGGATCCATAGAAGAAGAGTACATTATTGAAAGGGAGTATAAATGCCTCACAGTGGCGTGAATTGTATTTATTTCTGAGTGGCGAAATTTGTAGCTATAGTGGTCAATAACAGAGGGGGAAGGGAGGGGTCAAGTATCAATCGGCCAATGTCAATATAAAAATAGACGAAAATATTTTGTTGAAGGCCTCTACTAAAGAGTTAGCTAAAGTGCAGTGGTGCAGTAGTAGATAGTGTCAAGACCAAGAGTGTGATGGCAGAAGAGTAGAGAGAAGTATCAAAATACTGAAGAGAAGTGTTAAATACAGATGAAAATTGTTTGACTATCACAGATGAAGTCTATGGTGAAGAAGGAGTGTCATCAAGATATCGTAAACGAAAACGTAAATAACTAGCACTCCTCGACCACCATAGAAGTCCTTTTCGTGTCTTCGTTCGCCTCCCTCTTGTTTTCGTCTTCTTTTTAATACGTGTCTCGATTGTTTTTGCCTTGATATTCTTTCGCTTTCGGATGAACCAAATTAACTTTCACACTGACTGAACACTTGTTTACTTTTTTATATTTTTATGTTCTAATTCTGGTATTCAATGTACAAATTCTTGCATCAAGCAATAGAGGAAAAAAAATTAATTCCCATTTTTAAACTTACAGATCAATAAATTCTGTATTCACTTCATACTTTAATGGTACATAATTTTATCTCTTTCTGTTGAATTGGTCTACTTACAAAAGAAAGCTAGTACCTAGATCCCTGAAATAAAAACCGCACTATTTAAAAATTCCGCGCATTCGGGGGGTTAATTTATCATCGGTCCTAACCTTCTGGCTTTATATCTCAAAGTCGGAAAGGGTAATTACAACAAATATTCAATTTTAATATGAAAATTTATAATGTCTCAAATATTATACAAAACTAGAATTACCTGCCCTACAGGTTATTTTACTATGTAGAGAAATACCAATAAGCTTGTTCCCCAAAATGTACTTTTGATGACGTATTTTCTCACAACGGTACAAAGTAGCGAAAAATGATCTTTATTTATTTGCATATTAAAGGTTCTTTTGTTTAACAGCGTTCGAGCCTTTATTCGAACTAGAACATCGAGACTGTATTCTAACCATGCTTCGAAGTTTTTTGAAGGTGCCCCTCTGCAAGTTTTGATCACTAAAATTTCCTCAGAAGACACGAAGGTTTCCCGCTGATTCCACAGGAATAAAAATCTAAATAATGGGTGACGCTGCGGTATGTTTCTTTGTTATCTTTTCATATAATGTCCAAATGATGTTTTTACAAATTTAAAGTCATTCAAGACGCACATGGCGCAAAAAGGAACTATTGAAGGCCTAGATAAACTTTGTGAAACATCTTGCAGGCAACAATAAACGCCTATCGTAAGTTAGATACGATACATAACGTATTTTAGACTGGGCATGCTACAGCATTTTGTTTTTTTTCTATAATGTTCCACATTTTGAGTTTCTTTAAAATAACGGCCAACGTTCATGTGAAACAAGTGATTTGTCTAAAAGAGATGTCTGTCTTCCATGTAGCTAGCTTCCATCTGGCTAGCTATTTTGCCAATCTACTATAAAAACTTTTTATCATGTTTTGCAAGTATTTCGGAAAAAAGCAAGGGGTGAAATCAAGTGCATTAAAAAAAAATTTACGCAAGCTATATTTTTATGCAAAATCTGCTAGCTAAAAAAATGAAGAAAATATATATTAAAAAAGAAATTCATACTGAAGGGTGGTTTTCTTGAAGTTAATTGGACGGCGAAATGTATCTGAGCATTCACAGTTTTATTTATTTTCATTTTTCTTAAAAAAAATTCGCTTCGCCAAAAAGTAGAAACATTTCATACTTTTTAGTGGCGAAATATTTCGCTGTAAGCTTTTAATCACTCAGAACGCAATATCAGTGTCTCGGGAGTAAACTGGAAAGAATTCAATAACTCTGTTTTTAATACCTAAAAGCTTACATTTCACATCTAATTCGCCACTGAATTTGCCATTCACCATTCACTCCAATGAAATCCCCCTTAAGGGCTGCCATCCATACTCGTGTTGCCATGCATTCTATCAACAAATGTCACGTGATACTTTTAAACCAATTACAGGCTTGTATTTTTAGGGTAGGCATTATAATTTGAGGGAAAACACATGTTCATGCGGTCAAATCTTCATAACTAGGGGATAATTTTTTTATGAAGTATTTGTTTTGTAACTTTAAACCTGACATATTGTGCAGTTGTTTGGGGGATAGGGGTTTGATGTGTTGACGTTATGACCGTGGCGAATTGATACGCTGCATATAATTTATGACTGAGGTGCGTTATCGTGAGAAGTAGAGGACATTTTCCATTTGTTTTTATTACAGTTAGTGTTAAAATACTGACCAATCCTGTCCAACTAAAGTGTGCTCCGTGCTCATGCTCTATAAAAAGTAATACATTAGTTCCAAGGCGGTGGGTCCTGTTTTTTATGGCAGAGCAAAGAATATATAAACAGAATACCCTTCAGCGTGCATGATGAAGAGAAATTGTGACGGCTTCAATTACTACATAGTGATTTATGACCTTGAAATAAGCAACTTTGACTTTGGGGGATGGGGTTTAAAATAACACCCAATCGATGTGATTTTTGCAAATGTGAGTATGGAAGGCAACCCTAACCGTATCATCTCCAATAGATCCTTAGGAAGTAGCCTGTGTCGCACTAAATTTCTAAGAAACAAAAAGTAAATGCAATGTATTATTACCAACTGGATTTTCGACGGGCTGGTGACTAGTGTGTAATATTTTCTATCATTTTAGCTACTCTAACCCCCACAAAAATGACCAACACTAAATGCAGATGAATTTCAATAATTTCACAAAGTAGTTGTCCCTGTGCAATCTGTGCTTTCTACATTAAAAATATGTCAATTTGAATCCTGAATTTTACGTTTAATTTGAACAAATAATTTTTCTTTAGGCTATTATATTTAAATAAAATATGTACTTTTCTAGTATTATTTTGACCATAATACATTTGATGTTTTAGGAAACTAAAACTGAAGAAAATCACATCAACTTGAAAGTTATTGGTGGGGTATGTCTAATTTTATTTGTTTGTTGTTCTTTTTTAGGGAAGGGGGTGGTAGAGGAGGGGGCTTACTAACTGAAAATTATATACTTAGGTTTAAGTTGAAGACTTTTCTTCCATCCATTACTAATGGTTTGCCGCTGAGCCTGGAATTTGTGGAATAGCTTCCCAAAAATAAAAATACCAATAACGTCTCATCTGTGTCTCATTGGTGCACCAGTGAAGGATCGCATGGCTAGGTATCAGCTGTAATCCATGGTTACCAACTACGAAGGGGCCGTGCTGATGATTACTTAGTCTATGTAATTCTTTATCTGGGCCAGGAGTTGGTAGATTAGTTAGGATATACAGATTGGCTTTGGATATGCTTTCGTTATTTAATTTCTTATAATAGAACAAAAATGATTATTATTATTCCGGGGTACGTTATCATTACGTTTCTTACGAAAGTATAATCACCTGGATTTTTAAAGTACCAATCTTGCAATTCTCAGGTTTGAAAACGTTATTTGAACCTCTGGTATGGTAGTCTTTTGTAGAAAAAAAAAATGTAAAAGTAAAAGATAAAAAATCTTTAATAATAACTAAATATAAATAATGATATATAGATCCATTGTTACCATTGTCATTATTAGCCGCTGTTCAACTTTCCATAATCTCTTAAAATCTGATTTTTAATTATGTGGGCACCCTGGACATTTTGTGGCAGATTCTAGACGTATAATGTTTAGCACCCCTGGAGCAATGTGTGCATGTGGTTGCATCCATTCCTGTTCAAGCCTGATTTTGAACATGCCTGGTGAACAGCTTTAATATCTGCTCGTCACACTTTCTCACATTTAAAACCAATATAATGAAGTTTACTGGGAAAGTTAAAGCTGGCATTTTCTGGTATACAAAATGGTAGCATTGTTCTTATGTGCATTGTGTTTTTCTGCAGGATAACTCTGAGGTTCATTTCAAAATAAAGAAAACAACACAATTAAAAAAATTAAAACAAGCTTACGCTGATCGACAAGTAAGTTCTGGTTTAACAATATGGGTAACTAAGGGACCAGTACTAAGTTATTTATTTATTTATTTTTTGTTTTTGTTTTTAGGGAGTAGCTTTAAATTCTCTTCGTTTTTTATTTGATGGCCAAAGAATAGCAGATGATATGTCACCAAAACAGGTATTTATTTTTTTAGCTTACTCTGCATGTCTGCAAAAGAACAAATGCAGACAAAAATGTGTTTTCAAAAATTTGGACAAAATTCGCTATATAAGTTGACCACACCAAGGCAGCATTTTTTTATCATTATGATCTGTTGTGACAAATATTCTTTGGGATGATGTCACAAATGAAAACTTAGAAGAACAAATATTTCAGTCATCTGACATAAAAAATGTTCAGGCAAGAAAGGTAAATAATTATTTTTCCATATTTTATTAAATTTTTAGCTTGAAATGGAAGAAGGTGATTGTATAGAAGTGTACCAAGAACAAACAGGTGGCAGGTAACAGGGTAAGTTATTGTATTTCATATTTTCTTAACATTTTGTTGTTCTTTAAACAATGAAAAGCATGAAGCATAAAAATGTGTTTTTTTTAGATGCAGTTGTCATGCTGAGTAAGTACTAATAATACGAGAAACAAGTCCTGACTATAATTTCTCATGCTATTGCAACACAAGCGAAAAGCGACTATTGGAATTTCGTGATTTTATTTTGAACTTGTACATAATGCAACAACGCTTCTTTTGTATATATATATACATATCGTTTCTGTGTTTGGTATAGCATACAAATCGAGACTCGTGGATTGTTCGGTCACTACAATAGTCAATGTTTTTTTCATCTTGTTCATCGTGTTGTAGCAATAATTATATTTTGTTTTTATTAATGGTTGTTCTTTTTCTCCAGCTGTCTATTTTTGCCAGCAGTCAAGATTTTTCTATGGTTCGTTTTAAACACTTAGTTGTCATTTTGTAGTTAGTTGTACGTTAGGAATACGGATACCCTTTGAGCATGACGTCCAGCGACAGTAAACAAAAAAAAAAGCGAAATTACTTTTACCGACCTTACTTTTTTCGGGAACGTTCCTTATTTTGACGTTCATTGCAGTGCGCTTTTAAGTTTACAGCAGGGCTAAATAACTTGGAAACGCACTGTCGTCATCTTCTGCGTTAGTAACTAGGGACAAAATTGCTAAAGCTAAGAAAATCTAACCGTTTTGGAACAGACGGTATTTACGTCATCAAAGAACATTTAAACCCCAATTTGTCTTTAACTTTCGTGAAAAGAATGATCTGGTACATTTCCTTTACCATAAAATAATTTAGTACTTTGGGGGCGTCTGCTGACTTCAGAAAATTTGATCAGCGTTTGGAGCTCTTGACAACGTGCAACGGGTAAATACATTTCTTAAAAAAATTGTTTATCATGGGAAAATTCAAATGATGGATCTTTTCCATGTTCTGCCTAACTCCATTCGATCCAGGATATTTTGAACATTTTTTGACAGGCTTGTCCAAATTAAATAAAACATCATGAAAGGAACAAAATGTCAGTAATAAATTTTTGTTTATGTCAGCACTTTTTCTGTGACGGTATTGAATGCTTGAAATTTGTCCAATATACCACAATCTGCTTAAAATTCATTACTTACGTTCTAGCGCGAATTTTATATTCCGTTTAGTTTCTGACAGCCAAATGAAAGGTAACATATTTTCCAGTTTTTACATAGTTAGCCTGAATATAGAGGCCAAAAATTGCCCGAAAATCTGTTCTTTTTCTAAGAAAGATTCCCCTCGACGAAATAAAGATGTCTTGAATCCCTTCCCTCTCTCGGGCCTTATCGACTAGTCTATTATACGAAAGCTGTGACCAGCAAAGTGGGTATCTTCAATTTACTTCACGGAAATTATGGCTTAAGTAAGTCATGAAATTTCGCAACCTCGATCCCAGGGCATTTTTCTCTTTTTGATATAACGGACAGCGAGAAAAAATGCCCTGAGATCGAGGTTGGAAATTTCGGCTAGGTTGCGAAATTTCATGGCTTGTTTAATAACCTTTTTGACGGTACGGCAAGACGTCAATGGCATTTTGAAAATTAGTGATCTAAAATTTTGGAAACGGCTTAGAATAACTGACTTTATCTCCCGCGTGAGTGACGTTAACTAGGGCCACCTGGAAATAAATTAAGCGAAATCTCTTACCTGGGTCAACCCACCCGTTTTGGAACAGGCGGGTTGATTAGATAAGATATATTTGGCCGTTAAAATAGAAAAATTCATTGGCCGGAGCAAATAGAAGACGCAAATCGTCTCATCATCAAGCCCATTTTAATAGTTGCGCTGCTATTTACAGTTCATGTATTTTGTTAAAAATGTAAAGCCAAATTACGTCAATATCAGTTACAAGGAGGATGTTCTTTACAACTCTTTTGAATTGTCCTATACACTAATCACGGTAATCCACACGGAGGGAAAAAATGTGCGCATAAGCTGGCTCTCAGGCAATTTCTTTCCTCGCGTGGACAATTCATGATGGCGGCGATTTGAGGGCTGTTATTGTGTTAAAGATATTCATTTTTAAGCCTCTGCGATAGAGATCTCTGTTTTACATTACATTTTATTTTAGTAGGGTAGGCCTTGGGCCATTTAGATAATCACAATTGATTTGTTCGATCGCATGCTTTCTTCTTGCATGGCAGCCAACATTTGAGCGTGTTTTTTGACTATGTGAAATTGGTCTAATACATCCCTGTGTTTTTTTTCCTAGGGTGCATGTGTATCACAATTATCTTTATTGTGTGGTTTTCACGTTTTAATTTTGTTGGTTGTGGACCTCTAGTTTTTATGGAATAGCCATTCACTTTTAGAGTTGTTTTTTGGTATAACGAAATCTTTGGAGTACCTTTTGCCGTAGTTGTTAACAAACACCAACGTACAGAAAGCGATTTTTATCATAATCATGAAAACTGAGACTTGACGGATTTGAAGTTTGTAGATGTTTATAACTCCAAGTTCTTATAGTAAAGGGTCAGACGGTGAGTACCTATCTGCACCGAATACTATGCGACAAGCATGTTTCTGTTTACTGTAGAGCTTACTCAGTTTAGACTGGTTTGTGCTTGCTCATACAATATAACAGTATAATAGATAACTATGCACAAAAGAAGAATATAAAAATTAATCCGATATTTTTAGCAATTTTACTTTCAACAATTTGTATATGTTGTTTCCATGTTGGATTGTCATCTCTAACAAAACACATAAGAAATTCATAGATGATCGTCTTCTAATATTCATGTTATTTAAAGTCAAATTAGGTGACTTGAGATGTCAACCTCGTCCCCAGACAACAGGAGCTTGGAACGAGGTTGTTCAGATGTATGTCGTCGATTTTAGAAGATTTATGAAATAGAGTATATTTTGTTTTATCTACATTTAACGAAAATTACTTTTGATCTATTCCTCTAAATGCTTTAATTCCTTGTTAACTATTTCAAAAAGAACGCTTATACCAAGCTCGTCCCCAGGGCTCTTCTACGCCTATGATATTCTTAGGGGGCGCTCAGAAAATCATAGGCGTAGAAGAGCCCTAGGGACAAAGTTGCGCTTATATTCCTATGTGGTGAGTAAAAGATATTAGTATCATCTGCAAATAAGATACAATTTCAAAGTTTCGACGCAGAATATTGAATGTATAATATAAATGGAAGTGGTCTAAGTATTGAGCCTTTGGGATTCCACAAGTGGCAGTTCTTTGTGCAGTTGTATTCGTACGGTAACGTACAACCAGGGTCTTGTGGCCCCTGAGCCGTTATTACGGATATCAACTTCATCAACAAGGCAAAATGCCTTGGAAACGAGGTTGCGTAACGTATGCATTTTCTGTTCGTCAAGTAATCTTTAAACCAACTGAGATTATTATCTCTTATGACGTTATCACAAAACCCCTCTGTAACCGTTCGTCAAAAGCACAATACATTTTTGTGGTCAGCACTTCAAGCTCCACACAATAGAGACAACGGGTAATCAAATTTCTAAAAAAAAAATTTGTATGTGAAGGGTTCACTGATGACGTCTTCAAAATTTAAATGACAGTTCTTTTCCTATGTTTTTCTGCCTAAGTAGATTTTTCTACGGGCTTATCGACTAGTTTGATAAGAAACATAATAACGGATAAAGTAGCCGGGAAAACAAGAGCAACTTCTTTAATTGGATTGATTGGTTGCTGAGACAAAAAATTAGAACAATATTCGAACTACAAAAAGCGGCAAGCCGAAGCGGTTTTATAAGAAAAGAATGTTACCACAAAACCACATATGCCTTTGCTCGAATTTTTCGGCTAGGGAAAAACTGGCTTAAGACCTTATTTACTCATAAAAGACTGCATGGAATGCGACAAAATGGTTTAGGGCGTCTAATGTAGTGACTAAAGAGGACCCATCATGCATGTTAGTACCTCAGAAAATTCACCCTCGTCCCCAGGGTTTTTTGCATTTTTGATATAAGAGAAGATTGTGAAAAATATGTTTTTGCTGTCCTCTCTCATATCAAAAAGGCAAAAAAACCTGGGTACGAAGGTGTCGAATAATGTTGACTTTTAAATTGGCTAAGACGCTATTTAAATTCTCAAGTTTTACTCCTCCGTGCAAAAAACTAGCATTGTCAAAGCTAACCTGAAAAAAGGAAGGGAAAACAAGGAAGGCATGTGCAGGATTTCGTCGGCTCTATCCTTTAGCTTGTATCCTCTATGACAAGATTTCGCCTTGTGAAAAAAAATTGTAACCAAAAGAATTATCAGACGAGCGTTTTATTGTAAGTTAAACCTTTGAAATCTTTTACTAATTAATGTACATATTGAGTAGATATTAAGGACCATATTGTACACAGTTGCAGAATTTCTTGATATAAATCATCTGGTGAAGTAAGTTCACAATAGTAAATGAATCCGTCATTACTAATTGTCGTGGCGTCAACTATCCTCTCTCTACTGGATGATTTTGTAATTTAATGACGTCATCGAGATCATGTGCAAAACGTCTGCAGGATTGGTTTATTCCCAACTATTTATGTTCATCAGTCTCGTCCGCGGAGCTTCTTTTTCGGTTTCTGATGTACGTGCTGGCGCGAATAAGGAGCCCTGAGAACGAGATTTCATGCTGATATTTCATTGAAGGTTCTCTAAGAAACAGCTTAAGATCTCCGTCATTGATTTTACTGTCCATCAACGCACATTTTTAAACAAAATATGTAATAACCGAATCAGGTTATTACATATTTTTGAGGTCGAGATACAAAAATTACACCTTTTTATGATTTCCTTTTTTTTAATAGTATTTTTCAAAAATAGATACATTATAGATACAAACTAAGCTAGGCAACCTCGTCCCAGGGTCTTGTGGCCCCTGAGCCGTTGTTACGAAGTGGCCAACAAACAAACAACGCCGCTATCAACTTCATCAACAAGGCAAAATTCTCTGGCAACGAGGTTGTAAGCTAGGGTCTGCAAAATATAATTTATAACTGTAAATTCAAAAGTTTGTTTTCATGAGGAGTCAAGACAACACGAGGGACTGTATTTGTTAAAAATGCTATACTAAATAGCCTTAAAATAAACAGTCATTGTTGTTGCCTCGACTACCTTTATATGCAATAATTTTGTGTATTTCTGTGCAGAATTTAGGAGGGTTTCACCAGAAAAATTTTAAAATTTAAAGTTAAGTGCATGACAGAGTAGTATTTGTTTCTCAGCCAATTAAATTTCCCAAGTTTCAAAACATGTCTGGGGGTCGTACTTTATGGAAAAAAAACAGACTCAGGCACAGTCTTCCGTTTTTGTCGGAAATTGTGAAGCGATTCTTTGTTATGGTTTATATAGAAGAAATTATGGATACCAAATATTTGTAAAGTACGTTTCAATATGATATCTAAGATGATTTGAGATATTGTTTTTGTCCTCATAGCTCAAAACATACGTTCGACTTTGGTGTAAGTCACTAAATTCAAAAATGAAGAGCTCGTACTTTAGCCCTTTACAGTTGGCTGAAAGTTGGTATGAAATGTGACATTAAAAGAGGGTCCTGGTTTGGCCTTGGTTACCATGCCAATTAAGAATAAAGTTTGGAAGAAATAACGACGACGAATGGTATGAAACATGACGCAACAACAAACGGCAAAAGACAAGTATAATTAGATCACAAAATATCTTTTTTTAAAAGTGTTAATATAATAAGAAAACATTGTTTTTTTCTTCACAAATTCCTAAATTTTTCATCCAGGTCAAAATTTATCAAAATTCCTTTTTTTAAAATAACAAACAGGGATAAATCTTTCCACATCTTCTCGTTATAGGAAAATATATTTTTTTTGGCTTTCACGTTATATAGAAAAAAGTTATCAAAATAAATAAATAGCGGCTGAGTGGGTGGGTGAAATTACCACCCTTCATTCCCCAAAATTATGCTACATATATATAGGCCAACCTTATACTTCCTGTTGTAACAAACCTATGAAGTCCAGGAGCAACCGTGTAGAGGTGTGTTTCGAAATTCAGTTGTCATGTCGTGTTAGACAGAAGAAATATGAATAAAGAACTGCTAAATAATAAAAAAATATTTCCTAATATCAATAAAAAAATTTGTGTCAACGAGTTGTCAACTTATTAAGCGTCCTTCTAATAAACCCAACCTCGTCCCCAGAACTCCTTCTTCAAGGAGGTTGCTTATAACCCCGCCCTTAAAATAATTACTGACAGTGTCGATAACATATGGAATCTTGATTTTTAACACACGCACGATCATTAGAAATCATCTCTTTCAGATATCATCTCTTTGATGAACTTCTTGAACTCTTGTAGATGAAGAAATACATAGTTGAGAAAAAGCAACTTCAACCTTGTTCTCCATGTTTAGACTTCAAAATTCTTAAAATAAAGCACCATATCGGCTTACAGCCTCGTTCCCAGGGCATCTTGTATCTTTTCTGACATCTGATATAAAAAAGAGACAACAGGCGGAGGTTGATCAGCACATATAAAGACATGAATATTTTTCATCACGTCAGCTGATAAATGACAAAAAAGAGAAAGTTTAGTTCAGCAAGTCGAACTCTCTTTTTTTTCTGGATAGACTTAAAGATTTCTCTTTTCACATAAATATTCACAGATATCGATATCAAACAAAAGTGTTAGGACACCTGACTACTATTATATGCTACATGACAGACATTTTTCCTAATCACGAGCATAAAAAATATATCATAATATTCGTATAGTATAAACCTTGCGTAATTCTTGACTATGATTGCCGCTGGGAAATTTTAAATTCTATAGTCTTAAGTATAGAAATGCTATAAATAACTATCTCCTATTTCTGTGAGTTAGTTCAGTGATGAAAATAACTGAAATGATGAAAATAATTATTATGTGAGAATGACATGCCTAGACGTAATTTTCAGACATTTTTATATACCAATATGCTATTTATATATCCCATGATGCTATTTATATATCCCATGATGCTATTTATATATCCCATGATGCTATTTATATATCCCATAATGCTTCAAGTAAACAAAAACACAAATCTTTTTTTAATCTGTTCTTACTACAAGATTTTTTCTTCACATCCGGAAAAACACATGTCCGCTTAAAACAGCAGAATAGTGGCTTGCCTTACCAAAATATTTAGCCCTTTTAGGGGCAGTGCAAGTCATTATCAGCTTGACATAATACTTCTCAACCGGAGTGTCTAATTAGGCGTTCTAAAAGACAGCTAAAAGAGGACTTTGGTATTCAATACAATATTCAGCAGTCCATCTTCACGAGCTACTAATTTGATGTGTGAATTTTCTGTAGCAGTCTGGCATTAAAAAAGGTGCACGCTTATTTTCCTCGGGATATTCTTGTTTGATAGAACAAACAATAAGCTTCAACTTATCATTACTACGTTTTTTTCTCAATATAAAACCCAGGGTCCATATAGTTTTTTTATATGGGGAAAAAACGTCTTCGATTTGAGTTGGGTTGGATATGGATTCAAGCCTTAAATATATAGCAAAAATATGCTTCGTTTGATATGTCATATATTTTTATATATCCACATATTTACAAAAACATCTTTTTTATATATATATATACATTTTATTAAATAAATTAAGTAAAAATAACACTAAATATATGGTTAGTTTCCACACAAACGCAATAAATTTATAAGGTGTTTTTGCGATTGGTCAAAGTTGAAACTTGTGCTCCTCATCTTTCGACAAAACCATGCTCTCCAAAGCTCTGTTTTTGTTTGTTGTTTTCGGTTGGTGGATCTTTTTGTTAATCCTCTCAGCTTTTCCACCAATATTTTTTGTCTGGCTAAAAAAGGAAACAGGATGTTATTTTAATTCAAACACTTTTCTTTCCAGCAAACGTGATATGTTTTGTTGAATAACAACAGAACTGTCCAATTTTTTCACAATTTGAGAAAATTAATTTTCGCAAAAAATGTTGGTAAATCGAGAGAAAAAGCTGTCGCTGAATTTTTTTACAAAACCAGCGAAATTTAATTAAATTACTTTTTTCGCGAGATATTTTTATTTTAGTGTTAAGGCAGGACGTGAGCCTATTTTAATCAGAATAAAAATTAAGTTATAAAAAGAGAGATGTTTCGTATTCTCTTTAGTTCGTAATTGAAATCAGCGCCTTGAAGATAATCACACAAAAAAAGAAGACGAAGAGTAAAGTTTCATAGTCCTTCCAATTAAAATTGTAAGAAAAATGCAACAATATCCTTTTTCCAGCAGCTGAAATCGCTGCGGCCGCCATTTTTACGGTTTAGAGCGAATGTTCTCTAAAGCCGACACCTCTACAAGACGAATAGTTTGAATTTTTTAGACAAATTCTTTAACCTGCTTTAAAGGGACATTTTTATAAAATGTCTCGCGTAAGTGACGTCGGTCTCGCGTAAAGGCTAAAATTGATCTCCATAACGCGGACAATAACAGACATGTTACGACAGCTGTGCGGTTGTTTAGAATATCAGTCGATGTCTTTTTTTTTACCCTCCAAGAAATAATAGATTTTCCTTCCCCTCATTCGTTAACCCCTTTATCAGTTTCTATTTAAATCGGACATTTTCAAAGCGGATACATCTCTAAAGCGGACAAAAATGTTTGTCCCGCAAGTGACCGCTTTAGGGGCGAGTGCCACCGTAATAAAAATATTACCTGATTTTTTAGGACAATCCCAAACATACCATCTTCGATCCGAGTGACTGGCACACAGATTTAATGTGGACGGTTTCTTTGGTCTGCTCTCTCCGCATTGCAGCGTAAGTAGAATCATAAAAGCAAGAAAAATTTGCTTTATCATGTCTGTGTTGTTGAAGTTTGGAGTGTAAAACAGATTGCTTCTCTCTCGTTTTGAAATTTTCTCTCTAACCTCGACTGACTGTTTGTCTGAGTTTTGTCAACACGATTTTTTATTGTCTTTTTATAGCCGAATTTTTAAAACCAGTGTTATGACTTTAATGAAGTGATTATGTCAAACCGGATTTCGTTGCAGAAAAATATGCTTTCAAAGTTGAATAACGTCACGAGAAATATTGAAGGAGAAACTAATATTATATTACCCGTTTTCTCTGAACCACAATGGCGCACAAAATATTGATTATTATGTAAACACGCGTGTTTTGTTCAGATGAGCAATATTTTGTAGCTAACATGAGGCTCAACCCTGTAAGGGACAAATAACCTGGTAACAGAAAACAACAGCAGTTTCGAATATATATATCTAATTTTAAAAGTTACATAACTTATCCATGGTAGAGGCGTAATTAAACACGTCATCCAAGTAATTATGTTTAAGATTATGATTTTTTCCACAGAGTCTTGCAAGTACCTCTAAAGAAGACATCTTCTAAAGCAGAAATCCATCTCTTAAAGCGGACACCAATATAAGACAATCCGTTAATTGGACACTTCGGTGATGCATCAACATGTCGAATTAAATTCACCTCCATAAAGCAAACATTGGCAAACTTTTTTTTTGTTTATTAAATTTCATCTTTTTATCGACAGCTTTTGCAACAGCTGTATACGGGCTACTTAAGGCCAGTCCTTTTTTATTTCAGGGTCATTTTCAATAAATCAAGTTATAAAGATTGTGGTGTAATTTATTGGCCACCATATCATTATATGAATAGTAAAACGCAGAATTCAACTTTTGTGAAAAATATCGATGACGTCATATGCCATAAACGCGCATTACCCGCAGTTTTTTTCAAGCGGTTTTCCGCTCCATTAAAGGGACTTTAATTTCGCGGGAAGTAGCATAAAAGCAAGTCTTGGCATGAAGTGTCTTTCGAATACTCTGTATCAAATTGAAATATTTACCTCCCGCGAAGATATGACGTAGTCAATTTCAAAAAATAGCTTTAGATTTAGTAGAATGCGCGTTTTCGACATTTTGGCGATTTATATAAACTTACGACAGGGTTATCCTGTAAATAGACCACGTAAGACGCGCTTTTACACCCTTTGTCGCAAAAATTGTAGTTGTTCAATGACGCGGAAAACCGCTTGAAAAAAAACGCGGGAAAAGCGCGTTTTTGGCATATGACGTCATCTAAATGTTTCGGACAAATTGAATTCTGCGTTTTACTATTCATATAATGACATGGTGGCCAATAAATTATGCCAGATTCTTTATAACTTGAGATATTGAAAATGACCCTCGAATAAAAAAGGACTGGCCTTAAGTAGCCCGCACTCGCAGTCCCTTTTTGATAAAAAAGGTGGGTAAAAGGTCATCAAGTTTTGGCTCAGTGACTAACATAGTGTACCGCCCAACATTTTCAACGCCTTTTTTATCCATTTTATTTCTGATCGTTTTTTTTTTGCCGTTTTTTTTAAATAAATATAAAGCTAAATAATAAAAACATTAAGAACCAAAATGTCTCAAAAAATAAGAAGATAAAAAGATTGGATATTTTGAAGTTATGATATAAAAAGGAATTTTTAAAACTTATTTGCATGTATTATATATTTTATAAAAATAGCAAAATTAATCGGTAAAATTGTTGGTAAAATTCAGTCGGTAAACAAATTTCTTTCACGTGCCTAATCTAAAAATATTTAACGACCTTTTTTTTATAAATTCGCCACATGATCCAAGCAATGTTCCATGACATATCTACCCATAACATAGATCATATCGATTTTTAAATGCTGGCAGTAGTTTGCCTGTCCAGTTAGTTTTCTTCCTTCATAGCTGATAGCTGGTCTTCACCAAACATTTGTTGCACTTCTCTTCCTGATCGTGTTGAATGCCTTTGTAAAAAATCTTCACTCCAAAAATGCAATAACAATGACTGTCTTCGACACTGTCCCAAAATACTAAAGCCTGAAAATTTTAAGCCACCCCTTTTATAGCACGTCTGTATCTGTATAGCAGATATTTTCAGACAGTGTTTTTTTCCTTCTACACAAACAATAACTACACAAGGCACTTCCGATCCGTATTTCCCAGGGTCGATAAATTATAAAACCAGTCTATATTATGGATAAAAGGAGTGCTCTTTTGAGACAATCAATTGTTGTCAGGAGTTTTTTTTAGTTTTTTTTTATCTCCTGTTATAAAAATTTTACAATCTATTAATTCCTTTTTATTCTTCTTCTATTTATTCTTTATTCTTTAGCTTTCTGTTATTCTTTCTGTTATTTGTTTTTTTAAAAAAATGCTGTATTAGGAGTGAGAACCTTCTCGTAATAAATTTGTGTATAAAGTTCTCACTGAAATATTTTTTTTACGCGCCCTTTTTTAATAAGCAACAAGAAACCGAAGCGGTTTTAACACTCACACTAAGGCAACAGATAAACCCTTTTGTTACATCCACAAAATGCTCACCACGCGTATTTCGGGAAAATGGTAGTTCCAATTCTTTTTTTGCGCCGTAAAGTTCTCTGAGATTCTTTGAGCACAAAAGTTTAACTTATCATTTAGGGAAATTAGGAGCTATAACTATCAAAAATAAATTTCTTGGAAAAAATAAATAAATAACCATCAGAAAATCCGTATAGACGGATACAGCGAATATTGATCGATACGGCGCCCTAATAACATTTTTTTACCTCCGCGGAACTCTCGTTGCATTTTAAACACTCTCACCCACGGGTGTAAGTGAACAACTTAAAGCAAATAAGGTTGAGTGGAAATTATAGATCAAGTAAGCAACAAAGCTAAGCACGATTTTCAACGAATTATTAAAAAAACATGTCAACTTGCGACATTCTTTTGAATTTGCACTGTTGACTGACAGTACAAAAAACAAAAGTTTTTTCATCACAACTTGTATTATCGTTTAAATACAAAGACATATTTTAGCAAAACGTTTTGGAAATCAATTTATCAAATTTTGACTTTTTGTAGCTTTAATACAACCAAGTCCACAGCACGAGATTTAAGTAATGTGTGGTCTTTTGAGCAGAGGGGGAAAAAGGGGGTGGGGGGGGGGGGGGCTGGGGGAATGGGGATAAATCATTATCCAGCAAAAAAGCAAAAATATGATTATTGTGTCATTTTTGGAATTACAAGTTGTATCCCTATAAAAACAAGACAGGCCCTGGGGTCTAGGTTGAGCAACGCTTACATGAGGTTGAAGTGAAATTTAGACATTAGTAAAATTCCACATCACAGTGAAAAGTGCGATTGTATACTTCGGTGGAGGCCCGTAAGGGCCGTTTATTGTGTTTTTGACAAACTGAAATGCTTACATGATAATCTCCAGCGGGTTTGAAAATACACTTTGGTAAATTTGATCTAAGCGAACATGCTATCCGAAGCGAGTTTTACTTCGACTGTAGTGATAAAAAAAACATGTAAACAGTTCTACAAAACAAACCGGTCTAAGGGGGTGATTACATGGAGAATTTCAGCCCGGGCTGAAACTTCAGCTCGGTGCAGGTGGCAAAAATTTCATCCCGCCTTTAACTGAAAATTCACTCACATTAAGAATTGTGATTACATGAAAAAAATTCAACCCGGGCTGTGATTTCGCCCCGGGGCGAAATTTCAGCTCGGGGTAGAACAACCGAGCTAGGATTTTCGCCCCGGGGCGAAATGTCATGTATTCGCAAATATTTTTTCAGCCCGGGGTGAAAACAACCATACGCATGCGTACATATTTTCACCAAACATGTTTTGTCACCATTGCTCAGTTCTCCCCCGTTGAACCCCGATAGATTTGGGTTTTCTTGCATACGTTGTAAATGCGTCTCTTTTTTTGCAACAAGTAATTCTTTTTAGCTTTTTAGCAGATAATTTAGCAGATAATATGGCACTAAAAGACATGTTCCTCTTTGCCTGTAACAACTTGTAAATAATTACCAAACCCTGCAATTGAATAGTCAATGGCTGCAAGCAGTCCAAATTGTGTTACCAGAAACAATAATATCTTGCGCATTTGTGTGATCGATAACATTTTTCTATATAGCCAACTTCTCTTCTGTACAACACAACTTTCAATTTTGTTTGGATGATTGTTGTTTACAAAATTTCGCGCGTTTTCAACGAGCTACCATCTTTTCTATGGTTGTTCTTGATTGGTTAAAACTTAACTTACATTCCATGTTTGGAAAAGATGTTTCAACCCGGCCGAGTTGAAAAATGTTCAGCCCGGGCTGAGATCATGCTCAAATCTCCATGTAATAGCAAAACATTTTTCAGCCCTGCCCCGAGTTGAAATTTCAGCCCGGGCTGAAATTCTCCATGTAAGTCAATTCGATGTACGGTGAGATATTTAATCCTTCTACTATCGAAGCTTATCATTCGTCATTATTTATATATAGGTTGCGTACTAAATATTGACGCTCTTGAAGAACGTAAATCCTCTAAAAACTCAACTTATTACGGTGTTATTTTCAATATTTTCAATTTTTTCACTCCGGCTCATTTAACGCCGAGACGTAAAAATTAACTTCTAAATAATGCGCATATGGAGCAAAAAGGCGGATTTGTCAAATTGTCTTAGTCACGTTAAAAATTCTGTGCCAAACTGAACGTTGCGCATGCGTAATAAAGAATTACAGGTGAGCGTGAAGTATACTAAAAAGATCTGTAAAAAAGGTTTAGCTTTTTGTGAAATTTGCTCGATACACCCCTAGAGCAAAAAATATCCTAAAAAATTAACAAAACTAACAAAATTAAGTAAATCCTGAAGCGCTATATGTGAAACTCATCTCAAGAAAACAAATTTGCGAGAATTAAATTTCCCAATTTCGCGAATTTAGCCCATTTATTGCGTATCGCTTATTATTTATTCGCGAACTTTAGTTCTTTTGAATTTTCATCACTTTTGTAATGTGCGATATTTACTTTCAGATTTCTCCACTCACGAAGTTTTATCCCATTGAGGTATTACCGAATCTAGATAGAATGCAGTAAACTTTAATCAAAGCATCACTTACCTCTTGTCTTGTAACAGTCATACTTGTACTAAGTCTGGATGACGATAATGTTGCAAGAACAATCTTCAATACATTGAAGTGAGGTAGTCCTATGGTTTTTTCTACCTATCAAAAAGCAGTTGTCAATCATGGACGTTCATATTTTGGATCATGCCGTTGTTGAAAGTTCTTTCAAGCGAAAATTAAGATATTTTTGTTTTGCTAAAACGTTTTCTGTCCCCACATTTTCGAAAAAAATTAGCAAGATCTAAATCAGGCTCTAAACCTGATTTAGATCATTCTCGTCCCCAGAGCTCTTTGAGATTAAAACTTCGAGGTTTTAATCTCAAAGAGCTCTGGGGACGAGAATGGATTTAGATCTCACTGATTTTTTGTTCATTGTGACATTCCGCCATCTTGATGTTCGTTCTAAAATCCCGTTTATTATGCCGTTAGCCGACTTGTGTAAACATTACTAACAAAATGCCGTTTATCGATGCATGTGCACGTTTTTTATATAAGAATATAATTTATAAGAATATGAGACTTGGATAAAATATATTTTGAGAATAATCCTCAGACTGATGTCTTATAGGGCTAAATTAAAAAATCGAAAAATTATTATTATCTAAGCTAATAATATCAACATCACACGTGTCGCTTTCTTTAATTACTATGTCAACGTCTTTGTTCAGATAACAAGTTTCTAATCACTTCATAAATATAAAAATATATAATACACATTTAAAAAAATGTGCTAAGAATAATTTCAGTCAGGAAATTGAAAAAATTTAAGAATAATTCAACCTGTTCCGATTTTTATAATTCCCATAAAAAAGCGTGCATTTTATAACTTTTGGTCTCATATCACTACTTTTGAAACAACCTCGTTCCAAGGACTTAACCCCCCTAACTGTACTGGGGACGAGGTTATTTTTGAATATCAAATACAGAGATGCATTTGCTCGCATTAGATTTTTTGTTTCCTCCTGCAAAAACTTCTATTCCCGAAAGTATAAAAAATATGAATTTCGAAGGAGAAAATTATCTCTTTGCATGCGGTTTTAGATATGCAACCAGTGACGCCCTAAAAATAAACGCCCCTGAAATAAACGCCCCTGATATTAGTTGAAAACAAAGCGCGATTCGATCTATTTTTGATGATAAGGCGTGTGCTTCGCTTCTATATTGCTTGTAATTATTCGATTTAAAAGCTTGCCATAAGATCCATGCAATACGTTCCAAATCTTTTTTTACACATCACATAGAATAGACTATTAAATGTTGTATATTGGTAGTTCGTCCGTCTGTAGTTTTCTTCTTTCTTGGAGTTAACTGATCTTCATAAAACTTTCGTTGGACATCTCTTCCTGTTTGTGTTGAATGACTTTATTTATTTTTTATCAAATACGTAGAAAAATTCCTTCAGTTAAAAAAAATTACAATAACAATGACTGTCTTCGACACTGTCCCAACAAACCAAGTCCTTTAGAATCTTAACCAACTCTTTATAGCACGTCTTCACGGAGCATGCGCAAAGACGTGTACTTGGCAGATGTCTTTTGGCCGGAAAGATAAAAATAATAATTTTCTTCCTGTTTAAACAAAGAAAGAAATTTTCACGTCATAAAGTAATCCATATTATTGTAAAGAAATATTTCTGTACAGTAAGCTTTCGGCTCTTGATTAAAACGACTTCTTGTGCTTGTTTTAAAGATGGACAGACAAAACTTTGAGGCAAATAAAGCCTAAATGGTTTATTTTTGGTAGATTCTATAGCCTAAATTGTATTTTTTTAGAATTGTTTTTTTTAATTATAACTGGAAGGATCGTTTTCAGACTTAGGCATAATTTTTTTACTTAAAAAAAAGTTTTGCCTAAATCATTTCGAGGTATTTGTGAATATTGACGAGATAAAATGGATTTTTGTGTTTCAATTCCAAATATGAAATGTTGACAATTACTTTATTTTTGCCACAATTGTCGTCTTTATTGAGGTGTTTTAAAAGAATATGTTTGCTAGCGAGAGGGGGAAATTGTCATAATTGTACATTTACGTGGACACAAAATGTTACAATTTGAATATTGTACGTTATTGTAACGTGTTCAGACATTTTCCCGCCTTTCATAAGGACAGCTTTTACTTTAAAAATAAAAGTAAAAAATTGACAAAATATGGACACCCAGAGTACAATATTAAGTTCAAAAATAAAAAATTCCAGGGTTTAATCTAACGCAAAATACTGCTATATGGCTTGGAAGGAATACAGTGGAAAAATAACACTGACAGTGTTGTGCTTATTGGTTGATTTAAAATTGGGAGTTTGCCTAAAGAAATTCATTTGCTGCCCATATGAGAAAAACCTCAAAGTCCATTCCCCCCCAGAGCTCTTTGAGATAAACCCTCGAGCCAATTTTTTTTTTTTTTTAATTCTGAGTGGTGAGTTTTAAAGCCTCTACAGAAGTAAGCATTCCTGCCAATGAGGGAAGAATAACGTTTCGTTACTACACAGGTTAAAAACCACTTTTCGAGTAGGCGAAATTTTTTGTCTCGATTTTTTGTTGAAACTGTACATAAAAATCATTTATTTATTTTGTACACATTGTTGATAAGGAGGATGTGCCACAAAGGTCTTTCGTGTGTTGTTTTTTGTAATCTTTTTTAGAACTGTTTGGAAAGTTTGTTATTATTGTTCTGGTTTTAAAATGTAGATAACGCGAAGACGAGCTAACCTTACCTTCAACATCTGTTGGTACACACACTTTTTTTGTAAGAATTATTTTTATAAGAATCATAACTTTTCAACGAAATTTTAAGAATCTTCTTAATGCTGAGTCTCGATATATTCAGATACCAAAATAATTTCTAGACGTTGAAGTAATATTACTGTAACAGCTCGTGTGTTTGAAAGAGGTGTTAAACATTGGTTAGATATTAGTCATTTCATGATTTATTCAACCATGCTGTAGTTAATTTATTTATTTATCTGAATTTTTACAGGATAAAAGATTTAAAATAAAATGATAAAAAAGGGATAAATATGTAGAATAAAAAGTATAGAAAATGATTGAGTGTGAACATAAGCTGTGAAGACGCTCCACGAACAAAACGCATCTTTGAAAAAAAGAAAAAAATCATAACCATATTAAACCAATATTGACTTTTTATAACTTTTTCTTTTGCAATATGTTGTACCAAATAATTTCCATGTTCTGATGTAACGGTAAATAACGTCGCACCTATGTCCGCCGATCTACGTATGCGGTAGCCAGATTTGAGAACGATATAGCAACCTCATTCTCAGGGCTCTTCTACGCCCATGATAGTTTCACGGAGCGGCTTCGAATATTATAGGCGTTGAAAAGTCCTGGGAACGAGGTTAAACGATATAAGAATTTTTGTCTTTTTTTTGTAGTTCTCTAAAAATAACTAACTAGATTTTTAACAATTATTAAGGCTCAAAATGTGGATTTTTCTAAAAAAAAGGAAATCAAGTCAAAAATTACGATTTCTTGTAGGCTATTCCTTCGAACTAGAAAAAACCAAGTGTTTTGTTCCCCCCCCCCCCATTTAAAATTATATGAAATAGCCAGATTTTATTTTGGATATATGCCCTTGTTTCTTTTGACCATATCTATCATCAATTAAACGTCGCGACACTTACCCCAGGTCGGGAAATCCATCCGTATTATCGGCGAAGATGATGTTCATGAAGTTCTACTAGATGTGAAAACGTAGTGTTTTTTTTGGTAGGAAAACTTTACTATTGACGGTACGAACGCTGTTTTCTTTGTCACGAACCAAAATTTGCTAACTTTTATATAAGTGCTCTCTTCTATAGAACAAACGCCATCAATTCTGGAACTAAGTTATATTTATTGGTTAGTTGAAATAACCTTCTCGCTTATCTAAGATGTGGTTAATGGCCGCTACAAGCAACACCATATATCGTTTTTTATTACTCGAAAAGCGGACACGTTTTTGGAAAACACAGAATACAATGAGATCACCATAAAAACACTTGCGGAGAAGGAGCATGTATTACAATAACATTCTTAGTTGAGATGATCTCCGGCCTGTCTAGTCCTTAATAATACGTTTGTTTAGCTTACAATGAATGATCGCAAAGATAATGAAACCACGGGTTAAAATGTCTCAACTGTATACGGGTATTTGGACGGGTAATCGATAAATTACACAAGTCCTGATACTGTTTCTGGCTTTTAGAAGGAATAGCGCGAATATATACAATTTGAAAAAGCAAAAGGAAACTCTGGGAATGAAAAAAAATTAGGCCAAAAAACGTGCCAAAAATTCGGAAGTTAAAATCCCACCTTTTGGTAGCGAAAGATACACAATGTTTCAAACTTTACAAAAATGCAGAAGTGTGGAAACAAGCCTTTATGCCCGAGATTGAAAACCATTCATTAAAGTTAGGAATCTTCTTCCATTTTCTCAAAGTTTTGTCTGTCCATCTTTAAAACAAGCACAAGAAGTCGTTTTAATCAAGAGCCGAAAGCTTACTGTACAGAAATAACTATTTCTTCACAATAATACTTTATGACCGTGAAATTTCTTTTCTTTTTTGTAACAGGAACAAAATGACTATTTTTATGTTTCCGGATACAGACATGCTATAAAAGGGGTTGTGTCTAGTTTTCAGACATTAGTTTTTTAGGACAGTGTCGTAGACAGTCATTCTTATTGCGTTTTGTAGTGAAGAATTTGTTTATATAAATAGTAAGAAAGACATAAGGAAGAGAAGCTAGCTATTCGTTAAGAAGGGGAGAAAACTACGAACAGACAAACTATCGTGCAGCGTTTAATAATTGTGTTATTTATAGAAAGACATGAAAAATTGCTTGGATCCTGCCGCGAGCTTGTAAGAAAAAAGTACGGGGTTGTTATTGGTAAAAAAAGACGCATAAAAAAGGTCGGTAAACAATTTAAGAACAAAATTTCATGGGTAAAATAATCTTACACATGTCAATATCTCGCAACAGAAAGCAAGTTTCCTAGTTTTCCTCAAATAATTTAACGTTTCAAAACCTATCTGCATCATCGCTATTCAGATTTCAGTGTACTCCTCCTCCAACTCTCTATGCGCCTTTGCAAAAGTTGCGGCCTAGCGGCGTGATCTTTTTCATCTTTCTTGCTGACGCAATGGCTTCCTCACAAGGAAAACTTTGGTCTGATTTCTTTGGTAATAGGAGAGTTACCAGCATTGGTATAAGCACTAATGGAGACATCGTAAATAATTTTTTGTGTAATCAATGATTCGTCTTCCATATTCACATCTGATGTGAGCCTATTGATACGAATCATCGCTCAGTGAAGCTCTTCCATGAGTTGCCATAAAAAATCAATTTCATCACTTTCTACAAATCTGAATAATCTGTTTTGATTTCAACAAATGGATATAAGAACGAGTTTATGTGGTCAAAATTTAAGTTCAAAAATTTTCCTGCGTTCATCAAAACTTCGTGTTTTCATAAATTGTTCCTAATGGATCTCCGTGTTATCAGTAATAATAAAGTTTTCAAGGAATGGGATTGTCAGCTAATTTTTTTGACTCTCCTCTGTCCTTTTTTAGGCATTCGAGTCATATTGCCAGGGCTAAGTGAGGACGCCATGACAAATAGCCATTTGGTTGGTTGGGAGGCGTTCAAAACAATCTTAGCAATATTGTTGCATCAATCTCTTTAAGCACTCACAGAATTTCCTCTTCTTTTTAGGAGCGACGTTAGCCTTCCTTGAGAACACCATTTGCAGCAGTACCTAATTCAATAAGATGTTCTTCAGGGTGATTACTTGGATTTTGTTAGAAATTCTTGTTCATCACCTTTCTAAGAATGATAGCATCATCAACCTTTTCTTGTTGTAGACTATCTTCACTAATCTGTGAAGAATTAAGCTGAGTTCATCAAAAATGAAGAAGTGGAATATCGTTCTGGAAAATAAGATTTTGAAGATTCGGTTTTAAAATCTAAGTTAGGTTTTAAAATCCATGTGTTAGCGCCGAATCACAATAAACACAGTATACATCTGTTTTTACAGTGGACACTACAGAGAACCATAGTTTCAAAACTTGATCTGGCAAATGTTTGTCTTCAATCCAGAGTATTGTCCAAAACTTTATTGAGAACTTTCCTGAGGACCTTCACATGGCTATAAATCACGACAAGCAAGTGATTCATCAAATATTTTATAAAGCACATTGAAGCGCCTGTGTTTCAGCCAGATTTGATGACACCGGTTTGGAAAGAACCATGAAGAGTATGCAAGGAACATGAATTCAATGCTCATAGTTTTCAAAAACTCGTTTGCAGCTTGATGCTCGTTTACCATATCAATGACATGCCCAGTTTGTACTGGATCAATCCATGTTGAAGTGGGAGACATTTTTCTATATTCAAGTCTTTGAAGGAACTTAAAGTTTCTTCTGAACTTTGAATGATAATACACTGATTGTGCGTGTTAAATATTATGTTCGGCGTTTTATCGCGGACTCTTAAAGTCACGTGATCTTATATATATTTACGGCACATTTTTAATTTTTTTTTCAGTGTCTAATACAGCCTCTAATACAGTTATTTTTCATGGTCCACACCGAGCCGGATAGGTGGAAGTTCTACAGTATTTATTCTAAAGTAAAAATGGTTGACGTTGAAAAGCTAGCGAAGAAACGAAATGTTATGTTAAACAGTATAAAATCTATTGTGTCTATGAATGAAGAAAAGTTAAACGTAGGTTTAAAGAAGGTACGGTTGATGACCCGGTTGTGGCACGAGAACTTCACGGTTTTATTGATACGAGTCAACAAGGATACGGAGCGTGTGTGTATGTCAGGTCGGAATTGAGAAGTGGGAAGGTTGTTATGAGGTTGTTAACTTCGAAGTCACGGGTTGCGCCATTCAAAAGTCTGTCGATGCCGTGGTTGGAACTTTTGGGTAACTTGTTGTTGTCACGTTTAATCAATGCTGTTGTATCTGCTTTAGAAGTTGTAGTAAATTTTGATAGGGTTTTGTTGTGGAGTGATTCGATGATTTCACTTTCATGGGTAAAGGCTACTGATAAGGAATTTAACTGTTTTATCGAAAACCAAGTAAGAGAAATTAGAAAAATGCGAATCTAAATTGTTGGTACATAGAAACAAGTCTAAATCCAGCTGATTTAATTACCAGAATGGGAATCACCAAACTCAATTTACCACATAACAAAGGAACCGATTCTTCTTGGCCAATCGCACCCGCTTACATCTCTGATTGTCATCGATGTACACAAACGCTTGAAGCATACATCTCAGACACAGACCCTAACGGAATTTAGACAAAGATATTGGTAAGAAGTGGAAGGAGTTTTATTAGGTTTTTTTGCTACACAAATGTATCGTTTGTCGATACTATAAAGGGAAGAGCTGTAAGTATCCAAGTTAATCACCACCCTTAACTGAATTATGGTTAAATGACAGTCGCCCGTTTTACGCGATAGACGTAAAACGGGCGACAGGCGACGGGCGACAGGCGACGGGCGATAGACGAAGACAATTTTGGATCAGCTTTTGTTTGTAACGTTTTCATTAAAGACGAGCGTAAAGTTATGCATAAAGCCTGGGTTACGTTATATACATGCGCAGCCAGTAAAGCAGTATTACTTGATCTAACACCAAGTTTAAGTTCCAAATCCTTTATACGACGTTTCCGTAGGATCATAGCACGAAGAGACTCTCCAGATCACATTATTTCCGACAACGGTACCAATTTTCTTTCAGAGGAAACACAAAGTTTTGTCTCAAACTTGCGAGTACAGTGACATTTTAATCTACCGTTAGCCCCTTGGCACGGGTTTTTTTTGAACGTCTCGTTCTTAGCACTAAGGAATTGTTACGAAAGGATTTAGAAAACGCTAAATTGTCTTACGAAGAGCCGAAAACCATACTGTTCGAAGTGGGAATTATTTTAATTAATCGACCTTTAACTTACGTTTATCCACATGAACGCCAACTAATTTATTGTTTGGCAGACCGTATGTCCAGCAACGCCACTCAGTTGTCGTACAAATCTTTTAATATCACATCATACAGTACTAAAGTTAACACTTTGATTGATCACTTTCGGGAGCGATGACGGAAAGAATATGTCGTAAACTAACGAGAAAGTCATAGATCGTTTTCAAAAAACTCTAATTACATACCGTGCATCTTTAATGAAGTGGTTCTTATCCATAAAGAAAAAATGCCAAGATCATTGTAAGGGACGTGATAATCAAGTGAGAGGAGCCTTGGTACGAACCCAAACCTCGACTTTAAGAAGACAAGTCAACAAATGTTCTCCAACCTTGAGAAGACGCGTTTTTATTTTATTATTTTTTAGAAGTTTTTAAATATTTAGCCCGTAAATATTTGGTGGGGGAGTGACAAATATTATGTTCGGCATTTTATCGCGGACTCTTAAAGTCACGTGATCTTATATATATACAGCACATTTTTTTTCTCAGTGTCTAATACAGTCCTCTAGCGATCTAAGTTATTTTTCAGTGCGATCTGTTTCCCACTGTCTCAATTACGAATAATCACATCAATTTGCAGGTGAAAAGAGACACTAAATCAAGGCGAGGCATTTAGTTTTGATTGAGGTTTTGCCTATAGAGCTAATAAAGCTATAGACAATCATATACTTTGATTTATCCATCTTCATGTAGTACTTTTGTGCCATAGGACAAGTTTTAACATTCGTTTAAAGACAGCATCTAATGCAGGCACCAAACTAATAACCTTTTGAAACAAAAAATGGAGACTTGGTACAGGTACTTGCCGTTGGAACTTCGTCGTTCGCAGGTATAGAAGCAGTGGATTGTCCTATAAAAAACTACCAATCCTATCTTCTTTTTTATCTTGAGTAAGCAATCACTGTGGGTGTTTCCTTTCCAATGGGAAACAAAATCAGATGTGTCCTATTTCAATTCTACAAAGGATACAATTAGTTTTCTGTGGATTTTTTATTTATCTAAAGCAAGTTTTATATTCTACGTTTGTCTGCCAGTCTTTCTAAAACGAGGCAAGAGATTGTTCTTCTCTTGTGACATTATTCTGGCCCTAAATTGAAAAAAAAATAGTAAAATTGACTTTCGCTGGCGAAATTCTCTATTTTAATTTATAATTAAAAATTATAATAGCTAATAGGAATAAGTTTTAATAATCGTAAAAGAAAAAACAACGACTACATAACATATTCTGAGAAATGCAAATAAAAAAAGGGTGTGAGAATTGATTTTAACGATTTCTTGGTGGCAAGATCGGATAATTGACTGTGAAAAAATTGCTGAAAAGTTCTTTGAAAAAGCCCATAAACACCATGGGTAACTGCAGTTACTATGATACAATGTATTAGATAGAAATGTATTCACATTTCAAGTTTTTCAAGGTCCGGTGTTAACAAAATCCTAAATATTAATTTCAAATGTGTAAACGTTCTTGATCAAATCGCCTTCGCCTTTTAGTTTCTCCTTTGGAATAATTTAACAATATATTCCACATCTATTAAACCTTCTTGGCTTTATTGATTAAAACAAAGTTCTATAAAAATTCTCTGTACAGGGAATACACTTTATTCAATGTATAACAGATATATTTGTGAAAAGCAAAGTTCCTAGGGAGCAGCAATCCAACACAGCACTATTTCGTTTCCCAAAACAAAAAGAATACAAACGCGACTAGAAGTTATAAAGCAGTTATCTAGGTAACATACTTTTAGGAAAAATATTAGATAATTAGAACGTTTGCGATTCAACGACAACGACAACAAGGTTTATCAAAGATGTGGGACTTTTTTTTATTATTTCCCGCCTACAATTTTGATATCAGGCTAGTGAAATTTTTATAAGTAGACGAACTCTGTTAGTTGGGCGTACTGCTTCTAATTAGCGGGTCAATTGAGTCTAATATAGATGACGAATGCCTAATTACGCTACAGAAAAACAAAATCATTGATTAAACTAATATAAGTTGAAATAGCACCAACAGTTTAGTAATGCAATTAATTTGGCTAAAAAATTTTAATTTGGCGAATTACTTCATCATTTTACCACTACAACTGATACGGGCAGTTCAATCAGAGAAGGCTTATGGCTATTCTGTGTTTGTTTTTTGTCTGTCTGTTTTTTGTCCTTAACTTTATAGCTGGCTAGAGCTAGTTAACTTAGAAAGTCAACAACATAGCTATCTAAATATAGTTAGCTAGCAAGCTATTTCACAAACATATCAGTCGTTAGCCAGTGTTATAAATGCAAAACCTCGTCCACAGAGCATTTTGTATATTTTCTAACATCAGGACGGCGATACGAACATATCGAACGTATCGAAATATGACGAAAAATACTTGCACGTGAAAATTTCACCAAAGACAAATGTATTGAAAAATCAGAGACAAATAGATGTTTGGGGAAAGTTTTATATTTATGTATATTTTGTGCATAATATGTAATAGAATAGAAAACGCGCTGCTTAAAAAATTATTCGGTGTGCTTAAACATTTATTCAAGATAATTTTCTAGGCTGCCAGGCTAAGAGTTGCCTAACAGTTGTCGACGATTTAAATGTTTCTTATGAAATGTGTAATGATTAGACAATGTCTGTATGACAGCTTCTGCATCTTTGTTAGGGTGTACACTGGGAGCAGAAAATGTCAGATGGGTTAAATATATCTATCAAAGATGATCTTTCGAAGCAACAACATCCAACCTCGTTCCCAGCGCCCGTTGTCTCTTTTTTATAACCGGGACGGCGAGACGAACATCGCTGTCTGATGTCAGAAACGATACAAGATGCCTTGGGGACGAGGTTGAACGACATCCTCTTATTTTTCGAATGATCATTCTTGGCTACTTTTGTTACATGAATGAGTATTGTTTTTATAATTCTGAGAACGCATGTGCGCATGCGCGTGATCTACCTTTCTTTGTTATATACGAAGGAACTAGATAATGTTTACAACGTATTATATATGAGTGAGGGATTTTTTTTCTATTTGTCTTTTGTGTCAAAAACGTCACAATGAAACTCCGATACCAAGTCGGAAGCGAAACACGACATTGTCGTGTTTCGTTATAAAACTAACTTAAAATACTTGTTGACAAATAGTTTGTGGACATTATTTATCAATATGTTGTACATAATTTAGCTATATATTTCCATCTCATTGACGTAAGTGATTTTGATTCTACCCTGCTCAGTGTATAGAGGTTCAATTTAAAAACAGAAATCTCTAAACTTCATTGCCCAGACAACAGCTCCAGGCGATCATTGAAATTGTTAATCTCGCAATTACAGTCGACCGCGGGACAAAATTATACGTTCTTTAAGGGCTAAAGATTTTTCTTTATTTCAGCGTCAAAAAAGACTTTCACGATTAGAGAAAAATGTGGCAAAAGAAATTAAGATTTGAATGCATTTTCAGATTTTTCAGATTTTTTCAGCCCTTAGTAACGCGGTTGCTTTTAAAAAAAGGTTGAAGAGCAGATAACTTCGGGTGAGATTTTACTGTTTCTTATAAAAACAAAGCTTAAATTGCTTAAAAGTGGTACCTTGCATACTTACGATGCGGAGAACATCACATCACATCATTAAAAATGACACACAGAGGACATCACTAGCGGATGACAACTTTGTGTTTTCTTTATGTTTTGATGCCATTTACATACCCTCAGCAACTAATCCGTAAGCTTCAATACAGTAACAGGCGACTTCTACCACGCAATATTCAGCGAAAGCCTACATTTCAAAAGAATATGCACAGGGCCAATTAAACATCAAAGACTACGCCTTGATTTAAGACCGAAATGAACTGTACAATGGTATAACCTTTGCCATAATGATGTCTTAACCCAACCTAACGGTATTTCAATCCATCTTCGCCCTCGCGCAAACAAACGCTCTCTTTTTATAGTCGACCAGTCCACTGGAACACCTTTTTTACGGATTTAAAAATGCTTTTCCACTGAAGCGTTATTTAACTACCTTATCGATAAAAAAAAGTCGTCAAAAAGTGGCGATTATTGATCGGAACGTAAAGTCTTCTTGTTCGCTATAATAAGTTGATCAATGTTTTCATAATCTGTGTGGAGTCAGGCGTAATGCTTATTTAAATTAGGAACTTAGGCGACCTCGTTCTTAGCGCCTGTTATTTTTTTTAAATCGGGACGGCGGGATGAGTAAGGTCAAAGAGGAAAAAGGCGCTAGGAACGAGGTTGGAATTTAAGTTAAAATCTACCGACCATTCCGAATGGACATATCAATCGTAAGGACTAAAACATTTTTGTAATTCCAATCATTTTTTTGGCATAAATACAGTGAAAACTTTCTAAAACAGACACCATTTTGACGAAACCTCTGTAAGATTTCTTTGTGAGGTGTTTAAGAAAATGTGGCTAAGAAAGCAAAATACGAAATTAGAATTAAGGTGATTCGAAATGTTATTTATTTTGGGTTATAAGTACTGTGTTGTCCATGGCCGTTGACACCATCTTTCCTGCATGTCCTCTTTGCATCGTTGTAAATATATCTCATTTGTTTTAATTATATCATAATTATTTTAGTTTTAAGTAGAAGTTATATGGCGAAGATTAACCGTTTTCTTATTTAAGAATTTTTATACAACTAGGTGGATACATGCCCGTCCCTTATATTTCGCGTAGCTAAGCCGGTGTTTTGGCTTCCGTACACATTTCGTGCATTTTTAGCAAAAATTGCCCTTAGCAGTACTATTATTTATTACCCTCCAAATGACTGCCACATTCAGTCCGACGACAAATAAGGACTTGAGGACTACATCCACAGTATAACACATAACATCAAAATAATTGCCTCTTAAAAATTGCCTTAACTTGGTCAGCTTAAGCCAGCATCCAGATGATGCATTGCTCATGGTTGGTACGGATTTGTATGGTGTATTTCCAAGAAGTAGGGAGCATCACAAAACCACATATTTCTAGATTCTACAATATAACGGCTATAGTTTTGTATCTATTTTTACGAAAAAATGTAAATTCTTTAACGGTGAAGTAACAACAATAATAAAAAAAATATCCGTCCTCCCTAGTTAGTTTGATAGACCTCCAACTCTTATCAATATGGAGGTATCCCAAAGAAAAATTCACAAAATTATCGAAGACTGTCATATACAGTAAAACCTCCCCAATTAGCGGACAGTCCGAATAGCGGACACCTCCAAATAACGGACAAACAGTTGAAGTCCGGATTAAACCACTATAAAATCCTTATGGAAAAACCTCCCAATAGCGGACATTAATAGCGGACACCTCCCATTAGCGGACACAGATACATAGTCCCGATTGGATATTCCTAGCGAAAATTACCTCCCAGTAGCGGACAGGCTAGAAAAACAAAACAAAAACCACAAGTTTGAGATAACACATTCAAATTTCTATTTTAAACATCTTCCAACTTTTTTGTTTACATTTGAATAAATGCTATTTAATTTTTCTTTGCCCATTGAAGAACTTTCTCGTTGCCATTGAATACATATTCAATAGGGATTTCTAAGCCATTTCCTGCACCTTGGTTAATTCTCTTTCCCGTCACCAACAACATTATTGTATGATTGGGTAAAGAAAGAAACTTTTTAAACGTTGAAGAATACATAAATGGACCGTGGCCAACCACACGAGGTCCAATAGAATGTATTACAGCCACAGCATTTTCGTCGTGTATGTTATCGTCTTCTCGTTTACAACGAAGGCTGTCATCTCCTATTAGTGGCTTCCAAATGTTCATATATGCACGGTAGTCGCGAGCATACGAGTTGTGTTTCAGAACCGAGAAGCTGTTGTCAAGCAAGATGGGAATTTCAACATCGAAAAGAATCTCCATTTTGTCTTTTTGATCATTGATCTTCACTGCACTTTGTTTACAATTTTGGTTTGCGGGTCGATTTCTGAATCTGACCAAATAATTCGAATCGAAATATTCGATTTGTGATTCGAACGCCTATATCAACACAAGTTGTAACCAGTTTTAAGCTTTTTACAACAAACGGAGAAATTCGGAAACTCTATCTTGGCTCTGTCTAAGCAGTAACTTTGAGCAGGAATGAAAAGAACTCGTTTGAGCTTGGAGGAGAAGATTAAAATTTTGAATTATTCAAATGAAAATCCATAAAAGAGCTGCAGGAAAATAGCTGCGCAGTTTCAAATTGATAAAACAGCAGCATCATCATATTGAAAAATGGTAAGAAGCTATGAATTTTTTAAAGGTCACTGCAAAACATAGCGTGCAGGACAATTTAGTTTATGCAGAATTCGAAAGTCTTGAAATAAATTTTTGTAAACAAAACATTACGATGTTCGACACTTACAGAGGAATGTGAAAAGTCGAATGTTCAACTAAAATTTAGTTACAGCGAATATTGAAGTAATTTTTTTAACTAGCTAGCTAGCCAAGAATAAAATGGGCTTTAATGAGTTTTATATTGACTGACTGAGTAACCAAAAAGCTGAAGAAACGAGTCTGAAATGAGAGGAGACGTATTTGTTATAATTTTTGTCGTCCTGTATTTAGTTTTTTTGATAAAACTGGATATCAGATCATCGTTTTTATGGACAATGTAGTTAGTTAACTAGCCATTTGAGGAAGCATTCCAGACAGAATGTGGCTGAATCTGGTTATTTTATCTGTTATATCATTTGACATTGTTGTTGTTTCTACTCTATGAAAATAACCAAGACCACAGCACGAATTTAAGTAATGTGTGCGTTACCTTTTGAGCAGAGGGAAAAAAGGGGTGGGGGGAGATATTTTCGCATATGACCTCATGGACCGCAGAATTCGGTGACCTGGCGAAAGTGGGGCCGCGAGCATTACTACACCTTGAATCGGCGACCATTTGGAACTAACCTCTGTCTTCGTGGAAGGCTCGAGGGAGGGGGCGGCGGCGGTGTAGGGGGGCTGTGTGCTGGGCGTGGGTGGGGGATGGGAGTAAATAGTTATCCAGCAAAAAATCAAAATATGATTATCTGTTTCATTTTTGGAATTACAGTTGTATCCCGTATAAAAAACAAACAGGCCCTGGGGTCTAGGTTGAGCAACGGCTTACATGAGGTGTTGAAGTAAATTAACATTAGTAAATTCCACATTCTCACAGTGAAAAGGCGATTGTATGGACTTGGGTGGAGGCCGCTAAAGTGCCGTTGTATTGTGTTTTGACAAACTGAAATGCTAAGATGATATTCCAGCGGGTTTGAAAATACACTTTGGGTAAATTTATCTAGGCAACATGCTTATCCGAAGCGATTTTACTTCGACTGTAGTGATAAAAAGAAACATGTAGAACAGTGTCTACAAAACCAAACCGGTCGTAAGGGGTGGATTACATGGAGAATTTCAGCCCGGCTGAAGAATTTCAGCTCGGGTGCAGGTGGCCAAAAGAATTGTCATCCGCCTTTAAACTGAAAATCACTCACATTAATAATTGTGATTACATGAAAGAAATTCAACCCGGGCTGTGATTTCCGCCCCGGGCGAAATTTCAGCTCGGGGTAGAAACAACCAGCTAGGGATTTTCGCCCCGGGCGAGAGTCATGTTATCGCCAGAAGTATTTTTTTCAGGGCACGGGGTGAAAAACAACCATACGCATGCGTAATATTTTCACCAAACATGTTTTTCACCATTGCTCAGTTTCTCCCCGTTAACCGCCGATGATTTGGGTTTCTGCATACGTTGTAAATGCGCTCTTTTTTGCAACAAGTAATTCTTAGCTTTTTAGCAGATTCATTTAGAGATAATATGGCACTTAAAAAACATGTCCTCTTGCCTGTAAACAACTTGTAATAATTACCAAACCCTGCAATTGATAGTCAATGCTCCAAGCAGGTCCAAAATTGTGTTACCAGAAACAATAATATCTTGCGCATTTGTGTGATCGATAACATTCTTTCTATATAGCCACTTCTCTTCTGCTACAAAACAACTTTCAATTTTGTTTGATGATGTTGTTTACAAAATTTCGCGCGTTTTCAACGAGCTACCCATCTTTTCTATGGTTGTTCTTGATTGAGTGTAAAACTTAACTTACATCCATGTTTGGAAAAGATGTATTCAACCCGCGAGTTGAAAAATGTTTCACCCGGCTTGAGATCATGCTCAAATTCTCCATGTAATAGCAAAAACACCCCACCCTTTTTCAGCCCTGCCCGAGTTGAAATTTCACCCGGGCTGAAATTCTCCATGAATCACCCCCTAATCAATTCGATGTTACGGTGAGTAATTTAATCCTTCTACTATCGAAGCTTATCATCGTCATTATTTATATATAGGTTGCGTACTTAATATTGACGCTCTTGAAGAACGTAAATCTCTAAAAAACTCAACTTATTACGGTGTTATTTTCAAGATTTTTCAATTTTTTCACTCCGGCTCATTTAACGCGTAGACGTAAAAATAACTATTAAATAATGCGGATATTGGAGCAAAAAAGGCGGATTTGTCAAATTGTCTTAGTCACGTTAAAAATTCTGTGGCCAAACTGAACGTGCGCATGGGTATAAAGAATTACAGTGGCTTGTGAAGTATACTAAAAAGATCTGTAAAAAAGGTTTAGCTTTTTGTGAAAATTTGCTCGATACACCCCTAGAAAAAAAAATACTCGTCGCAAAAAAATCCTAAAAAATAACAAAATAACAAAATTAAGTAAATCCTGAAGCGCTATAATGTGGGAAACTCATCTCAAAGAAAAAAATTTCGCAGAATTAAATTTCCAATTTGGGAGCGAATTTAGCCATTGTATTGGTCGTATCGCTTTATTAATTTAAATTCGCGAACTTTATTCTTTTGAATTTTTCATCACTTGTTGTAATGTGCGATATTTACTTCAGATTTCTCCACTCACGAATTTCTATCCCATTGAGTATTACCGAATTAGATGGGAATGCATGGAAACTTTATCAAAAGCAATCACCTTACGGCTCTTGTCTCGTAAACAGTTCATACTTGTTACTAGAGTCTGGATGACGATAATGTTCAAGAACAATCTTCGAATTACATTGAAGTAGGTAGTTCCTATGGTTTTTTCTACCTATCAAAAAGCGTTGTCAAATCATGACGTTCATATTTTGGATATTGCCGTTGATTGAAATTCTTTCAAGCGAAAATAAGATAGGTTTGTTTGCTTAAAACGTTTTTGTCCCCACTTTTATTTAGAAAAAATAGCAAGATTCTAAGTTCAGGCTTCTAGAACCTGAATTTAGATCATTCTCGTTCCCATGAGCTTCTTTGAGATTAAAGACTTCCGGGTTTTAATCTCAAAGAGCTCTGGGACGCGAGAATGGATTTAGGATCTCACGTGATTTTTTGATTCTTTGACATTGACCATCTTTGATGTTCGTTCTAAAATCCCGTTATTATTGCCGTTAGCCGAGCTTGTGTAAACATTACTAACAAAATGCCGTTTATCGATGCATGTTGCACTTTGTTTATATAAGAATATAGATTTATTAAGAAGTGATGAGACTTGGATAAAGTGTAATATTGTGAGAATATGCCTCAGAACTATGTCTTTATAGGGCTAATTAAAAAAATCGAAAATGGTATTAGTTAGCTAAGGCTAATAATATCAACATCACACGTGTCGCTTTCTTAATTACTATTCAACGTCTTTGTTCAGATAAACAAGTTCTAAATCACACATAAATATATAAATATATAATACAACATTTAAAAAAAATGTTTCTAAGAATAATTTCAGTCAAAATTTGAAAAAATTTAAGAATAATTCAACCTGTTCCGAATTTTTTATAATTCCCTAAAAAGCGTGGCATTTTATAACTTTTGTCTCATATCACTACTTTGAAACAAACCTCGTTCCAAGGACTTAACCCCCCTAACTGACTGGGACGAGGTATTTTTAATATCAAATACAGAGATGCATTTTGCTCGCATTAGATTTTTTGTTCCTCCTGCAAAAACTTCTATTCCCGAAGTATAAAAATATGAATTGTCGGAAGGAGAAAAATTATTCTCTTTTGCATCGGTTTTAGATATGCAAGCAGTGACGCCTAAAAAAGTAAACGCCCTGAAATAAACGCCCCTGAATTAGTGTTGAAAACAAAGCGCGATTCGATCGTATTTTGGATGATAAGGCGTGTGCTTCGTTCTATATTGCTTGTAATTATTCGGATTAAAAGGCTTGCGCGATAAGGAGTCCATTGCAAAATACGGTTCCAAAATCTTTTTTACACCATCACATAGAATAGACATTAAATGTGTATATGGGTTAGTTCGTCCGTCTGGTAAGTTTTCTCTTCTTGGAGTTAAGCTGAGTCTCATAAAACTTTCGTGGACATCTCTTCCTTTTGTGTTGAATGACTTTGATGTTATTTTTAATCAATACGTAGAAAAATTCCTTCAGTTAAAAAGAAAATTACGGAATAACAATGACTGTCTTCACACGGTCCCAACAAACAAGTCCTTAGAATCTTAAGCCCCCCTAAACTCTTTTATAGCACGTCTTCACGGAGCATGCGCAAAAGACGTGTACTTGGCAGATGTCTTTTGGCCGAAGAGAGGTAAAGAATGAGAGGGTAATTTCTTCCTGTTATAAACAAAAGAAAGAGAGATGTTCGACGTCATAAGAGATCCATTTATTGTAAAGAAATATTTCTGTGAGCAGTAACTTTCGCTCTTGATTAAAAGCGACTGGTCTTGTGCTTGTTTAAAGGATGGCGACAGGACAGAGAGGGAGCTTTGAAGGCAAATAAAGCCTAAATGGTTTATTTTGGTAGATTCTATAGGCCTGAGGATGTATTTGTTTGTAAATGGTTTTTTGATTATAACTGGAAGGATCGTTTTCAGGAGCTGTAGGGCGAGTGATGGTGTGTGAGCTGAAGAGAAGAAAGTGGTGCCTAAATCATTTCAGGGGTATTTGGGAGTATTTGGACGGAGGGGTTAGAGGGAGATGGATTGGGTTGTGTTGTCTGGTCCAGAGTATGGTGAAATGTTGGACAATTACTTTATTGTTTGCCACAGATTGTCTCTTGTATTGAGCGTGTTTAAAAGAATATGTTTGCTAGCGAGAGGGGAAATTGGTCAATAATGTGTACAGTTTACGTGACACATAAAATGTTACAAGTTTGAATATTGCACGTTATTGTAACGTGTTCAACATTGTTCCCGCCTTTCATAAGGACAGCTTTGTACTTCAAAAATAAAGTTAAAAAAATTGAACAAAATATGGACACCCAAGTACAATATTAAGTCAAAAATAAAAATTCCAGGGGTTAATCTAACGCCAAGAATTACTGCCTAATGCGTTTGGAAAGGAATCAGTGGAAAAAAATAACACTGACAGTTTGTGCTTATTGTGATTTAAAAATTGGAGTTTGCCTAAAGAATTCATTTTGCCTGGCCCATATGAGAAAAAACGGCTCAAAGTCCCCCGCAGAGACTCTTTGAGATAAACCTCGAGCATTTTGTTTTTTTTAATCTGAGTGGGTGAGTTTTTAAAGGCCTCTACAGAAGTAAGCATCCTGCCAATGAGGGCGGAAGAAATAACGTTCTTACTACACAGGTTAAAAAAACCCACCTTTTCGAGTAGGCGAATTTTTTGTCTCGATTTTGTTGAAACTGTACATAAATACATTTATTTATTTTGTACACATTGTTGGTAAGGAGATGTGCCACAGAAGGGTCTTCGTGTGTTGTGTTTTTTGTATCTTTTTAGAAACTGTTGGAAAGTTTTATTATTGTCTGTTGTTAAAAAAATGTAGATTAAGAACGCGAAGACGGGACTAACCTTTACCTCAACATCTGTTGACACACACTTTTTTTGTAAGAATTATTTTTATAAGATCATAACTTTTCAACGAAATTTTAAGAATCTTCTATGGTGAGCTCGATATATTCAGATACCAAAATTTAATTTCTAGACGTTGAAGTAATATTACTGTAACAGCCGTGTGTTGAAGAGGTGTAAACAGTTTGGTTAGATATTAGTCATTTTCATGATTTATTCAACCAGCTGTAGTTAAGTTATTCTATTTATCTGAATTTTGTACAGATTTAAAAGATTTAAAATAAAATGATAAAAAAAGGATTAAATAGTGCAGAATAAAAGCCTAGAAAATGATTGAGTGTGAAGATAAGCTGTGAAACGCTCGACGAACAAACGCATCTTGAAAAAAAGAAAAAAATCATAACCATATTAAACCAATATTGACTTTTTATAACTTTTCTTATTGCAATATGTGTACCAAATAATTCCAGTTCTGATGTTAAAACGGTAAAATAACGTCGCACTGATGTCCCGGCCGATCTACGGTATGCGGTAGCCAGATTGGGAGAACGATATAGCAACTCATTCGCAGGGCTCTTCTACGCCCATGATAGTTTCAGGAGCGCTTCGAATATGTATAGAGCGTTGAAAAGTCCTGGAACGAGGTTAAACGATATAAGAATTTTGTCTTTTTGTTGAAGTTCTCTAAAAAATAAACTAACAATTTTTTTAACAATTATTTAAGGCTCAAAATGTGGATTTCTAAAAAAAGGAAAATCAACGGTCAAAAATTACGATTCTTGGTAGGCTGTATTCCTTCGAACTACGAAAACAAGTTTTTGTCCCCCCCCCCCATTTAAAATTATATGAAATAGCCAGATTTATGTTTGGATATATGCCCTTGTTTCTTTTGACCATAATCGATCATCATTAAAACGTCCGACACTTACCCAGGTCGGGAAATCCATCCGTATTATCGGCGAAGATGATGTTCTAAGTTCTACTAGATGTGAAAAACGTAGTGTTTTTGTAGGAAAAAACTATACTATTGACGGTACGAACGCCTGTTTTTCTTTGTCACGACCAAAATTTGCTAACTTTTATGATTAAGGTGCTCTCTTCTATAGAAACAAACGCCATCAATTTCTGAACTAAGTTATATTTTATTGGTTAGTTGAAATAAACCTTCTCGCTATATCGTAAGATGTGGTAATTGGCCGCTACAAGGCAACACCAGTATTCGGTTTTTTATTACTCGAAAAGCGGACAACGTTTTTGGAAAAACGAGAATAGCAATGAGATTCAGCCATAAAAAACACTTGCGGAGAAGAGCATGATTACATAAATTCTTAGTTGAGGTGATCTTGCCGGGCCTGTCGTAGTCCTTAATAACGTTTGTTTAGCTGTTACAAGAATGGATCGCAAAGATAATGAACCACGGGTTAAAATGTTCTCACTGTATACGGGTATTTGGACGGGTAATCATAATACACAAGTCTGATACTGTTTCTGGCTTTTAGAAAGAATAGCGCGAAATATATACCAATTTGAAAAAAGCAAAGAGAAACTCGTGGGGAATGAAAAAAATTTAGGCCAAAAGAACGTGCCAGAGAATCGGAAGTTAAAATCCACCTTTGGTAGCCGAAGATACACAAGTTCAAACTTTACCAAAATGCAGAAGTTGAACGAAAGCCTTTATGGCCCGAGATTGGAAGAACCATCATTTAAAGTTAAGGAATCTTCTTTCCGTTTTCTCAAAGTTTTTGTCTGTCCATCTTTAAAACAAGCACAAGAAGTTCGTTTTAAATCAAGAGCCGAAAGCTTACTTACAGAATAAACTATTTCTTCACAATAATACTTTATGACGTGAAATTTCTTTCTGTTTTGTAAACAGGAACAAAATGACTATTTTTATGTTTCCGGATACAGACATGGCCTATAAAAGGTTGTGTCTAGTTTTCAGACATTTATTTTTTAGACGTGTCGTAGAACAGTCATTCTTATGCGTTTTGTAGTGAAGAATTGTTTATATAAATAGTAAGAAAGACATAAGGAAGAGAAGCTGCTATTCGTGTTAAGAAGGGAGAAAACTACGAACAGACAAACTATCGTGCGAGGCGTTTAATAATTGTTTATTTATAAATAGACATGAAAAATTGCTTGTGATCCTGCCGCGAGCTTGTAAGAAAAAAGTACGGGTTGTTAGTTGTAAAAAAAGACGCATTAAGAAAAAGGTCGTAAACAATTAAGAACAAAATTTCATGGTAAAATAATCTTACACATGTCAATATCTCGCAACAGAAAGCATATGAATAATAGACCATCGCTTTTCCGTCAAAGTAATTTAACGTTTCAAAACCTTATCTGCAGTCAATCGCTATTCAGATTTCAGTGTACTCCTCCTCCAAACTCTCTATGCGCCTTTTGCAAAAGTTCGGCCTTAGCGGACCTTAAGCCGCAACTCTTCGCACAATAGGGCATATAGAGTTGTGAGAGGAGTACACTGAAATCTGAAGCGTGATTGCCAGATAGTTTCGACCGTTAAATTATGTAGGGAAGGAAAACTAGAATTCCTTCGTTTGCGGTATTTGGTGGGACCTGTGATTTCTTTTTTTTGATCTTTCTTGTGGCTGACGCAATGCTTCCTCACAAGGGAAAACTTTGTTCTGATTCTGTTGGTAATAGAGAGTTACCAGCATTGGTATAAGCACTAATGGAGACATCGTAAATAATTTTTGTGTAATCAATGATTTCGGTGTTCTTCCATATTCAGCATCTGATGGAGCCTATTGATACGAATCACGCTGCAGTGAACTTCTTCCATGAGTAGTTGCCATTAAAAATCAATTTCATACTTTCTAACAAATCTGTTATAAATCTGTTTTGATTTCAACAAATGGATAATAAGAACGAGTTTATGTGGTCAAAATTTAAGTTCAAAAATTTCCTGTTCATCAAAACTTCGTGTTCATAAATTGTTCCTAATGGATCTCCGTGTATCATAATAATAAATTCAAGGAATGGGGATTGTCAGCTAATTTTTTGACTTCTCCTCTGTCCTTTTTTAGGCAATTCGAGTCATATATGCCAGGGCTTAAGGTGAGGACGCATGACAAATAGCAATTTGGTTGGTTGGAGGCGTTCGAAACGAATCTTAAATAATTGTTGCATCCATCTCTTTAAAGCATACAGAATTTCCTCTTCTTGTTTTAGGACGACGTTAGCCTTCCTTTGAACACCATTTGCCAGCAGTGACCTATTCAATAAGATGATTCTTCAGGGTGGATTACTTGGGATTTTGGTTAGAATTCTTTGGTTCATCACCTTTCTAAGATTGATAGCATCATCAACCCTTTTCTTGTTGTACTATCTTCACTAATCTGTGGAAAAATTAGCTGAGTTCATCAAAAATTGAAGAGTGAATATCGTTCTGGAAAATAAGATTTTGAAGATTCGGTTTTAAAATCTAAGTTAGGTTTAAAAATCCATGTGTAGCGCCGAAGGTCCACAAGTAACACAGTTATACATCTGTTTTACAGTGGGCACTACAGAGAACCATAGTTTTCAAATTTGATCGTGCAAATGTTTTGTCTTCAATCCAGAGTAATTGTCCAAAACTTTGAGTTGAGAGACTTCCTGGAGACCCTTCACATGGCTATAAATCACGACCAAGCAAGTTGATCATCAAATATATAAAGCACCATTGAGCGCCTGTGTTCCAGCCAATTTGATGACACCGGTTGGGAGAAAAACCATGAAGGGAGTATGCACAGGGAACATATTCAATGCTCATAGTTTTCAAAAAAACTCGTTTGCAGCTTGATGCTCGTTTACATATCAATGACATGCCAGTTGTACTGCTCAATCCATGTAAGTGGAGACATTTTGTCTATATTCAATCTTTGAAGACTTAAGTTTCTTCTGAACTTTGAATGATAGATACACTGATTGTGCGTGTTAAATATTATGTTCGGCTTTTATCGGCGGACTCTTAAGAGTCACTAGTGCTGGTATAGGTATGGAGTTTACGCACATTTTTATTTTTTTTTCGAGGTGGTCGTAAGACAGCCTCTGAATACAGTTTATTTTGATCAGTGGTCCACACCGAGCCGGGATAGGTGAAGTTCTAGCAGTATGGTATTGCTAAAGTTAAAAATTGGGTTGACGTTGAAAAGCTAGCGAAGAACGAAATGTTATGTTAAAACAGTATAAAATCTATTGTGTCTATGAATGAAGAAAAGTTAAACGTAGGTTTTTAAAGAAGGTACGGTTTGATGGACCCGGTGTTGGCACGAGAACTTCACGGTTTTATTTGATACGAGTCAACAAGATACGGAGCGTGTGTGTATTATTCAGGTCGAATTGAGAAGTGGAAGGTTGTTATGAGGTTGTAACTGCGAAGTCACGGGGTTGCGCCATTCAAAAAGTCTGTCGATGCCGTGGTTGGAACTGGGGTAACTTGTTGTTGTCACGTTTAATCCATGTGTTGTATCTGCTTTTAGAAGTTGTGTAGTAAATTTGATAGGTTTGTTGGTGGAGTGATTCGATATTTCACTTTCATGGGTAAAGCTACTGATAAAGGAATTTAAACGTTCTTATCGAAAACCAAAAGAGAAAGTTAGAAAAAATGCGAATCTAAATTGTTGGTACAATAGAAACAAGTCTAAATCCAGCTGATTTAATTACCAAATGGAAATCACCAAACTCAATTTACCAACATAACAAAGAACCGATTCTTCTTGAGCAATCGCACCCGCTTACATCTCTGATGTCATCAGTGTACACACGCTTGAACTTTACATCTCAGACACAGACCCTAACGAATTTAGAGCAAAGATAGTGGGTGAGAGAAGTGGGAAGAGTTTTATTAGGTTTTTTGCTACACAAATGTATCGTTTGTCCGATACTATAAAGGGAAGAGCTTTGTAAGTAGTCCAAGTTAATAACCACCCTTAATGAAATTATGGTAAAGGAATGACAGTCGCCCGTATTTACGCGAAGACACGTTAAAACGGGCCGACAGGCGACGGCGACAGGCGACGGGCGATTAGACGAAACAATTTTGGATCAGCTTTTGTTTGTAACGTTTCATTAAAGACGACGTAAAGTTATGCATAAGCCTGGGTTTACGTATATACATGCGCAGGCCCAGTAAAGCAGTATTACTTGGATCTAAACACAAGTTAAGTTCCAAATCTTTATACGAGCGTTTCCGTAGGATCATAGCACGAAGAGACTCTCCAACACATTATTTCGACAACGTACCAATTTTCTTCAGAGGAAAACACAAAGTTTTGTCTCAAACTTTGGGTTACAGTGACGATTTTTAATTCTAACCTTAGCCCTTGGCACGGGTTTTTTTTGACAACGTCGTTCTTGCTTAGGCACTAAGAATTGTTTACCGAAAGGATATTAGAAAACGCTAATTGCTTACGAAGGCCGAAACCATACTGGTTCGAAGTGGGAATATTTTAATTAATCACCTTTAACTTACGTTTATCACATGAACGCCAACTAATTTTATTGTTGGCAGAAGCCCGTATGTTCCACGCAACGCCCGCACTCAGTTGTGCGTACAAAATCTTTTAATATCACGATATACGTACTAGAATTGAACCACTTTGATTGATCACTTGTCGGGAGCGATGACGGAAAGAATATGTCGTAAACTAACGGAGAAAGCATAATCGGTGTTTCAAAAAACTCAGATTACAGTTACGCGTGCATTCTGTTAATGAAGTTTTATCCATAAAGAAAAAATGCCAAGATCATTGTAAGGACGTGATAATCAAGTGAGAGGAAGGCCTTGTACGAACCCAAACCCTTCGACTTTAAGAAGACAAGTCAACAAATGTTCTCCCAACTGAGAAGACGGCGTTTTTAATTTATTATTTTTAGAAGTTTTTAATATTTAAGCCCCGTAAATATTGGTGGGGGAGGGATATGACAAATATTATGATTCGGCATTTTAGTGCGCGGGACTCTTAAAGTCACGTGAGTCTTATATATATATCAGCACATTTTTTTTTCTCAGTGTCTAATACAGTCCTCTAAGCGAGTCTAAAATTATTTTTCCAGTGCGATCTGTTTCCACGATCTCAATTACGAATAATCACATCAATTTGCAGGTGAAAAGAGACACTAAATATACAAGGCGAGGCATTTAGTTTTGATTGAGGTTTTGCCGTAAAGATAATAAAGCTATAGGACAATCATATACTTTGATTTATCCATCTTCACTGTAGTACTTTGTGCCATAGGACGCCAAGTTTTAACATCGTTTTAAAGACAGGCATCTAATGCAGGCACCAAACTAATTAACCTTTTGAAAACAAAAAATGGAGACTTGGTACAGGTACTTCCGTTGGAACTTCGTCGTTTCGCAGGTATAGAAGCATGATTGTGCCTATAAAAAACTACCCAATCCTATCTTCTTTTTTATCTTGAGTAAGCAATCACTGTGGGTGTTTCCTTTCCAATTGGAAACAAAATCAGATGTGTGGCCTATTTCAATTCTTACAAAGGATACAATTAGTTTTTCTGTGGATTTTTTATTTATCATAAAGCAAAGTATATTCTACGTTTGTCGCTCCAGCTTCTAAAACGAAGGCAAAGTTGTTTCTTCTCTTGTGACATTATTCTGGCCCTAAATTGATGAAAAAAAAAAGAAAATTGACTTTCGCTGGCGAAATTCTCTATTTTAATTTATAATTAAAATTATAATAGCTAATAGAATAAGGTTTTAATAATCGTAAAAGAAAAAACAACCAACGACTACATAACATATTCTGAGAAATGCAAAATAAAAAAAGGTGTGAGAATTGATTTTACACATTTCTTGGTGGCAGATCGGCATAAATTGACTGTGAAAAATTGCGGTAAAAGGTTCTTGAAAAAGCCATAAACACCATGGTAACTGCAGTTACTATGATACAATGTATTAGATAGAAATGTATTCACATTTTCAAAAGTTTTTCGAAGGTCCGGTGTTAACAAAATCCTAAAATTAAATTAATTTCAAATGTGTAAACGTTCTGATCAACGATTCAGTTTTTGGAATAATAACAATATATTCCACACTATAAACCTTCTGCTTTATTGATTAAACAAAGTTCTATAAAAATTCTCTGTACAGGGGAATACACGTTATTCAATGTATAACAGTATATTGTGAAAAGCAAAGTCCTAGGGAGCAGCAGATCCAACACAGCACTATTATCGTTTCCCAAACAAAAAGAATACAAACGCACTAGAGTTATAAAGCAGTTATCTAGTAACATACTTTTAGGAAAAAATATTAGATAATTATAACGGTGTTGCGATTCAACGACAGACCGACAACAAGGAGTTTATCAAAGATGTGGACTTTTTTTATTATTCCCTGCCTTAGGGCGAATTTTGATATTCAGGCTAGTGAAATTTTAATGTAGACGAAAACTCTGTAGTGGCGTACTGGGCTTCTTGCTAATTAGGGCGCGGTCAAGTTGAGTGCTAATTATAGATGGACGAATGCCTAGATACTCTACAGAAAAACAAAAATCATTGATTAAACTAATATAAGTTGAAATGAGCACCAACAGTTTAGTGGAGAGTGCAGGTGTAGATTTTGGCTAAAAAATTTAATTTGGCGAATTACTTCATCCATTTTACCACTACAACATGAACGGGCAGTTCATCAGAAGGAAGCTTGATGGGCCTATTCTGTGTTTGTTTTTGTCTGTCTGTTTTTTGTCGCTACTTTATAGCTGGCAGAGCTAGGTTAAGCTTAGAAAGTCAACAACATAGCTATCTAAAATATAGTTAGCTAGCAAGCTATTTCACAAACAGTGATCAGTCGTTTTAGCCAGTGTTATAAATGCAAAACCTCGGTCCACAGAGGCATTTGTTATATTTTCTAACAATCAGGACGGCGAGTACGAAAGTTATTCGGAACGTATCGAAATATGACGAAAAATATCTTGACGTGAAAATTTCACCAAAGACAAACTGTATTGAAAAACTCATATGACAAATAGATGTTGGGGAAAGTTTATATTTATGTTATATTTTGTGCATAAGTAGTAATAGAATAGGAAAAACGCCTGCTTAAAAGATTATTCGGTGTGCTAAACATTTATCAACGATAATTTCTAGGTTGCCAGGCTAAAGAGTGCCTAACAGTTGTCCGACGATTAAATGTTCTTATGAAATGTTAATGATTAGGACAATGGTCTGTATGACAGCTTCTTGCATCTTTGTTTAGTGTGACAACTGGGAGGCAGGAAAATGTCAGATGGTTAAGAATATCTAGTTCAAGATGATCTTTCGAAGCCAACAAATCCAACCTCGTTCCCAGCGCCCGTTGTCTCTTTTTATAACCGGGACGCGAGACGGAAACATCGCTGTCTGATGTCAGAAGAAAACGATACAAAGATGCCTTGGGGACGAGGTTGAACGAACATCCTCTTATTTTCGAGGATTGATCATCTTGCTATTTTGTACAAGAGGATGAGTATTTTTTGAAATTCTGAGAACGCATGTGCGCATGCGCGGTGATCTACCTTCTTTTTATATACGAAGGAACTAATAATGTTTACAACGTTATTTATATTATGAGTGAGGGATTTTTTTTTCTATTTGTCTTGTGTCAAAAACGTCACAATAAACTCCGATACCAAGTCGGAAGCGAAACCACGACATTGTCGTGTTTCGTATAAAACAACTTAAAATACTGTTGACAAATAGTTTGTGGACATTATTTATCAATATGTTGTACATAATTAAGCTATATATTTCCATCTCATTGACGTAAGGGGATTTTATTCTACCCTGCTCAGTGTATAGAGGTTCAATTTAAAAAACAGAAATCTCTAAAATTCATTGCCAGACAACAGCTCCAGGCATCATTGAAAATTGTTAATTTCGCAATTTACAGCGGACCGCGGGGACAAAATTATACGTCTTAAGCTAAAGATTTTCTGTGGGTGAGTGGTCAGCGTCAAAAAGACTTTCACGATTAGAGAAAAGATGTGGCAAAAGAAATAGATATTGAATGCATTTCAGATTTTTCAGGATTTTTTCAGCCTAGTAACCGCGGGGTTGCTTTTAAAAAAAAAGGTTGAATGAGCAGATAAAACTTTCGGTGAGATTTTACTGTTTGCTTATAAAAACAAAGCTAAATTGGCTTAAAAGTGGTACCTTGCATACTTACGATGCGGGGGAGAACATCACATCACATCATTAAAAATGACACACAGAGGACATCACTAGCGGAGTGACACTGTTGTGTTTTCTTATGTTTTGCATTGCCATTTACATACCTCAGCAACTAATCCGTAGCATTCAATACCAGTAACAGGGCGACTTTCTACCCACGCAATATTCAGCGGAAAAGCCTACATTTCAAAAGAATATTGCACAGGCCAATTAAACATCAAAGATCTACGCCGTTGATTTAAGACGAATGAACTGTACAATGCGTATAAAACCTTGCCATAATGATGTCTTAACCCAACCTAAAGGATTTCAATCATCTTCGCCCTCGCGCAAACAAACGCTCTCTTTTTATAGTCGACCAGTCCACTGAACACCTTTTTTACCGGATTTAAAAGTGCTTTTCCATGGAAGCGTTATTTAACTACCTTATCGATAAAAAAAGAAAGTCGTCAAAAAGTTGCATTATTGATCGGAACGTAACAGTCTTCTGTTCGCTATAATAAGTTGATCAATGTTTTCATAATCTGTGTTGGAGTCAGGCGTAATGCTTATTTAAAATTAGGACTTAGCGACCTCGTTCTTAGCGCCTGTTTATTTTTTTAAATCGGACCGGGATGAGAAGGTCAAAGGAGGAAAGCAAAGCGGACACCAATATAAGACAATCCGTTAATTGGACACTTCGGTGATGCATCAACATGTCGAATTAAATTCACCTCCATAAAGCAAACATTGGCAAACTTTTTTTGTTTATTAAATTTCATCTTTTTATCGACAGCTTTTTCAACAGCTGTATACGGGCTACTTAAGGCCAGTCCTTTTTTATTTCAGGGTCATTTTCAATAAATCAAGTTATAAAGATTGTGGTGTAATTTATTGGCCACCATATCATTATATGAATAGTAAAACGCAGAATTCAACTTTTGTGAAAAATATTGATGACGTCATATGCCATAAACGCGCTTTACCCGCAGTTTTTTTCAAGCGGTTTTCCGCGCCATTAAAGGGACTTTAATTTCGCGGGAAGTAGCATAAAAGCAAGTCTTGGCATGAAGTGTCTTTCGAATACTCTGTATCAAATTGAAATATTTACCTCCCGCGAAGATATGACGTAGTCAATTTCAAAAAATAGCTTTAGATTTAGTAGAATGCGCGTTTTCGACATTTTGGCGATTTATATAAACTTACGACAGGGTTATCCTGTAAATAGACCACGTAAGACGCGCTTTTACACCCTTTGTCGCAAAAATTGTAGTTGTTCAATGACGCGGAAAACCGCTTGAAAAAAAGCGCGGGAAAAGCGCGTTTTTGGCATATGACGTCATCTAAATGTTTCGGAAAATTGAATTCTGCGTTTTACTATTCATATAATGACATGGTGGCCAATAAATTATGCCAGATTCTTTATAACTTGAGATATTGAAAATGACCCTCGAATAAAAAAGGACTGGCCTTAAGTAGCCCGCACTCGCAGTCCCTTTTTGATAAAAAGGTGGGTAAAAGGTCATCAAGTTTTGGCTCAGTGACTAACATAGTGTACCGCCCAACATTTTCAACGCCTTTTTTATCCATTTTATTTCTGATCGTTTTTTTTTTGCCGTTTTTTTTAAATAAATATAAAGCTAAATAATAAAAACATTAAGAACCAAAATGTCTCAAAAAATAAGAAGATAAAAAGATTGGATATTTTGAAGTTATGATATAAAAAGGAATTTTTAAAACTTATTTGCATGTATTATATATTTTATAAAAATAGCAAAATTAATCGGTAAAATTGTTGGTAAAATTCAGTCGGTAAACAAATTTCTTTCACGTGCCTAATCTAAAAATTTTAACGACCTTTTTTTATAAATTCGCCACATGATCCAAGCAATGTTCCATGACATATCTACCCATAACATAGATCATATCGATTTTTAAATGCTGGCAGTAGTTTGCCTGTCCAGTTAGTTTTCTTCCTTCATAGCTGATAGCTGGTCTTCACCAAACATTTGTTGCACTTCTCTTCCTGATCGTGTTGAATGCCTTTGTAAAAAATCTTCACTCCAAAAATGCAATAACAATGACTGTCTTCGACACTGTCCCAAAATACTAAAGCCTGAAAATTTTAAGCCACCCCTTTTATAGCACGTCTGTATCTGTATAGCAGATATTTTCAGACAGTGTTTTTTTCCTTCTACACAAACAATAACTACACAAGGCACTTCCGATCCGTATTTCCCAGGGTCGATAAATTATAAAACCAGTCTATATTATGGATAAAAGGAGTGCTCTTTTGAGACAATCAATTGTTGTCAGGAGTTTTTTTTAGTTTTTTTTTATCTCCTGTTATAAAAATTTTACAATCTATTAATTCCTTTTTATTCTTCTTCTATTTATTCTTTATTCTTTATTCTTTAGCTTTCTGTTATTCTTTCTGTTATTTGTTTTTTTAAAAAAATGCTGTATTAGGAGTGAGAACCTTCTCGTAATAAATTTGTGTATAAAGTTCTCACTGAAATATTTTTTTTACGCGCCCTTTTTTTAATAAGCAACAAGAAACCGAAGCGGTTTTAACACTCACACTAAGGCAACAGATAAACCCTTTTGTTACATCCACAAAATGCTCACCACGCGTATTTCGGGAAAATGGTAGTTCCAATTCTTTTTTTGCGCCGTAAAGTTCTCTGAGATTCTTTGAGCACAAAAGTTTAACTTATCATTTAGGGAAATTAGGAGCTATAACTATCAAAAATAAATTTCTTGGAAAAAATAAATAAATAACCATCAGAAAATCCGTATAGACGGATACAGCGAATATTGATCGATACGGCGCCCTAATAACATTTTTTTACCTCCGCGGAACTCTCGTTGCATTTTAAACACTCTCACCCACGGGTGTAAGTGAACAACTTAAAGCAAATAAGGTTGAGTGGAAATTATAGATCAAGTAAGCAACAAAGCTAAGCACGATTTTCAACGAATTATTAAAAAAACATGTCAACTTGCGACATTCTTTTGAATTTGCACTGTTGACTGACAGTACAAAAAACAAAAGTTTTTTCATCACAACTTGTATTATCGTTTAAATACAAAGACATATTTTAGCAAAACGTTTTGGAAATCAATTTATCAAATTTTGACTTTTTGTAGCTTTAATACAACCAAGTCCACAGCACGAGATTTAAGTAATGTGTGGTCTTTTGAGCAGAGGGGGAAAAAGGGGGTGGGGGGGGGGGGGTGGGGGAATGGGGATAAATCATTATCCAGCAAAAAAGCAAAAATATGATTATTGTGTCATTTTTGGAATTACAAGTTGTATCCCTATAAAAACAAGACAGGCCCTGGGGTCTAGGTTGAGCAACGCTTACATGAGGTTGAAGTGAAATTTAGACATTAGTAAAATTCCACATCACAGTGAAAAGTGCGATTGTATACTTCGGTGGAGGCCCGTAAAGGGCCGTTTATTGTGTTTTTGACAAACTGAAATGCTTACATGATAATCTCCAGCGGGTTTGAAAATACACTTTGGTAAATTTGATCTAAGCGAACATGCTATCCGAAGCGAGTTTTACTTCGACTGTAGTGATAAAAAAAACATGTAAACAGTTCTACAAAACAAACCGGTCTAAGGGGGTGATTACATGGAGAATTTCAGCCCGGGCTGAAATTTCAGCTCGGTGCAGGTGGCAAAAATTTCATCCCGCCTTTAACTGAAAATTCACTCACATTAAGAATTGTGATTACATGAAAAAAATTCAACCCGGGCTGTGATTTCGCCCCGGGGCGAAATTTCAGCTCGGGGTAGAACAACCGAGCTAGGATTTTCGCCCCGGGGCGAAATGTCATGTAATCGCAAATATTTTTTCAGCCCGGGGTGAAAACAACCATACGCATGCGTACATATTTTCACCAAACATGTTTTGTCACCATTGCTCAGTTCTCCCCCGTTGAACCCCGATAGATTTGGGTTTTCTTGCATACGTTGTAAATGCGTCTCTTTTTTTGCAACAAGTAATTCTTTTTAGCTTTTTAGCAGATAATTTAGCAGATAATATGGCACTAAAAGACATGTTCCTCTTTGCCTGTAACAACTTGTAAATAATTACCAAACCCTGCAATTGAATAGTCAATGGCTGCAAGCAGTCCAAATTGTGTTACCAGAAACAATAATATCTTGCGCATTTGTGTGATCGATAACATTTTTCTATATAGCCAACTTCTCTTCTGTACAACACAACTTTCAATTTTGTTTGGATGATTGTTGTTTACAAAATTTCGCGCGTTTTCAACGAGCTACCATCTTTTCTATGGTTGTTCTTGATTGGTTAAAACTTAACTTACATTCCATGTTTGGAAAAGATGTTTCAACCCGGCCGAGTTGAAAAATGTTCAGCCCGGGCTGAGATCATGCTCAAATCTCCATGTGAATAGCAAACAATTTTTCAGCCCTGCCCCGAGTTGAAATTTCAGCCCGGGCTGAAATTCTCCATGTAATCACCCCTAAGTCAATTCGATGTACGGTGAGATATTTAATCCTTGCTACTATCGAAGCTTATCATTCGTCATTATTTATATATAGGTTGCGTACTAAATATGACCGCTCTTGAAGAACGTAAATCCTCTAAAAACTCAACTTATTACGGTGTTATTTTCAAGATTTTTCAATTTTTTTCACTCCGGCTCATTTAACGCTGAGACGTAAAAATTAACTATTAAATAATGCGCATATGGAGCAAAAAGGCGGATTTGTCAAAATTGTCTTAGTCACGTTAAAAATTCTGTGCCAAACTGAACGTTGCGCATGGTAATAAAGAATTACAGGTGAGCGTGAAGTATACTAAAAAGATCTGTAAAAAAGGTTTAGCTTTTTGTGAAATTTGCTCGATACACCCCTAGAGAAAAAAAAATACTCGTCGCAAAAAATATCCTAAAAATTAACAAAACTAACAAAATTAAAGTAAATCCTGAAGCGCTATATGTGAAACTCATCTCAAGAAAATAAATTTTCGCGAGAATTAAATTTCCCAATTTCGCGAATTTAGCCCATTTATTGCGTATCGCTTATTATTTATTCGCGAACTTTAGTTCTTTTGATTTTCATCACTTTTGTAATGTGCGATATTTACTTTCAGATTTCTCCACTCACGAAGTTTTATCCCATTGAGGTATTACCGAATCTAGATAGAATGCAGTAAACTTTTAATCAAAGCATCACTTACCTCTTGTCTCGTAACAGTCATACTTGTACTAAGTCTGGATGACGATAATGTTGCAAGAACAATCTTCAATACATTGAAGTGAGGTAGTCCTATGGTTTTTTCTACCTATCAAAAAGCAGTTGTCAATCATGGACGTTCATATTTTGGATCATGCCGTTGTTGAAAGTTCTTTCAAGCGAAAATTAAGATATTTTTGTTTTGCTAAAACGTTTTCTGTCCCCACTTTTATTAGAAAAATTAGCAAGATCTAAGTCAGGCTCTAAACCTTGATTTAGATCATTCTCGTCCCCAGAGCTCTTTGAGATTAAAACTTCGAGGTTTTAATCTCAAAGAGCTCTGGGGACGAGAATGGATTTAGATCTCACTGATTTTTTGTTCATTGTGACATTCCGCCATCTTGATGTTCGTTCTAAAATCCCGTTTATTATGCCGTTAGCCGACTTGTGTAACATTACTAACAAAATGCCGTTTATCGATGCATGTGCACGTTTTTTATATAAGAATATAATTTATAAGAATATGAGACTTGGATAAAAATATATTTTGAGAATAATCCTCAGACTGATGTCTTATAGGGCTAATTAAAAAATCGAAAAATTATTATTATCTAAGCTAATAATATCAACATCACACGTGTCGCTTTCTTTAATTACTATGTCAACGTCTTTGTTCAGATAACAAGTTTCTAATCACTTCATAAATATATAAATATATAATACACATTTAAAAAAATGTGCTAAGAATAATTTCAGTCAGGAAATTGAAAAAATTTAAGAATAATTCAACCTGTTCCGATTTTTATAATTCCATAAAAAAGCGTGCATTTTATAACTTTTGGTCTCATATCACTACTTTTGAAACCAACCTCGTTCCAAGGACTTAACCCCCCTAACTGTACTGGGGACGAGGTTATTTTTGAATATCAAATACAGAGATGCATTTGCTCGCATTAGATTTTTTGTTTCCTCCTGCAAAAACTTCTATTCCCCGAAAGTATAAAAAATATGAATTTCGAAGGAGAAAATTATCTCTTTGCATGCGGTTTTAGATATGCAACCAGTGACGCCCTAAAAATAAACGCCCCTGAAATAAACGCCCCTGATATTAGTTGAAAACAAAGCGCGATTCGATCTATTTTGATGATAAGGCGTGTGCTTCGCTTCTATATTGCTTGTAATTATTCGATTTAAAAGCTTGCCATAAGATCCATGCAATACGTTCCAAATCTTTTTTTACACATCACATAGAATAGACTATTAAATGTTGTATATGGTAGTTCGTCCGTCTGTAGTTTTCTTCTTTCTTGGAGTTAACTGATCTTCATAAAACTTTCGTTGGACATCTCTTCCTGTTTGTGTTGAATGACTTTATTTATTTTTTATCAAATACGTAGAAAAATTCCTTCAGTTAAAAAAAATTACAATAACAATGACTGTCTTCGACACTGTCCCAACAAACCAAGTCCTTTAGAATCTTAAGCCAACTCTTTTATAGCACGTCTTCACGGAGCATGCGCAAAGACGTGTACTTGGCAGATGTCTTTTGGCCGGAAAGATAAAAATAATAATTTTCTTCCTGTTTAAACAAAGAAAGAAATTTCACGTCATAAAGTAATCCATATTATTGTAAAGAAATATTTCTGTACAGTAAGCTTTCGGCTCTTGATTAAAACGACTTCTTGTGCTTGTTTTAAAGATGGACAGACAAAACTTTGAGGCAAATAAAGCCTAAATGGTTTATTTTTGGTAGATTCTATAGCCTAAATTGTATTTTTTTAGAATTGTTTTTTTTAATTATAACTGGAAGGATCGTTTTCAGACTTAGGCATAATTTTTTTACTTAAAAAAAAGTTTTGCCTAAATCATTTCGAGGTATTTGTGAATATTGACGAGATAAAATGGATTTTTGTGTTTCAATTCCAAATATGAAATGTTGACAATTACTTTATTTTTGCCACAATTGTCGTCTTTATTGAGGTGTTTTAAAAGAATATGTTTGCTAGCGAGAGGGGGAAATTGTCATAATTGTACATTTACGTGGACACAAAATGTTACAATTTGAATATTGCACGTTATTGTAACGTGTTCAGACATTTTCCCGCCTTTCATAAGGACAGCTTTTACTTCAAAAATAAAAGTAAAAAATTGACAAAATATGGACACCCAGAGTACAATATTAAGTTCAAAAATAAAAATTCCAGGGTTTAATCTAACGCAAAATACTGCTATATGGCTTGGAAAGGAATACAGTGGAAAAATAACACTGACAGTGTTGTGCTTATTGGTTGATTTAAAATTGGAGTTTGCCTAAAGAAATTCATTTGCTGCCCATATGAGAAAAACCTCAAAGTCCCCCCAGAGCTCTTTGAGATAAACCCTCGAGCCAATTTTTTTTTTTTTTAATTCTGAGTGGTGAGTTTTAAAGCCTCTACAGAAGTAAGCATTCCTGCCAATGAGGCGAAGAAATAACGTTCGTTACTACACAGGTTAAAAAACCACTTTTCGAGTAGGCGAAATTTTTTGTCTCGATTTTTGTTGAAACTGTACATAAAATCATTTATTTATTTTGTACACATTGTTGATAAGGAGGATGTGCCACAAAGGTCTTTCGTGTGTTGTTTTTTTGTATCTTTTTAGAACTGTTGGAAAGTTTGTTATTATTGTCTGGTTTTTAAAAATGTAGATAACGCGAAGACGAGCTAACCTTACCTTCAACATCTGTTGGTACACACACTTTTTTTGTAAGAATTATTTTTATAAGAATCATAACTTTTCAACGAAATTTTAAGAATCTTCTTAATGGTGAGCCTCGATATATTCAGATACCAAAATAATTTCTAGACGTTGAAGTAATATTACTGTAACAGCTCGTGTGTTTGAAGAGGTGTTAAACATTGGTTAGATATTAGTCATTTCATGATTTATTCAACCATGCTGTAGTTAATTTATTTATTTATCTGAATTTTTACAGGATAAAAGATTTAAAATAAAATGATAAAAAAGGGATAAATATGCAGAATAAAAAGCCTAGAAAATGATTGAGTGTGAAGATAAGCTGTGAAGACGCTCCACGAACAAAACGCATCTTTGAAAAAAAGAAAAAAAATCATAACCATATTAAACCAATATTGACTTTTTATAACTTTTTCTTTTGCAATATGTTGTACCAAATAATTTCCATGTTCTGATGTTAACGGTAAATAACGTCGCACCTATGTCCGCCGATCTACGTATGCGGTAGCCAGATTGAGAACGATATAGCAACCTCATTCTCAGGGCTCTTCTACGCCCATGATAGTTTCACGGAGCGGCTTCGAATATTATAGGCGTTGAAAAGTCCTGGGAACGAGGTTAAACGATATAAGAATTTTTTGTCTTTTTTTTGTAGTTCTCTAAAAAATAACTAACTAGATTTTTAACAATTATTTAAGGCTCAAAATGTGGATTTTCTAAAAAAAAGGAAAATCAAGTCAAAAATTACGATTCTTGTAGGCTATTCCTTCGAACTAGAAAAACCAAGTGTTTTGTCCCCCCCCCCCCATTTAAAATTATATGAAATAGCCAGATTTTATTTTGGATATATGCCCTTGTTTCTTTTGACCATATCTATCATCATTAAACGTCGCGACACTTACCCCAGGTCGGGAAATCCATCCGGTATTATCGGCGAAGATGATGTTCATGAAGTTCTACTAGATGTGAAAACGTAGTGTTTTTTTGGTAGGAAAAAACTTTACTATTGACGGTACGAACGCTGTTTTCTTTGTCACGAACCAAAATTTGCTAACTTTTATATAAGTGCTCTCTTCTATAGAACAAACGCCATCAATTCTGGAACTAAGTTATATTTTATTGGTTAGTTGAAATAACCTTCTCGCTTATCTAAGATGTGGTTAATGGCCGCTACAAGCAACACCATATATCGTTTTTTATTACTCGAAAAGCGGACACGTTTTTGGAAAAACAGAATACAATGAGATCACCATAAAAACACTTGCGGAGAAGAGCATGTATTACAATAACATTCTTAGTTGAGGTGATCTCCGGCCTGTCTAGTCCTTAATAATACGTTTGTTTAGCTTACAATGAATGATCGCAAAGATAATGAACCACGGGTTAAAATGTCTCACTGTATACGGGTATTTGGACGGGTAATCGATAAATTACACAAGTCCTGATACTGTTTCTGGCTTTTAGAAAGGAATAGCGCGAATATATACAATTTGAAAAAGCAAAAGGAAACTCTGGGAATGAAAAAAATTTAGGCCAAAAAACGTGCCAAAAATTCGGAAGTTAAAATCCACCTTTTGGTAGCGAAGATACACAATGTTTCAAACTTTACAAAATGCAGAAGTGTGGAAACAAACCTTTATGCCCGAGATTGAAAACCATCATTAAAGTTAGGAATCTTCTTCCGTTTTCTCAAAGTTTTGTCTGTCCATCTTTAAAACAAGCACAAGAAGTCGTTTTAATCAAGAGCCGAAAGCTTACTGTACAGAAATAACTATTTCTTCACAATAATACTTTATGACGTGAAATTTCTTTCTTTTTGTAAACAGGAACAAAATGACTATTTTTATGTTTCCGGATACAGACATGCTATAAAAGGGGTTGTGTCTAGTTTTCAGACATTAGTTTTTTAGGACAGTGTCGTAGACAGTCATTCTTATTGCGTTTTGTAGTGAAGAATTTGTTTATATAAATAGTAAGAAAGACATAAGGAAGAGAAGCTAGCTATTCGTTAAGAAGGGAGAAAACTACGAACAGACAAACTATCGTGCAGCGTTTAATAATTGTGTTATTTATAGAAAGACATGAAAAATTGCTTGGATCCTGCCGCGAGCTTGTAAGAAAAAGTACGGGGTTGTTATTGGTAAAAAAAGACGGCATAAAAAAGGTCGGTAAACAATTTAAGAACAAAATTTCATGGGTAAAATAATCTTACACATGTCAATATCTCGCAACAGAAAGCAAGTTTCCTAGTTTTCCTCAAATAATTTAACGTTTCAAAACCTATCTGCATCATCGCTATTCAGATTTCAGTGTACTCCTCCTCCAACTCTCTATGCGCCTTTGCAAAAGTTGCGGCCTTAGCGGCGTGATCTTTTTCATCTTTCTTGGCTGACGCAATGGCTTCCTCACAAGGAAAACTTTGTCTGATTTCTTTGGTAATAGGAGAGTTACCAGCATTGGTATAAGCACTAATGGAGACATCGTAAATAATTTTTTGTGTAATCAATGATTCGTCTTCCATATTCACATCTGATGTGAGCCTATTGATACGAATCATCGCTCAGTGAAGCTCTTCCCATGAGTTGCCATAAAAATCAATTTCATCACTTTCTACAAATCTGAATAATCTGTTTTGATTTCAACAAATGGATATAAGAACGAGTTTATGTGGTCAAAATTTAAGTTCAAAAATTTTTCCTGGTTCATCAAAACTTCGTGTTTCATAAATTGTTCCTAATGGATCTCCGTGTTATCAGTAATAATAAAGTTTCAAGGAATGGGGATTGTCAGCTAATTTTTTGACTCTCCTCTGTCCTTTTTTAGGCATTCGAGTCATATTGCCAGGGCTAAGTGAGGACGCCATGACAAATAGCATTTGGTTGGTTGGGAGGCGTTCAAACAATCTTAGCAATATTGTTGCATCAATCTCTTTAAAGCACTCACAGAATTTCCTCTTCTTTTTAGGAGCGACGTTAGCCTTCCTGAGAACACCATTTGCAGCAGTACCTAATTCAATAAGATGTTCTTCAGGGTGATTACTTGGATTTTGTTAGAAATTCTTTGTTCATCACCTTTCTAAGATTGATAGCATCATCAACCTTTTCTTGTTGTAGACTATCTTCACTAATCTGTGAAGAATTAAGCTGAGTTCATCAAAAATGAAGAAGTGGAATATCGTTCTGGAAAATAAGATTTTGAAGATTCGGTTTTAAAATCTAAGTTAGGTTTTAAAATCCATGTGTAGCGCCGAAGTCACAATAACACAGTATACATCTGTTTTTACAGTGGACACTACAGAGAACCATAGTTTCAAAACTTGATCTGCCAAATGTTTTGTCTTCAATCCAGAGTATTGTCCAAAACTTTATTGAGAACTTTCCTGAGGACCCTTCACATGGCTATAAATCACGACAAGCAAGTGATTCATCAAATATTTTATAAAGCACATTGAGCGCCTGTGTTCCAGCCAGATTTGATGACACCGGTTTGGAAAGAACCATGAAGAGTATGCAAGGAACATGATTCAATGCTCATAGTTTTCAAAAACTCGTTTGCAGCTTGATGCTCGTTTACCATATCAATGACATGCCAGTTTGTACTGGCTCAATCCATGTTGAAGTGGAGACATTTTTCTATATTCAAGTCTTTGAAGGAACTTAAAGTTTCTTCTGAACTTTGAATGATAATACACTGATTGTGCGTGTTAAATATTATGTTCGGCGTTTTATCGCGGACTCTTAAAGTCACGTGATCTTATATATATTTACGGCACATTTTTAATTTTTTTTTCAGTGTCTAATACAGCCTCTAATACAGTTATTTTTCATGGTCCACACCGAGCCGGATAGGTGGAAGTTCTACAGTATTTATTCTAAAGTAAAAATGGTTGACGTTGAAAAGCTAGCGAAGAAACGAAATGTTATGTTAAACAGTATAAAATCTATTGTGTCTATGAATGAAGAAAAGTTAAACGTAGGTTTAAAGAAGGTACGGTTGATGACCCGGTTGTGGCACGAGAACTTCACGGTTTTATTGATACGAGTCAACAAGGATACGGAGCGTGTGTGTATGTCAGGTCGGAATTGAGAAGTGGGAAGGTTGTTATGAGGTTGTTAACTTCGAAGTCACGGGTTGCGCCATTCAAAAGTCTGTCGATGCCGTGGTTGGAACTTTTGGGTAACTTGTTGTTGTCACGTTTAATCAATGCTGTTGTATCTGCTTTAGAAGTTGTAGTAAATTTTGATAGGGTTTTGTTGTGGAGTGATTCGATGATTTCACTTTCATGGGTAAAGGCTACTGATAAGGAATTTAACTGTTTTATCGAAAACCAAGTAAGAGAAATTAGAAAAATGCGAATCTAAATTGTTGGTACATAGAAACAAGTCTAAATCCAGCTGATTTAATTACCAGAATGGGAATCACCAAACTCAATTTACCACATAACAAAGGAACCGATTCTTCTTGGCCAATCGCACCCGCTTACATCTCTGATTGTCATCGATGTACACAAACGCTTGAAGCATACATCTCAGACACAGACCCTAACGGAATTTAGACAAAGATATTGGTAAGAAGTGGAAGGAGTTTTATTAGGTTTTTTTGCTACACAAATGTATCGTTTGTCGATACTATAAAGGGAAGAGCTGTAAGTATCCAAGTTAATCACCACCCTTAACTGAATTATGGTTAAATGACAGTCGCCCGTTTTACGCGATAGACGTAAAACGGGCGACAGGCGACGGGCGACAGGCGACGGGCGATAGACGAAGACAATTTTGGATCAGCTTTTGTTTGTAACGTTTTCATTAAAGACGAGCGTAAAGTTATGCATAAAGCCTGGGTTACGTTATATACATGCGCAGCCAGTAAAGCAGTATTACTTGATCTAACACCAAGTTTAAGTTCCAAATCCTTTATACGACGTTTCCGTAGGATCATAGCACGAAGAGACTCTCCAGATCACATTATTTCCGACAACGGTACCAATTTTCTTTCAGAGGAAACACAAAGTTTTGTCTCAAACTTGCGAGTACAGTGACATTTTAATCTACCGTTAGCCCCTTGGCACGGGTTTTTTTTGAACGTCTCGTTCTTAGCACTAAGGAATTGTTACGAAAGGATTTAGAAAACGCTAAATTGTCTTACGAAGAGCCGAAAACCATACTGTTCGAAGTGGGAATTATTTTAATTAATCGACCTTTAACTTACGTTTATCCACATGAACGCCAACTAATTTATTGTTTGGCAGACCGTATGTCCAGCAACGCCACTCAGTTGTCGTACAAATCTTTTAATATCACATCATACAGTACTAAAGTTAACACTTTGATTGATCACTTTCGGGAGCGATGACGGAAAGAATATGTCGTAAACTAACGAGAAAGTCATAGATCGTTTTCAAAAAACTCTAATTACATACCGTGCATCTTTAATGAAGTGGTTCTTATCCATAAAGAAAAAATGCCAAGATCATTGTAAGGGACGTGATAATCAAGTGAGAGGAGCCTTGGTACGAACCCAAACCTCGACTTTAAGAAGACAAGTCAACAAATGTTCTCCAACCTTGAGAAGACGCGTTTTTATTTTATTATTTTTTAGAAGTTTTTAAATATTTAGCCCCGTAAATATTTGGTGGGGGAGTGACAAATATTATGTTCGGCATTTTATCGCGGACTCTTAAAGTCACGTGATCTTATATATATACAGCACATTTTTTTTCTCAGTGTCTAATACAGTCCTCTAGCGATCTAAGTTATTTTTCAGTGCGATCTGTTTCCCACTGTCTCAATTACGAATAATCACATCAATTTGCAGGTGAAAAGAGACACTAAATCAAGGCGAGGCATTTAGTTTTGATTGAGGTTTTGCCTATAGAGCTAATAAAGCTATAGACAATCATATACTTTGATTTATCCATCTTCATGTAGTACTTTTGTGCCATAGGACAAGTTTTAACATTCGTTTAAAGACAGCATCTAATGCAGGCACCAAACTAATAACCTTTTGAAACAAAAAATGGAGACTTGGTACAGGTACTTGCCGTTGGAACTTCGTCGTTCGCAGGTATAGAAGCAGTGGATTGTCCTATAAAAAACTACCAATCCTATCTTCTTTTTTATCTTGAGTAAGCAATCACTGTGGGTGTTTCCTTTCCAATGGGAAACAAAATCAGATGTGTCCTATTTCAATTCTACAAAGGATACAATTAGTTTTCTGTGGATTTTTTATTTATCTAAAGCAAGTTTTATATTCTACGTTTGTCTGCCAGTCTTTCTAAAACGAGGCAAGAGATTGTTCTTCTCTTGTGACATTATTCTGGCCCTAAATTGAAAAAAAAATAGTAAAATTGACTTTCGCTGGCGAAATTCTCTATTTTAATTTATAATTAAAAATTATAATAGCTAATAGGAATAAGTTTTAATAATCGTAAAAGAAAAAACAACGACTACATAACATATTCTGAGAAATGCAAATAAAAAAAGGGTGTGAGAATTGATTTTAACGATTTCTTGGTGGCAAGATCGGATAATTGACTGTGAAAAAATTGCTGAAAAGGTTCTTTGAAAAAGCCCATAAACACCATGGGTAACTGCAGTTACTATGATACAATGTATTAGATAGAAATGTATTCACATTTCAAGTTTTTCAAGGTCCGGTGTTAACAAAATCCTAAATATTAATTTCAAATGTGTAAACGTTCTTGATCAAATCGCCTTCGCCTTTTAGTTTCTCCTTTGGAATAATTTAACAATATATTCCACATCTATTAAACCTTCTTGGCTTTATTGATTAAAACAAAGTTCTATAAAAATTCTCTGTACAGGGAATACACTTTATTCAATGTATAACAGATATATTTGTGAAAAGCAAAGTTCCTAGGGAGCAGCAATCCAACACAGCACTATTTCGTTTCCCAAAACAAAAAGAATACAAACGCGACTAGAAGTTATAAAGCAGTTATCTAGGTAACATACTTTTAGGAAAAATATTAGATAATTAGAACGTTTGCGATTCAACGACAACGACAACAAGGTTTATCAAAGATGTGGGACTTTTTTTTATTATTTCCCGCCTACAATTTTGATATCAGGCTAGTGAAATTTTTATAAGTAGACGAACTCTGTTAGTTGGGCGTACTGCTTCTAATTAGCGGGTCAATTGAGTCTAATATAGATGACGAATGCCTAATTACGCTACAGAAAAACAAAATCATTGATTAAACTAATATAAGTTGAAATAGCACCAACAGTTTAGTAATGCAATTAATTTGGCTAAAAAATTTTAATTTGGCGAATTACTTCATCATTTTACCACTACAACTGATACGGGCAGTTCAATCAGAGAAGGCTTATGGCTATTCTGTGTTTGTTTTTTGTCTGTCTGTTTTTTGTCCTTAACTTTATAGCTGGCTAGAGCTAGTTAACTTAGAAAGTCAACAACATAGCTATCTAAATATAGTTAGCTAGCAAGCTATTTCACAAACATATCAGTCGTTAGCCAGTGTTATAAATGCAAAACCTCGTCCACAGAGCATTTTGTATATTTTCTAACATCAGGACGGCGATACGAACATATCGAACGTATCGAAATATGACGAAAAATACTTGCACGTGAAAATTTCACCAAAGACAAATGTATTGAAAAATCAGAGACAAATAGATGTTTGGGGAAAGTTTTATATTTATGTATATTTTGTGCATAATATGTAATAGAATAGAAAACGCGCTGCTTAAAAAATTATTCGGTGTGCTTAAACATTTATTCAAGATAATTTTCTAGGCTGCCAGGCTAAGAGTTGCCTAACAGTTGTCGACGATTTAAATGTTTCTTATGAAATGTGTAATGATTAGACAATGTCTGTATGACAGCTTCTGCATCTTTGTTAGGGTGTACACTGGGAGCAGAAAATGTCAGATGGGTTAAATATATCTATCAAAGATGATCTTTCGAAGCAACAACATCCAACCTCGTTCCCAGCGCCCGTTGTCTCTTTTTTATAACCGGGACGGCGAGACGAACATCGCTGTCTGATGTCAGAAACGATACAAGATGCCTTGGGGACGAGGTTGAACGACATCCTCTTATTTTTCGAATGATCATTCTTGGCTACTTTTGTTACATGAATGAGTATTGTTTTATAATTCTGAGAACGCATGTGCGCATGCGCGTGATCTACCTTTCTTTGTTATATACGAAGGAACTAGATAATGTTTACAACGTATTATATATGAGTGAGGGATTTTTTTTCTATTTTTCTTTTGTGTCAAAAACGTCACAATGAAACTCCGATACCAAGTCGGAAGCGAAACACGACATTGTCGTGTTTCGTTATAAAACTAACTTAAAATACTTGTTGACAAATAGTTTGTGGACATTATTTATCAATATGTTGTACATAATTTAGCTATATATTTCCATCTCATTGACGTAAGTGATTTTGATTCTACCCTGCTCAGTGTATAGAGGTTCAATTTAAAAACAGAAATCTCTAAACTTCATTGCCCAGACAACAGCTCCAGGCGATCATTGAAATTGTTAATCTCGCAATTACAGTCGACCGCGGGACAAAATTATACGTTCTTTAAGGGCTAAAGATTTTTCTTTATTTCAGCGTCAAAAAAGACTTTCACGATTAGAGAAAAATGTGGCAAAAGAAATTAAGATTTGAATGCATTTTCAGATTTTTCAGATTTTTTCAGCCCTTAGTAACGCGGTTGCTTTTAAAAAAGGTTGAAGAGCAGATAACTTCGGGTGAGATTTTACTGTTTCTTATAAAAACAAAGCTTAAATTGCTTAAAAGTGGTACCTTGCATACTTACGATGCGGAGAACATCACATCACATCATTAAAAATGACACACAGAGGACATCACTAGCGGATGACAACTTTGTGTTTTCTTTATGTTTTGATGCCATTTACATACCCTCAGCAACTAATCCGTAAGCTTCAATACAGTAACAGGCGACTTCTACCACGCAATATTCAGCGAAAGCCTACATTTCAAAAGAATATGCACAGGGCCAATTAAACATCAAAGACTACGCCTTGATTTAAGACCGAAATGAACTGTACAATGGTATAACCTTTGCCATAATGATGTCTTAACCCAACCTAACGGTATTTCAATCCATCTTCGCCCTCGCGCAAACAAACGCTCTCTTTTTATAGTCGACCAGTCCACTGGAACACCTTTTTACGGATTTAAAAATGCTTTTCCACTGAAGCGTTATTTAACTACCTTATCGATAAAAAAAAGTCGTCAAAAAGTGGCGATTATTGATCGGAACGTAAAGTCTTCTTGTTCGCTATAATAAGTTGATCAATGTTTTCATAATCTGTGTGGAGTCAGGCGTAATGCTTATTTAAATTAGGAACTTAGGCGACCTCGTTCTTAGCGCCTGTTATTTTTTTTAAATCGGGACGGCGGGATGAGTAAGGTCAAAGAGGAAAAAGGCGCTAGGAACGAGGTTGGAATTTAAGTTAAAATCTACCGACCATTCCGAATGGACATATCAATCGTAAGGACTAAAACATTTTTGTAATTCCAATCATTTTTTGGCATAAATACAGTGAAAACTTTCTAAAACAGACACCATTTTGACGAAACCTCTGTAAGATTTCTTTGTGAGGTGTTTAAGAAAATGTGGCTAAGAAAGCAAAATACGAAATTAGAATTAAGGTGATTCGAAATGTTATTTATTTTGGGTTATAAGTACTGTGTTGTCCATGGCCGTTGACACCATCTTTCCTGCATGTCCTCTTTGCATCGTTGTAAATATATCTCATTTGTTTTAATTATATCATAATTATTTTAGTTTTAAGTAGAAGTTATATGGCGAAGATTAACCGTTTTCTTATTTAAGAATTTTTATACAACTAGGTGGATACATGCCCGTCCCTTATATTTCGCGTAGCTAAGCCGGTGTTTTGGCTTCCGTACACATTTCGTGCATTTTTAGCAAAAATTGCCCTTAGCAGTACTATTATTTATTACCCTCCAAATGACTGCCACATTCAGTCCGACGACAAATAAGGACTTGAGGACTACATCCACAGTATAACACATAACATCAAAATAATTGCCTCTTAAAAATTGCCTTAACTTGGTCAGCTTAAGCCAGCATCCAGATGATGCATTGCTCATGGTTGGTACGGATTTGTATGGTGTATTTCCAAGAAGTAGGGAGCATCACAAAACCACATATTTCTAGATTCTACAATATAACGGCTATAGTTTTGTATCTATTTTTACGAAAAAATGTAAATTCTTTAACGGTGAAGTAACAACAATAATAAAAAAAATATCCGTCCTCCCTAGTTAGTTTGATAGACCTCCAACTCTTATCAATATGGAGGTATCCCAAAGAAAAATTCACAAAATTATCGAAGACTGTCATATACAGTAAAACCTCCCCAATTAGCGGACAGTCCGAATAGCGGACACCTCCAAATAACGGACAAACAGTTGAAGTCCGGATTAAACCACTATAAAATCCTTATGGAAAAACCTCCCAATAGCGGACATTAATAGCGGACACCTCCCATTAGCGGACACAGATACATAGTCCCGATTGGATATTCCTAGCGAAAATTACCTCCCAGTAGCGGACAGGCTAGAAAAACAAAACAAAAACCACAAGTTTGAGATAACACATTCAAATTTCTATTTTAAACATCTTCCAACTTTTTTGTTTACATTTGAATAAATGCTATTTAATTTTTCTTTGCCCATTGAAGAACTTTCTCGTTGCCATTGAATACATATTCAATAGGGATTTCTAAGCCATTTCCTGCACCTTGGTTAATTCTCTTTCCCGTCACCAACAACATTATTGTATGATTGGGTAAAGAAAGAAACTTTTTAAACGTTGAAGAATACATAAATGGACCGTGGCCAACCACACGAGGTCCAATAGAATGTATTACAGCCACAGCATTTTCGTCGTGTATGTTATCGTCTTCTCGTTTACAACGAAGGCTGTCATCTCCTATTAGTGGCTTCCAAATGTTCATATATGCACGGTAGTCGCGAGCATACGAGTTGTGTTTCAGAACCGAGAAGCTGTTGTCAAGCAAGATGGGAATTTCAACATCGAAAAGAATCTCCATTTTGTCTTTTTGATCATTGATCTTCACTGCACTTTGTTTACAATTTTGGTTTGCGGGTCGATTTCTGAATCTGACCAAATAATTCGAATCGAAATATTCGATTTGTGATTCGAACGCCTATATCAACACAAGTTGTAACCAGTTTTAAGCTTTTTACAACAAACGGAGAAATTCGGAAACTCTATCTTGGCTCTGTCTAAGCAGTAACTTTGAGCAGGAATGAAAAGAACTCGTTTGAGCTTGGAGGAGAAGATTAAAATTTTGAATTATTCAAATGAAAATCCATAAAAGAGCTGCAGGAAAATAGCTGCGCAGTTTCAAATTGATAAAACAGCAGCATCATCAATATTGAAAAATGGTAAGAAGCTATGAATTTTTTAAAGGTCACTGCAAAACATAGCGTGCAGGACAATTTAGTTTATGCAGAATTCGAAAGTCTTGAAATAAATTTTTGTAAACAAAACATTACGATGTTCGACACTTACAGAGGAATGTGAAAAGTCGAATGTTCAACTAAAATTTAGTTACAGCGAATATTGAAGTAATTTTTTTAACTAGCTAGCTAGCCAAGAATAAAATGGGCTTTAATGAGTTTTATATTGACTGACTGAGTAACCAAAAAGCTGAAGAAACGAGTCTGAAAATGAGAGGAGACGTATTTGTTATAATTTTGTCGTCCTGTATTTAGTTTTTTTGATAAAACTGGATATCAGATCATCGTTTTTATGGACAATGTAGTTAGTTAACTAGCCATGTTGAGGAAGCATTCCAGACAGAATGTGGCTGAATCTGGTTATTTTATCTGTTATATCATTTGACATTGTTGTTGTTTCTACTCTATGAAAATGTTTTTATCTATAAATGTATTGTGGGAGTTAGATATATAATCATTTCCAATGCTTCTTAAAACTTGTTTTTCGTGCCTGTTTACATTTTAAGCTACCATTTTTCTTGACGACGGGCAATACCGCTCCATATCGGCCCGTCGTTTAGAGCCTTAAGCCAATCAGAATGCCTAAAAACCCGTATTGCCCCCTTGCAAAATCCAGACGCTACCATAGCAACCGTGTTTAAAGTTTTAAATATGGTAGCATTAAATGTAAATAAACACGGAAAAAAGTAAACAAAACTCTAAACAGAGTTGAAACTTACTTTTATCTTTTAAAGAATTCTATGTTGCAGCCACAATAAAAACCTGTAATGTTTACACGATATTCGATATAAAAAAAATATATTTTTAGTTCGAATGTACGTTTCATGTGGGAATAGTTTCCATAAAGACATGGTTTCTACATCCTGCTTATATTGTTATATTTTTGTCGTAAAATGCAGTACCCGGATAATAATCCATATACAGTCGACGCTCATTATCTCGAACCTCCGTTATCTCGAACTTTCTCTATCTCGAACTTTTTCTTCGGTCCCTTGAGTTCGAACTTTTCATGAAATACGCTCGTTATCTCGAACTTTCGCTATCTCGAACTTTTCTTTCGGTCCCTTGGGAGTTCGAGATAACGAGCGTCGACTGTAATAACTGTTTATTTCGGCAATACCTTTGAATATTGACCTCTGTCACGTATTGCTCTCGCAAGCTTGGGCAATACTTTGGCGTCGGTCAATATTCTCCGTATTGCCCTCAAAAACAGTTATTATAGGGCTAATAGCTTTGAGGTGAGTTGTTTTTGGTTATTTTTTCTTTTGTTTCTATAATAGCTAAAGCTAACTGTTTCTCCTTATTTATTACTACGACCACTTCGTCAGTTGGAATTTTGTCAAAACGAAACAGTCTCTTCTGTTTTGTTTAGAATCGTAGCTAATTAAAACGTGCAAGAGATTGCATCGAGAAGAACAATTTTCAGTCAATTTTGTAGCGAATGTAGCTATATGTGATATCAGGTTGCTAAATGTTTGGTTTAAATAATTTCTAGCATTTATTTTTAACTACTGTCCACGAAATTTATTACATATTGTTATCAAAAAGTTGCAAAAAGCTTTAAAAGATGGTAAAAGTCATTGGAATCTGTTTTGTTACAGAAGTTAACGGAAGTGTAGTAGGGTTGGTATTTTACAGTTCGAAAGTTCTTTACCTTGCCTTTTCTCAGTGCTTAAAGGAAAGTTTAAAAGACAGTTCATTGGACAGTTTTACAGCCTTCAATGGCTGGCTAGAAAAATGGAAAGCCGTGTATGGTATACGAGAAACGCGTATTACTGGAGAAGCCGATGATGTTTTAATCCCCACTGTGAAATCTTGGATCGAAAGAATACCTGAGTTAGTAAGAGGTTATACGCTAGAAGACTTATGGAACATGGACGAATTGGGACTTTTTTCAAGCTCCTTCCTGATAAGGGCTTGATAGAAAAGGCAAAATCTAAAAAAGGTGGCAAAAAAGCTAAAGTCCGTCTTACAGTTGCTTTTCTCGTAAATGCTGATGAGCAAAAGTAGACGAGCCTGTAATAATTTGGAAAAATAAAAAGCCACGTTGTTTCAGACACCTAAAAGGTATATCGCGAACAAAAAAGCTTGGATGAATAGTGAAATAATGTCAGATGTATTGAAAAGACTCCACCATAAAATGAAAATGGAAAATCGGGGTGTTGTTTTGTTTTTAGACAATGCTTCAAGCCACCAAGAATCAATTGAAAAAAACTTGTCGAATATAAAGTTAGTGTTTTTTCCTAAAAACACAACGTCCAGGTTACAACCTTTAGATGCCGGAATAATAAGAGTCTTAAAGTTAAAATACCGTAAGTTGCTCATCAGGTACGTAATTTCGAGAGTGGATGATAATAAGCGAGCATCGGATATTATTAACGAAATTGACATTATTGGTTGGGTTAAATCCGCTTGGAGAGAAGTTACATCTGACACCATAAAGCATTGTTTTGAAAAATGTGGCTTTCCTACCGATAACTACGCAGCCACGCCACAAGATATTGATGAAGAGTTTGAAAAGTTATTCAATGAACTATCAGAGAATTGTTCTATTGACGAATATGTTGAGGTAGATAATACCTTAGCAACATCGGAAGAAGTTGGCGTAAGTGAAATTAACTGGCGGGAAAAATTACGAAATGAGAGTATTGAAGAAGTGCTGAACGTGAAAACAGTCAATTCTGATATAGAAGATGAAGATGAGTCAAAAGAAAGCATATGCATTTCATTAAGTGTAATAACTCCCAAGCCTACATAGCTTGATAAAGCCGACAACGCTTAAAATCTGAGTATTTTGACAAAACCTTCCAAACAGCGGACACCTTCCAACAGCGGACACCTCCGAACAGCGGACAGTTTTGCGCAGACCCTAGGGTGTCCGCTATTCGTAAGCTTTACTGTATCCGATATCTAAACAATGAACTGCTAAAGCCCAGGAGGCTGACGTCATTTTTGGCAAAATAACTAATTTGTATATAAGCAATTTATTAGACAGAGTCATATCACCCTTCCAATTACATTTCACATAATCCAACATCACTTGAATGCCCCATTTGAAATATGGGTTGGGAGGATTTTTGTTGAAAACTCCCTCGATTAATTCGTATACTCTAGGGTGTTTCCCAACGATATGTTCATGATAAGCAGATATTGCCGCCCTATGACCCTACCCATTGTCCTGTACTCGAGTCCTTGTTCGCACAGATATCCTAAATTATCTAAAATTGCGTTCAAATGGCTTTGAAATTGTTCGACCTGATTTGAACGACACCAGCTAGACCACAGATTCCAGCACGACTTGTGATTAGAGTTTGAGCTTGGCTTTTTTGAGTTTAAGATAAGCATGGCAGCTGTCTTCGAAATTTTGAATCAGTAAGTTTTGTCCGGAAAGCTTCCATGCCACTAGGTTCAAAGCATGGCATCTGTCCCCTGACTGAGGGAATCTGGTTTCCAAGCTAGATAATGATTTAATGAGTTTCTTTCATTCACTGCTATCTAAATTATGCAAATATTGCGTGGTGCAGCACCAACGCTACAAAATTGACAAAATTACAAAATAAACAAAAACATGCAATCAGAATTATTTTAAATGTTGACAGGTACACTCACTCTAGAGAGTTATTAAAAAAGCTCAATGTGCTGAATGTATACCAACTAAACATTTATCAAACTCTTATTTTTATGTTTAAGCTTGAAAACAATATGTTACCAAGAGTATTTAATAATATGTTTCAGAAGATACAACATAAATATCCATCCAGATTTTCAATTAACAGTTTTTTTCAACCTAGGAATAATTATCTAATCACAAAGTTCTCTATAACTAGCAGAGGACCTAAATTGTGGAATACATTTCTTGGTAACGACATGAAAACTATTACATCACTTAACGAATTCAAACATAAACTAAGACATAAACTATTGACTACTGACAATCTATATTTATTTTAGAACGCACGACAGTTACAACGTACGACACATATAACACAACTCCTCATCATCTTCAATGCTAACCTTTTATATAGGTTGGGGGCTTGGTGATAAGGCTATTCCTTCTTCTCGCTCCTGCCATTTTTTACCTCTTTAGCTAATATTTTTAGCATATACAATCCTATCTTTAGATTATACGATATAATAGCTTAAGATTTGTATTTTATTTTTACGGAAAACTGTAAATTCTTCAACGGCAAAAAAAATAAAGAGAGAAAAAAAAAAAAAAAGAGTGCGACAACCTTGACGCGAACAGGTTTATCACTGGTTACTTCATATCTGTTCGTTATCTGTTGAAACACTTAGGGGCATAGCTTCTACTCCGAGGAGTCGTTGGCATTTCTGAACTGCCAATCTGCCTGGTAATTCAATGCACTTGAGAGATACTCTGCAGTAATCATGATCTCTTTCAAAAGTAAGATTTTCCAAATTTCTTTGGTTATTTTGTTCAGGAGTGTACTGTGCGTCCCCCTCCCATCTTTAGTAAATAAGCTAATGCTGTTTTGTTGTCGATTTGAGAATGGATCGATCTGAAATTGTTGTTCTTGGTAAACGTTTGAATTGCGAATTTCACTGCTAGTAATACCAAGGCATTGTTATGTAGTTGGTGTTTCTGTTTTGATCAGACCCTCCCTGTTAGTTGGTGTTTCTGTTTTGATCAGACACTCCCTGTTAGTTGGTGTTTCTGTTTTGATCAGACCCTCCCTGTTAGTAGGTGTTTCTGTTTTGATCAGACCCTCCCTGTTAGTTGGTGTTTCTGTTTTGATCAGACCCTCCCTGTTAGTTGGTGTTTCTGTTTTGATCAGACCCTCCCTGTTAGTTGGTGTTTCTGTTTTGATCAGACCCTCCCTGTTAGTTGGTGTTTCTGTTTTGATCAGACCCTCCCTGTTAGAACTCCTTGACATCCGGTACCGCAACCCTAGGTTGATGCATCTGTTTGTATTAACCTGGCCTTGTTCTTGTAACTTGTTCCTGCCATTCGAGAATGCCAGATTGTTTATCCACCAGGTCAGTTTCAATTTCTGGTTCGTACAATGTCCCTGACCGTTGAAATCGTACAAATTTTGTTGAATTCGGATGGAGCGGCACTGTGAAGTTAACATCTTTTAAGTCTAATTTGCGCATGCAATTGTTTTGTCTCAGATAAGATACATTAGATGGTGCAATCCCTCCATTTTAAAGTGTACGTTCGGCACGTAAGAATTCAGACTTTTCAAATTTATGACTGGTCGTTGACTTCCATCTTTTTTTTGAGAACTAGAAAAAGACTGCTCAGAAACTCTCCTTGAACATGTTGTGCTGGTCTTACTGCACCTTTCTTGCACTTCGTTTGAGACCAATTTCCCTTGTTTTTTGTTTATTTGATTTTTGGATATTTGTGGAAGGAGTATTTAATACCACTCTACTATAGATAGAATTTCTGGGTCTTGTGTCACCTTTTTCCACGACACTACAAAGTTTTTTTAACTGTGCAGCTAGTAGAATGTTTTCTTCGTTTTTCATTGTAAAAAAAATTATTTTCTGCAGATCTTTTTTGATATGATGGTAGGGACCGCTAAAACCGCTCTACAACAGTAGAGGTTCAATTTAAAAACAGAAATCTCTAAATCTGATCGGACTGGGTTGACTACCTATACCCGTCCAACTGCTTTTGACGTGATGATGACGGGAAGATAAAGCGCTTTCCCCCAGTACTCCTCCCTCGGGGGTCTTCTGGCAGGGCTTTCCCTCTAAACTAAGTTGTTTTTTTTGATTTAGTTGTACTGACTAAGTGCTCACAAAATTTTTCCCAAACAAATCTGCGTCATGCTTCTGAAGCGACGAAGCTTTCTCTCTTAATGTTTCTTTCGTTAAAGAAGACGAAAGCAACGTCGAAAAAACATTGTGTCGACGGTGATTTGTTATGGTGCTACCAGATTGTCCAGCCGACAGAACGATTTGTTCAAGAGAAACGGTGACTTCTCCGTCTTTGTCAGGAACACCTTCAAGGGTAATTTCAACTTCTGGCCAAAACTTGGGACAAGGGGTCCATTATATCAGGGATTTTTCCTTAGACTTTTGACGGTATATCGTCGGAACTTGATCTTTGTTTTTCTTTATTTCCTTAAATATATCCTTTGTGAAATCGTCGAATTTTTTACGACTAAATTTGATCGTAACGGATTTTCGTCACATCTTACTCGGGAAGATATTTCTTAAAATTTTCGCGAGGGTACTGCTTCAAGAACTAGCTACTAGAAGAAGAAAATGGAGACGAATGTCTCCTTCTCCTTTTCTTGTTCTTCCTCCGGCTGGACGACTTAGCAGGGCTAGAAGTTTGGATCCTCCCCTGATTATCTAGGCTAGGAGTTAGAGTTTTGCCCATTTCTGCACCATCCTCATGGCGACAGAAAGGACACCCACATCAGGACCAGACTTTTCTAAGTCGAGCCTAAAATTCAATGTAGAGCGTGACGTAAGAGTAAAGCTTTCCGTCACAGGGGTTATGCGAACCTATTCCAAACTCAGTAGTACGAAAAATGCAAGAAAAAAAAACACGTTGATAATTAATTTTTACGTACACTACAGTTACAATTTATATTAAACACATGTTTTGAAATTCAAACTCACGTGAATTGATTATGCAACAGATAGAACTTTCTAATCAACTTGGAACACAAATTCGTTAAAAAATGTTTGATAAGCTTGTGAACCACAAACGAAAATTAACTAGTAACTTAAATTCAATGTGGATAAAATCGAAACATTATGTCACAACAGTAATTTGTTCGTGGAACTGAAAACAAACTTTGTCGTAAATTGCATCAAGGAGTAAATCGAGAATCTCAAGAATGATCAACATACATATAGTAAAAAAAACAAAATATATAAAATGTTAATAAAAATAATCTATTTTTCTTTTGGACAAAATAAAAAAATTGGAAAAAAAATCAATAAATTGTTAAAACAAGTTTTCTTTCCGTGGTTTCACTTGATCAAAAAAGAAATACGAAGATATTTCGTTGCAGTACTTCAGACAAACTGAAAACGTTTTTATTATAAGCACCTGAGTTGCTAAGGGGTAAAGGGGTAAGACTATAATTTAGGTGACAACGGCCAGGCTAAAAATTGAAAAGTCAAGCCACTGAGATCTGGAAATGGATATAAATGACACATTAAAGTGCAGAAATACGTGCACAGCTGAAATCTTGTAAAATTTGAATACTATGCTTAGAAACTTTGAGGTAAAATAAAAAAATTTGCCCTTAGCAACCAAGGCTGAAATGCTATGAAAAAAACTTGTATTGGAAAAAATCCAGATCTCACAGTTGAAGTTAACAATTTAAAAAACTCTTGATAGGTTTGAATGAAAAACTTGTATCATAGAAGCGTCAAAAAAGGTTTTTATACAGGTAATTCTTCTTTTTGCATCAAGTCTTAGACTAATTGCAGAAATGCAGTAAAAAACAGTGTCTAAACTTTACGTTAAAAAATAGAATTGTCAATAAAAGATAAAATTAACTAAAGTCAAAATTACAGGTTAATATCTTTGTTAAAATTGCTAAAGTCAGGGAAAAACTAATATTCTATTACTAAAGAGAAGTATGAAGTTAAGAAAACCTTACAGATGCCTAAAACTTATGAATAAATACACTACTTTCCCCGAGGTTTTAGCAAGAGAGACTTTTGCCACATTTCATCTTCATCCATATGATCTTCATATTCGTTAAAGAAATCCAAAATTTTTTCGTTACGTGGGAAATCATAAAGTTGTTCCTTAAATCTTCTTACAGAATCTAAAATATTGTACTGTTGCCAACGTTTAACAAAATTTACTTTCCCGTCTGGTAAATCTTGTGGATTACCAAGGTGAACAAAAGTGATGTCTGTTAAGATTAATCCCAAATATGGAATACAAGGTGGTTTAGCTTCTGCTAATGCCTGTCTATATGATTTAAAGGCAGATGTACTGTCAATAAGATGACAATCCTCTGCTAGCAACTCAGTATATTGCTTTGGCCATTCCAACCTTCGAACCGGGGTAGAATCTAATGCTGACAAAATGGCCAAGAATGAACTGAAATTGCTTAGTTTTCTCAGAATCCGCATTATCTTTAAAAACTTTTTGTACATTTTCTCTCTCTCCTGTTGCCTTGTTTCGTTAAGAATTAATGTCCTGACCCAAAATGACATGCTATTGAAATGACCAATAAACCGGCTTAAATTAGGGCTTAGTGTTTCACTCTGTTCCTTGCCCCAGCGCAAAATTTCTGGTAACTCAATTTTAATGAAATAATCTGCATCAAGTACTGACATCTGCTGTGCAAGGTCATTACTTTTAAAGTCAAAAAGTTCTTTTTCACTACTAACAGGCTGATAAATTGGCATTCGATTGACTTGCAATTTGATACAGTAATTAACTATTTTATCACGCAAACTCTTTGCTAACTTTAATTCACCCAAATTAAGCAAACGGTGAACTTGTGACCGTAATTGATCGAACAGCGATTTATCGAGTTCTTCGAACATTTCGTCCATGACTTTCACAAGAATTCTTAACACTGAGTGCGAAATGTGCAAACTACCTTTGTCGCGAAATCTGTTAGCACGATACAATAACTTGCAAATCAACTCCATAGGAGACACAAATGTTCTGTAGGTTGCAAGGAATGCTTTGTAATAAAGGGATTCAGGATCAACTTCTGATACATAAACAATTAAAGCATCCACAGTTCCTCCACATAACAATGGTCCTGTTTCTTCATCCTTAAAGATAATCAAGTGTGAAACATCTTTACAATCCAAAGCAGGAACATTATCTTCCTCGTATATACCTGATGACTCTCTTCGGCTATTGCGATGTTTTTTTATTACGCGGCTGGACTTAAAGGGTGAACGACTTCCTGAATCATCATCATTACTTCTCCCTGAATAAGATCCTCTCTTAGGTGGTAATTTTGGCATTCCATTAATTAGTTCATCTTCAGTAATATTATGAACATTTGGAACAGGTAAATTATCATAAAAAGAAGAAGGTCGTTCGTTATAATCAGAGGCAGCATAACCTTCCATTATCGTTAAATAATTATCAACTGTATGTTTTGCTTTCTTCTTTGGTAACAAAGGTGGCATATTTTCATCACATGACACTGGCGACAACAAATCATCATCCTCATCATCGTTAAACAACGAGAGAGTGCTTTTGGCAAGCAATTCATATTTGTCAGAATATTTTTGAATTTGAGTAAATGTCTCACTACTCAGACCCATTTCTTCGTGATTTATGCTTTCTGCATCCATGCTCTCAGATTGAGAATTGATTCTACGTTTTATTGAAGAATCTGAATCAAAGAAGGCATCATCATCATTATTAGAAACTTTACTTGGACTCAATGAACTGTTTGACATTGTGGAAAGTGACGACCTGCTGCTTTGGTTGCTAAAATGGTTATATGGTGTATTGGCGTCTAAGTACTTTGGTGAACCTCCATGCAGGTCTGACTTTGGTCTAATTTTTTTTTTATTTTCTTTTAAACCTGTGAAATCTGACGCAATATCACCAGGATGACTTACTGCCTTTCTAATATGAGGATTTGAGAAATTTCCATAAAACATTCTATTACCATTCGGTAGTGGCGGTTTGGGTGGAGGATCTGATGTAGAGCTTAAATTTGTTTCACTTCGATAATTTGTTATCCCTTCACTATAAACACCAGAATCCCTGTTGAATTTGGACATAGAGTTACTTGTTCTCAGTTCCAGATTTGATTGAGGGTAATCATCCAAAATATCAGTCTCTGATATATTATCTAATGCATCTAGTGAATTAGCACTTGAATGGTGGCTGGCACTGCAATGTAATAATTCTTCATTTAATGAATATTTTCTGATACGAGGCAATACAAACTCATATAAGCTTCCAAGTGACAATGACAAAGCATCTGCTGCTTTGAATGCAGATGCTTTGTCAATATTAACATGAACATAGGAATCAAATAAAACATCATCAGAAATACGAATAAGGTGTGTGATACTGCGATTGAGATTGTCTTTTAATGGTTTGACACTTTCTGTGTCTTTTTCAAATTCTTTAACTTTGAACAGAAGACGTAAACAGTTTTCAATAGTCTCTCCTGCATTTATTATGCTCTCCAGAACTGCAGTTGCTGTTCCTGGAAGTTTTTGAATAAAACCTTTTTGTAAAATAACTTTGTAATATGTCAATGCACTTTTTACATCTTTTTCATATTGCCTAAGTAAAGTCTCTTCTGACTTCTCATGTGTTACTTGGTCTTTAACTTCCTCCTTCACAGGTTCAGCTAACTTAGTAGGTGGTGGAGAAGGTGGTGGTGATGTTCTTCTTGTTTTTATTTTCTTAAGAAAACCTTGCATTCGTTTGACTTTTCCATCCACATGGCTTTTGTCGTCGAGAACAGTATGTTGTACATTAGGCGTTGACATAACTAATGCGACAAAGGTTTACCGGACAAATATATGATGCTACATGAGTATCAATTTTGACAAGCGCAAAGCAAACCCTTTCACCTAGCATTATCACCTATCACCGCAAATTTTTCGCTACTTTTGTTTTCCATTTTCTTCTTCGTCGCCATTACACATGTTGCTTGCGACTTTGGGACTGCCACATCACACTTAGCGCAAATCGAAGTGCGACAAACAGAGTATTTGATTACTTTAGACCGTTATATACCATGTAAACAGTGAGTCACGGATGTGTAAATGTGTCCGGTTACCGGCATATATCATTTTGCTCATAGACGTTTTGCCTTATATGGATATTTATAATGGTGTTTTTTATATAAGAACCTCTGTCCTTCCTTCTTCCAAACCGCTAACATTATCACCATTAGGCACTGTGAAATTGAACGTGTTTTTTTGTGTTTTAATATTTTGACGACATTGCTTACAAACTATTTTATTAATTGACAAGAAGAGGATCGAGGATGACGACATTGCTTACAAACTATTTTATTAATTGACAAGAAGAGGATCGAGGACGATGCAGTAATTCCCTAAGCAATAACTATCCTCTCAGGTGAGTTAATGAAAACAGAAAATGGAATGGAAGAACAACACACGGAAATGACACGGAATGTAAAATACAAAAACAATTGTTTTGTTTATAAAAAAGCATGTATACTTTTAGCCGTGTGTAGGGGACACAAGCTTGGTAAAGAAAGTCTTAAGTCGGAAAAAATAAATATTAGTCACTTGCACAAACTCTGCCTTGTTAACCAATGCAGCATTTTACATTGAGATCGCTTCACACAAAATGGTTATTTTGCGAAATAATCTTAAGTAATTAATAATAATACAATGCATGGCTTCGCACTCTAGTCCACCAGGCAGTACAACAACCACCAAATGGAGCGTCTTATATACAATTTTGGCAGCTTTTTTGCTTTTAATTATAATATTAATACCCATTTTTTTTGCATGCCTGGGTATATTTAGCCATTGGCTTTTTTCTGCACATCGTACTTGTTCGCAAGTACGTGGTAGCCATTTTGAACTATTACCTCAAGGTAACAAATTTGACGTCAAATAATTTTTTATACTTTGCACAATACTCAGTGACGGAAGGAAGTGATACTACCTGTCAGAATGGAATTCCACACTAGTAATAATATTCTTGACATGGAACCAGTAAAAATGGTAAGGAAGTTTGAATAAGTGCTAACATTTCTCCTTCTCCACCACGTCACTCCTAATCCTTTTTTCAAATTGTGCAATACACATAGCGAAATATAGACAAAAAAAATTTAGCAAAATGACCCACAAAAAATTGCTATGTGTCTCTACAATTTGTTAAGATACATTCACTCTTACTGTTCAGGAAATAAACGAAGCTTATGAAGATAAGCTTACCACATTATCTCAAGCTCTTCAAAACGAGCAGAAACTTCGACAAGAAAGCGAAGAGACAACAAAGAAGCATCTAGAGAAAACCCAACGACTGGAGAAAATCATTGAAGATTGTAAGAAAGAATGTGATACAACTTTCGATCAGCTAAGCAAAAAAGCAAACGCAATACCTGAAATGATCCAGGAAGCAATAAAACCAATGGTAAAGATGGCTACTGACGCCGTTGAACAACAAGAAAAAGAAAAGACGAGAAGAATTCAAGTTGAAAAATTACTGGAGGAGGTGAGTCATGAAAGTGATGTTTTGACAAAGGAGAAAGATGAATTGAATCGATGTGCCTTTAACATGGAATGTAAAATTAAAGAGTTGGAAGTACTCAACGAGTATAAAAAAGATGCGATTGAAGATCTAAACAGAAAAATTGGGGAGCAAAATGAGCAGCATGCTCAATACAAAGAGCAAACAAAGAGTTTTATCACTGTGATCCGAAACAAGTGTGATGCTATTACAAAGATTTTGCATAACAATTTTTTCTGCAAAATCTTTCCAAGAAAGGTTTCCAAAAAGAAACTGAGAATTGTGGCTGCAATTGAGGAAGTTCAAGAACTGCTTCAATTGCATGCTGCAGAAATTCAAACATCTTTTTCTTCCCTACCATCCTACCTTTTTTCACTTTTTTGAATGTTTTTTTCTGGATTTTTTTCTGAATATCTGTTCCGATTTTTTATGCTTCTGAACACTTTCTGCTTTTTTTTTCTAAAACTGTTTTTCTGATTTTTTTTTCCAAATTTATTTTTCCTGGATGCTTTTCTGAGCTTTTTTCTGGATTTTTTTTCTGAAGTCTTTTTTTTCCGAATTTCTTTTTCTGTTTTTTTTTTCCAAATTTTTATGGCCAGTTACTTTCACAAGAGTAAATGGCCACGCTATGGTCAGGCACAAATGACTAGGGCGTTAAATACTGTCAACAAGTATTTCAGACAGACGCGTTTTATTTCTTGGTGTGGTCACTTTTAAGTTTCTGTGAATGGGCGGCCACAGAAGATTGAGTTATCTTGCTAAACTAAAGTCGAGTCCTGATGATATGCTTGTTCTGATAAAGTAGCCCTTCTTTTTTTTCTTTGCTTTTAAAACTTTCTTTGGTTTTTGTGAGGTTTTACCGGCCATTTTTTTTACACATGAAGACTGGAATATGTATGAAGGCATCTGTATGATGTCGTCGTGGAAGGGCGGCAAAAAACCCAACGACGTCATATTTTGTTTTCAAAAATTCCAGTCTTTTATTCTTATCTTATTAATAGGTTTTTTGAGGTCTCTTTGTGGTAAAGGTAGGGTGGGGTATACGTATTTTTTTTTTGTAAATTATTTTGTGTAAATATACTTCAATTTTATCACGACGTTTTAATGGCTTTCCAGACAGCTAGGTCAGCCCTTCGTGTCTTTAAGAGCGCGCAAATAAGAAGTCAGACTTAGAGGGATAGATTTTTAACTGAATTTGAGCCTCAGAGCTGTAACAAAGTTTAACAAACCTGCCAAACTAAAATCAACGTTATATATTTTATATACACAAACTCTTCGAATAAGAGCCTAAAGGCTTGACCGCTGATACCTATCATTAAACGTCAGTTTCCAGCTCTTTTGAACTTTTTTTACTTCAGATTTATTTCGATATGCTAGCTCACTATGTTTTCTAACCTAGCCGCCAGAGCTTGCTAGTTTTATTGTATTTGGGGGTCTAACCTGAACAAGGCCGTGGCCGTTCACCTGCTAAACAAACCATTTTCTGCAGATCTTCAGGACCAGAATATTCAAAAGATTTGAATGGGAGCTCAAGAAGACGTATTTGGATTCGCAAATACAAGTGAATATTTGCCTTGAATTTACAGAGATCTTGGAGGAAAGCGATAGATATTTCTCCTAACCCTGAATGTATTATGATGTAAAAAAAGATGGCAGGATAAAGTAGAAGACAACAATCGAGTATTTTCATTCTTCTATGAAAAGGTAATTGACTTATTAGCCTGATAAATAGTGCTATATAAAATACAATTTTGGAGACTAGTGGTAACCCGTAAAACACCACGGAAATACACCCGCCTCGAAGTGCAGCTACCATCGTTAGCTCACAGACGAAAAGTCGGGCAATATAATATAATTTTCGATTTTTAATGATTTGATTTAAAAATCATATTCGGCACTATTGCTACGGTCAAACTCCTTTTCAAGCAGAGCTCAATTAGTAAAAAATTGAAAAAAACTATATCTACAAGTTCTTTGTTGCTGTGTAACTCTATTTTGTGAAGCACAAATACGATGATTCGCCGTCCCGGATGTCAGAAAAGATACAAGATGCCCTGGGGACGAGATTGCTGAAGTACCACCTTAATGAGAATTTAAGGGATATCCAATTATTTTCATCAATTTATGCACCCATTATTTTAAAAAAAAAAATCTAAAAAGCTCCGCAAAAATTTTTCCCCGTAGCTTATTCTGGTTTAAGCCTCGGTTGTTTAATTTTCGAACTGGTTGAGCTTGGTCAGTTTCTTGGTTTTTGACCCAGTTCTTAGACTAAAAAACTTCCAACCATTGCACGCTTTTTAATATACGAAAATTCTTTATAATAACATTCCTGAGATTTACTCAGAAATCACGTTCTTTGGCAGAGAGTGATTTTTAGGTCGTGAGATCCACGTTGGTGTGAGATGTAGTATACTGCAAAAATTCACAACATCTGTATTCTGATACAGATTTCAAAATACACCTAATAAGAATATGCTAAGAATAAATTCAGCTTGAAAATTGAATTTAAAAGTATTTCAGCCTGCACTGGTTTTTATCATGAAATTTTTAAACCGGTAAAATGCTTTCCATATTGACTTTAAAATAGATCTTTCATTTTGACCAGATATTTATTTGTACTTAACGATTGTGAAATATATATACACCGTTTTTTATGACTTTACATTTTTTTGGTTCGAGTGTGTACATTTTTTTGGTTCGAGTTTTTGTGGGCCTATAAAAACGGCGAATGCATATTGTTTAAACTAATTGGCTACCTTAGAAATTACTTTAACAAATTTTTGAAGCAGTGCTTTTATTAAATTCAATTCCCAGGGCTGGACTAGGTTTTCCTGAAATAAAATTAAGACAGAAAACGTTAGCAAAAAAAAGAAAAGAAAAAGATAAACAACAATAACAACAACATACTATGACTCAGAACATCTACAAAAATTTTGTCAATCCGTTAATGGAATAATAATTGTTACTACTTTTACCTAATATTCTATCCAATCATGACTCGTTTACGTCCTCTCAATCTAACCTCATTAAGCTTCTCGATCACCTCATCAACTTTGCCTTCATAATTCTTTTGATAACTTTCTAACAACACCTGAAAAAGTTCTTCTGTGTCAGGATGGGTACTCAAAAAAGCTCGCTCTAAAACATACAAATCCACGCCTTTGTCCTCATTAAATACTGATGTCACACTTAAACCGAAATCAATTAATGTCAACAAGTTCGTCTCTTTTTTCTGCAGAAGAATATTTGATGTTGTTAGGTCACCATGAATAATGTCTACTGAGTGCAACTTTGCTATCAAACGTCCAACATCGGTTATAATTTCAATTAAAAGATTCTTTCCTTCAACAGTGTTCTTTTGTAACAATGAGTCAATTTCATCTCTTAAAGTAACACTGTCTTCAATTTCTTCCATATATATTTCATGACTGGAAAGGTCAACAAAATAGATTAGTGGGGTTCTTATTCCAACTTTTCGACACTTTAACATAGCTCTGGCTTCTTGGAGAGTTCGTTTATGAGTTAGTTTTTCATCCATCATGTGGTGACGGTACAGCTTTTTAAATCTTTGTTTTATAATAACATTCTTTCCAAACAATTTGCTTCGATATAATTTCGCTTCTGCACCTTGCTTGATGACTTCCATCTCCTCATTTATGTTTTAACTTTTAAAAAGAAAAAAAATATTACACATAATAACAACAACAGCAATAACAAACAGCGTTCAAATTAGCTCTTCTTGTCAAAAAGTTTGTTGCTAATTTTATAAACGATACATGAAATACCTATTACCCATGCTGAGAAAAAGGCATCTATTTCCTAAACGTCAAATTAAAAGTTTATATATATAAAAGTATATATTTTCTGAAAATAAGATAAATTTCCTATCGAATAGTGTTATTTTGTCATAAAATAATAAACTAGGAAGACGTAAAATTATCAAACACCTTTTTAAGTTACTGACTCTTGAGCCTATCGCAAAAAAATCACACTCATATCAACTCCATTTAAGTACAAAACGGTGTCCCGGTTTTGCTTTTTAAAGGCTGAAATACACTATCATTTTTCAATGATCATTTTCCAATTATCATTGAAAAATGACAGTGTATACAGGAAAAAATGTCATTTTTTACACTCTCATTTCCAATGAGAGTGTAAAACGATTTTCAGCGACTGAAAATTTTATTCAGATTTTAGCAGGAATTGTGTTTCGTAAATGTGCTGTTTTTTTCTCAATGTCAACTTCTATGAGATGGAGCTCATCAAAAATATTCGGCGGTATTCTTAAAAATCGCGTATACTCTGCAATTTCCTCCACGCGCAGTTCATACATGAGTGAGAGTATTGTAGATGCCAAGTTCAGTTCGCCTATTTAACCACGGCTTCACCCATACATTTCTTTGCTTTTTTTCCTACGTTTGACTATCTTTTTTGATAACATATACACAACAACAGCAGCTACTATTTCTTCCTCAGAGTCCACGTTGCAAAGAAAAACATGCTCAAGTTTCATGTTTTTAATGATAGTGTATTCCTGCCAAAATTTGTCATTTTTAATGTCATTGGAATGTATCATTGAAAAATGATCATTGAAAAATGATAGTGTATTTCAGCCTTAAGGTCTAGTTCCGAATTTACATTGAAAAGTTGCTTTTTGTGCTGCTGCATTTTACTTTTTCACCTTTACACTTATAAAATCTAAACAATTCATTTTAAAGAAAAAAAAACACTGTTGTTTAGTCTCCATTTTCATAAAGACTTGTACATTTTAGCCTAAAATGTAGGGAAAAAATTGTTTTTAAGATATCAAGATTTACCCAATTTCTTTAGTGGAAACTATGAACAATTGATTAAGTGTTGCAAATAAAAAATATGTTTAAGCAAATTAATTAACGTTTATTTCTTTTTAGTCATCAGTGGAAACCAAGCTTTAAGGCAGGAATAAATTATAAATGTTGACAACAACAAAGGGACAATTAACCCGGCCATGACTTTTTCCATTACAATTTTAGTACTCGTTATAATTAGCTTATAAAAGGAATAATTAACAATAGTTTCACCATGTCCATTTCTTGACAATAATGACATTTTATCACATGGCTTGTTTAGCCATATTTTATGGGTGCTTCAAATAAAATTCAGTCATTTTTCACTGCGTGGGTAACTAGGGACCACCTGGGAGCAATTTGGGTAAGTTTCCCAAGCCTGGGTCCACGAATCCGTTTCGGAATGAACTGGTTGATGACGTCATCAAAAAACATTTAAACCACCATATCTCCGTATATAACCGTTCATCAAAAGCACATGATCATATACATTTTCTTGAACAGCGCTTTAAGCTCTACACAATAGAGGCAACGTGAAAACAAGGTTCTATTTTTTTTTTTGTGGATGGGTTGCTGATGTCATAAAATTCAAATGATTTCTCTTTTTTTTTTTATCCTGCCTCAGTGGATTTCTCCACAGGCCTTATCGACTAGTGTATATAATAAAAAGCCTACCACACATATATAAATTGAAGGCAGTGCTTATACTACTTTCCACCATTCAGAGGAAGAAAAAAGACAATCACACTTTGAAGATGTAAAATTTTGTCAAAAATACAACAGTGAATTTTGGAAGATTTTTACTTTCTTATTAGACGTAATCAGGAAACATGAAAATTGCCTTATTTTTACAATGTAGGCATGTCCACTCACAAGCATACATGCATTTTCTGATGTCACATGCTCAAAGAATATTTTTTAATTTACACGCATTTCTTTGAAAAAAGAGAGAATAATTATTTTTGAAACTTTTTCCTTCGTCTTGAATATTTTTATAATAAAGAAAATCTATTTTGTCTCTTACATCTTGATTTCACTCTTTGTCTCAGATGTTTTATGTACATCCAGGATGTAATCCAGCGTTCTCAGTAGCCATTAAAAAACGGCTATTTCATAATTGAAATTTATCCCAAATTTCCCAATTTACTAGAGGAGCTAATTATATTCACTACAAAATATGGGACTTATACACCCATTTTATGCAAGTTGTGAAGAAATAAGATTTCAACAATACCAAAGACAACCTTGACGAAATTCCCATTTGGGATTTAGCTGCCTTTATTTCACATTTCTGGATTACACCCTGACATCCAGTTGTGTGTTTCATCATCATCATCATCAATTTCACCCTTTCTGAACTATCGATTACCTAGGGTCAAACCTTATAACTGGCATGTTTGAATAACTGTGCAATGGTAATACCAATTAACGATACAATGTACAGAATAAGACTACAGAAGTGCATTTTCCAATGATCTAAATTTTTCTCAGTGTCAACCATTTGGCACCACTTTGAGAGATTGTATTTTATCTCCATCTCACACAATAAATTTTAAAAGGTTGGCGTCTCTGCTCATGTCATATGTAAATCTACCTTTAAAATGATTTTCTACTTGAGAAAATCACACTTTCTTGGTTTAAATTTAACCAGCATTAATTCAGTAGAAAGATAAAGGGTTTATTCTAAGTCTAGCCACAGCCAATTTGGAAAAAAGCCATCAATTTTATTTTTGAACATACATAGTAAGAGTATGGCAAGGTATATAAAAGTAGCTTAGCAATAATCGTTATACACAAAACAGAGCCACATGCATGTGGAGCAGGCACTCTACCATTTTGAAGTCATGATATTGCCCGATATAGTTTACAAAACTAACCGCTAGTACACGAAGATGAGGATTAAAGAACAAAAATAACTTTTAATTTATTAAAAAAAGTAATACTTGACAAATAAAAATTAGGAAAAGACCTAAATGTATTTTTCCCAACACTCTATGGTTTTGTCACACTTGATAAGGAGCAAATTTACATAAAAAGGTAGCGTACGATCGTTAAACGTACGATTTCGATTCGTGTATATAAACTTTTTTCGGCCAATTAAATCTTTTGTTGTGACCACGTGATCCTTATTCATCAACCTATTTTGACTGCTCGTAACAGAAAGTTTTAGCTAGAGATGTAAACAGAACAATTCGACGAGGTACACGTCTACTTGTCTTAAAATTGCCTAATTTCGTTTATATTTTTTTTAAACACGGACTTTATAGGTATATTAGACACCGGGAAGAAGATTGTGGCATAAATGGAAGTTGAAAAACCACCAGTTTCTGCTGTATTCAAAGAAATTACTGGCGAGTCCAAATCCATAAACGTTCATGATGCGTCGCAAGAAAGAGGACTGGAAACTAATAAATGCAACACGAACGGGAAGAGTACGGAGGCCGAGGGAGACGAGAGGAACGGAATGATTGAAGGTAAGCCGCCGCGAAGAAGACATCGAAGAGGTTCTAAGAAAAATAAACCAAGGAAGCCAAGACATAAATATAAACCGTACAATAAGCTAACATGGGATGAAAAAAGAAAACTTGATGAATTAGATGCTCTGAAAGCGGTTAGACGAAGGGAAGAGTTAGTGTTGCAAAAGGGTCGCGCAATAGCGCCGTATAATACCACACAATTTCTTATGGAGGAACATGACCCTGGGGAAGAAAACCTACAAAGTATATCTCATTCAGAACATAATACTGTTGAACATGAAGACTCTTCTAGTTCATATTCTAGTGACGAATATTTTGATAAAGATTTTCACGAATTTTACGAACGCGTACATATAGACACTCTAAATTCGTATTCTAAGGAGGACTTGATAAAAAACGTATATGAACTCGAAGAAAGAATAGAGCGTTTAGAAAGAGATGCGAAAGATAATGACATTCAATCCCTTAAGGACGAAAATAAAAGACTTGTTCAGGAAAACGAAGATTTAAAAGAAAAAGTGCTGACGCAGTGCTGATCACTTATTATTTTTTGATATTTCCTTGTGGAAATGTACATTTTGTTGCATGGCAACATGTTTTGAAATGTTTCATAGATTTTGATTTCTGTATATATGTATATGTATGGATTTTACGATTCCTCTTTCTGATGACCGTACACCTTTTTTTCTCTATAGTATCTATACACCCATGTTGTCAGTTTGACGGTGGCGCGAAATCCATAAGATTAAAAAATGTCAGTTAAACGTGGGTTTTTCTTAACCAGGATCCCGTCCCCTTGTGGCCATGTTTTTATGATGCAAACCCGTGCCCCTAACTAAAACAAAATGGCGTCTTGCGGAAGTTTTCACCTTTAAATACAAACTTTTATAATAAGCAACGTAAAATTTGGCCGAGGCGGCTCGATGCGTCTTATTTCTTCATTTTAGATTTTTGCTTGTTGACTACAGTAGAATCCCGTTTAGTCATAACGTGGGTAACTTGGACATTCGCTTAGTCGTACAGATTTCTTGCCCCCCCCCCTTGGTTTTGACGATCCTAATGAAACCAAAATACTCCGCCTAAGTCGTACCCCAGATATCTCGGACATTCACAAAGGAGGAACCGTTCTTCTTGGTAACTTTAGCGAAAAATTCTAATGTATACCTTATCGTTAAAAAAAAGTCGGCAAAAAGTAGCCAAATTCTTGCTAAGGGACTATTATTTTTTTGCCGATTTTTGTTCTCCCGACACAAATAAACATGTTTTCCGAAAATTCTTTTCACCGACCACCATTTTTTTGCTGATTTTTTTTCTTATTGACCATTTCCATTTTTTACCAAGAAAAAAGCCTTGTATCAAGCCTGAATAACGTTTAAAGTGAGCATAGCAGAGAAGAAAGAGAGTCGAGAACAAAGCAGAGAAAAAAAATCAATTTCAAATGAAAGAAAAGGAAAAATTATCATTAAATTCGACTGATTTATATAGTTTTCATTGTCCTCGTGTTATTGAAAGAAAGAAAACTTAAATTTAATTCGATCAGGAAATTAGTCGACCGAAAGTTGTGTCAAAAAGACAAATGATTCGGATTGGAAATCGAATTCTTGCAAATTTGATTAAAATCGCACGATTTCCTGAGAGCGTTCATTCTCTAATTTCAAAATGGCGTCACGCAGCGGAGAGAAAAAGCAATCGCATGCGATTGTTGAAAAGTATAAAAATTTAAAAGAAATCGTGAAAGGCTAAAGCTTTCCAATGCATTTATTATTTTCACAAAAAATAAAAAAAATCTTGATCAGTCGTACTTTTCAAGAATGTTCGAGTTATCGAGACTTCGGATATCTTGGACATTCAAGTTCGGACGAATTTCCTGTTCCCCCGAGGGTCTGCTGAGTGAATGATATTCAACTACCTGGAAAGAACAAATTACGTATTTGCTTAAACAGGTAGGCTGGTGGGTGATAATCTTTTTTGTCCGCTTGGGTCTATCACGTGCTGTGCCGAGTTGGACTCATAAAACTTTTAGAGTTCGGCTCGGAAGTTTATAAAACCAATACCCCAACGTTGTGAAACTGCTCAATTAGTGAAAATATTGTCGTTAAATACAGCAAGCAAGTTGATTTCGATGGAGGATTGACTCTTATAAAACGGTGTGCCGAACGAGCCAAACTAAGGTGCGCTGAATATTTTGGTTTGGTTCGGCACAGCTTATATAATGGGCCAATTAATTCGTTTTTAAAGCTTTGAGCTTTGTGTTGCTTATAAAACAAAAAACGCGTATTGCAGCCAATCGAGAGGCCTAGATAATATATTTTATTTCATTCACCAGTTATTATCAAAAGAGAAGCAGTAAATGTCATCTCGATAGTTCAGAATTAAATTATTTCGCAAAAAAACTGGATGGTTCTTCGCTATGAGGTAAGGACGTGTCTATTTGAATCAGATTTAGCAAGGAGGTTTTTGGATTTAGGCACGCCTGAAATTACCGTTTTGTCTTAAGACACACCACTGTGGTATGTTTACCATCCTCGTCTTAGGGTTGTTTGCCTTGAGCCGTTATCACACAATACAATGAACGCAAAATGCCCTAGCAACGAGGTTGACAGCACTGCGTGCTCAACGCCGTCTCTACAGGCTAGTTGCGCGCGCACAATACCAATTCTGCAAGTTCGAGTAATTCTATACGATAATTCGAAATGACAAGTGATCGAAAGAATGACTTCAGCTATTTTTAAATTTTTACATTTAAGAAATTTTATACTTGCGAAAATTCTAATTTAGCCAATTCGTGGAAATTTCTGGACGTATCACAAGAGTTACGGTTATTAGTTAGTTGTAAAAGGCGGATTAGCATTCTCCCTTTCGACGCCCTTTCGACGCCCTTTATGTCTATTTAGTAGAAGAACTGACGCTGCTCTAGCATCAGATAAAGTTTGCTTTCATTGGCATTAGATTGGCCCGCCATGAATTATAGATCGCGATTCATCATCTTGTAAGCACAAATTAAACATGGAACAGCTGGCGATATAAAGTAAATCATAGCTAAATATAAATTTTATTATCAAGATATTTTAACTAAGGAGAACAACGTAAACAAACATAGTTCGGATCATAAATAAATAAATAAATCACTTATCGTGAGTGTGTTTGCAACCTTAAACGTAACGCTTCTAATTTATCTATATATTTATTCAGGGATGTATTTGTTCCTGAAGACATTTCCGCGATTTGTTTTTCAGTGTATGTGCCACGACTGCGTGGTGAGTGAGGACTGCGTGGTGAGCGAGGACTGTGTGGTGAGTGAGGACTGCGAGAACTAGTATCGGTGTTGTGATCCGAGTATTCTTTCTGTGTAGTCTCACCACGAAGTGGTCGCGGATACGAGCGTGGTGGGCTACTGTAGTTGCTACGCTGAGTGTCCAACATACTACTAGCGGGTGTGGCAGACAACGTTGGTCTCGATGAACCCAACGGTAGATACATAGAGACAGGTGAATGAGTTCTTAAATGCGAGTCCTCACCACGTGTTTTAGAAATGTCAGATTTGTAATTCCAGTTCTTATTTGTGTTTTGAACTGGAGATTTTTGTAAAGTCCTCTCTGAGTAGCGGGGGCGATATTGTATGCTTTTATCAGTGTCGGGTGTACGATGCGGCTTATGACGACTGTCTTTATATTGATATTCTGGAGAAGATTTTCGAAGATTATGCTGATATTTTCGCACCAAATACTTCATACGGTTTATAGCGACAACAGAAAAAGCTAAAACTTTAAATCGAGCTTTCCTTTTTGTTGATAAACTCAATGGTGAATCAAAAGGGGAAGAAAATTGTTCAGCTTTTCCATTTTCCTTTAAAACTAACAGTAAGTAACGCTTTTGGTAGGCGAGTGCTTTTCGAAAACTTTCTGCTCTGAAATACTTGAGATATAATCGCTGAACCTGAAAAATAAAAACAGAGAGATCTCTTTGTTGTTGTACGGTGAAGACTTTCTTTAGCTATCTTTTTGTAACCAGATTCGATTTCATGTTAGAGGGTAAAACGAAATATTTATATACAAAATGTCAATACAACATATTTTTACGATTTAAGTAAATAATACACCTTTCCCGAATTTCATAAATTATAATAATTATGACGTCATCCAAAATTTTATAATGGTTCTATGCTCTTCAAATAAGGATATTCAGATAGAATATCAAATAATCATGACAAAACTGAAGTTTTTAGAGCAATATAATATTCTGGTTGGATTTTATTTAGATTTGAAGAAAATAATTATTTTAAAAACGAGGCTATTCTTAGAAAGCTCGGCTATATGAAGGGTTTGACCGTAACTTTCAGTTCGCAATTGAGGCACTTAACGAACAGAAATATTTAGGAAATTAGGTAATTTGTTCTACCTTTTGCTAAGGAACTTAGGGATAAGAATCATTTTTAGTATCGACCTCATTAATTGAGTTTGACATAATTAGGAAATTCGGGAAAGGTCTTAATTCATGTGGATTTTCCCTGGCTAACAACTTATATTGTTTCAAAAACCTGCTCTGTGGTGTTAAGGTAAATCGAGATCGACCACAAGAGCCCTAAGAAAAATGCCATATTTCATCCCAAAAAGTAAAACAGACTTAATTCCACAAAAAAAACTTTAGTTTCACTTGCAGTATGGTCCAAAAATGTAGACAAACTCCTAACAAGAATTGTGTTTTACAGCCCAATGTCGGGCGTGTCCAGTATAAAGAGCTCACTTCTATAGGGGTAATGTAATTGGGACCTTGGAATTACTTCCGCTATCGAGAGTTTGACCGTCATTTCCCCCCTTTATGAGAAAAGTGTTCGCTGTGGAGAGGTGTCTGCCATAAAAAAGTTTCACTATTGAAATCAGCAATGACTTGCGACACGTGTATAAAACACTTATTTTTTCTTCTTCGTAAAATTTTTCATAACAAAATGACTATTTTTTTCTGGCTCCAAAAGCTTCTAAAATTTAGGATAGTCAGTAATAAGATTCTTAAAATATTCGTTTCTTAAAAGAAGGTGCAATTTATTACAACTCCTTTCTAGGCGACAGAATTGTGATGTCACATCTTGCAGTCTCGTAGCAACTGATCGAAATAGCTTGACAGGTACAGACTGTTTTGATGTACGTCCAGAGTAAACAAAACAAGAAAGAAATTTTTCATCCCGGTAAGGAACAGGATCATTTTATGACTAACATTTTGATGTGTGTGCATGTTTATGGGACACGCTACTGCGCACATTTGTAGGTTGCTAGGCAACTTCCGAGTATATTCGCCGCCCTGGTTACCTATTTTAGAGTTGTCTTGTTTTTCTGTTCTATAATGTGCTGATCACCTCTCGGGTTTTATTAACCTTCTTTTCTTCGACATACAGAAGGCTTTTGTAAGATACAGCCGCTACGTTAAACTAGACATACAGACTTGCTGTTTTCGCAGTACCATAGAAGATATATTCGCGGCAGGGTTGTTTGTTTGATAAAATAGAAGGATGAAAGGGTGGCGCCCATTTAATTACGAACAAGAAAATTTAAAAAAGAATATCACTCCAAAATTTACAACAAAAAGCTCATTGCTAACACGTGTTAAAACGCTAATCAAAATAGTTCAAAATACAAATTGATCTCTTTTTAGAAGGAGAGAAATTCTAAGCTTACCCTGAGGAAAAACAATTTCCTGGATATTTCTAGGTTGTGGAATACACTGGAAGAGCTATTCTCCAATGCTGTCAATATTAGAAACGTAACATATTTATTTACCTTGGCAATAGTCCATCCAGCTTTTACCAAACGTTTACCATCGCTAGATAATTCCTCTTTCTCAGGTTTCTAAACGGTAAAAAAAATCTTCAAGAAATATACCCACTAACCTATTTTTTTATTTATCCTCCTATAACCAGCCTATTTTTAAAAAAAAGAAGTAGTATGATTTAACAGTTATTCTTATCTTTTACTGTTCGTAAATGTACGATTTCTTTTATGTGCTACCATAATGGAAATGGGCATAACTTGAAATATGTTATTGTTAAAAAACTGGAGATAAACTTTAATAATTGCCTCTTTTGATATCAAAATGTATTCATTCATTATGTCCAAGGGATACTTTACCAAGAGAAGGGCTTATTTAGAATCCTTGATAAAAGGGTTGTTCATTTGAAATTGGCGCTGAAGCTAACATGTAGTATAATAATCGGACCTCATCTGGCCAACTAGTTGGAATTTTAACTTATAAATCTGAGGATGAAATAACTCAAAATTTAAAATTCTAGGAACTATCCAAAATGTAAAATTTGTTCGAATGTTTACTATATTTAACAAAATGTCGAAATAGGATTCATTTATAACAGGTCACTTCGGAAAAATATCTTACCTGTTCATTTTCTGGAGCGTAATTTTCATGAAAGGATGAACCGTTTCTACTTGTCTTCGTGTTACCATTCAGTGGATGAGACGAGCCATCAACAAAGCACAGCTCCATCTCGTCAACATCATTTTGAAGGCTTTTATTGATATTTTCGAGAATGTCTATCTTGCTCTTCATGGTCTTTTCACTTTGACACACCACACCCTGCATGCCAGATATTTGTTCTTGTAGGTTTCTATTTAGAGCTTCCAACTGACGTATTTTGGAACAGAGATCTCTCTCGTGTCGTGAACGCATGTCCTCCTTCTTGTCTGCACCCATTCTTATGTTGTTTAGTACATCTTCAGCATTTTGGAGTTTTTCCTGTGTTTCCTTGTCCTTATTCATCATCATATCTTTAAACTTGAAATATTTTTGTCTTTCTGTGGCAAGTACGGACTTCAAAGACGCCTTTTCATCCTTTTCTCTCGCCAAATCAGATCTTAATAATTCATTCTCAGTTTCAGCATTTTCGAGTGCTGATCTCATCGATGGTTTTTCATCCTGTTCTCTCACAAGTGCTGTTTTCATGGAAGCCTTTTCGTCTTTTTCGCGCGCCAAGAGCGCAGCAAAACGTTTTTGTTGCAAAGTTGCTGCAGTTAGCTGATCTTCTTGAGAGCAGAGAAGCTCTTTGTTTTTATTGTTTTCACTTACTGCAGATTTGAGACGATCTTTCAAGCTATCGTTTTTTCGAATTTCTTCCTGCAACATATTTTCCAAGTTAGTAACAATACCTCGATCCTGTGATATCAGTTCACTGAGGCCTTTCTGTTCATTTTGTAACGTTTGCTGCAAACGGTTAACTTCAGCTTCAACATCTTCCAATTGATCTTCCAAATCTTTGCATTTGCTTTTCTCTTTGGAAAGTTCGGATCTATGAAAATTAGTTTTGGTAACTAACCTGGAATTTACGAACAAACACCTAGCTTTCTAACGCAGTCACAAATATACATTTTCAAACTTAGTCAGAATTTTGCGCAAGCAGCCGATTATGTAAAAGAGATTTCTTTTGGTTAAAGAATCTAAAACAAACAAACAGGCAAACAAACAAACGAACGAACACGCAAACAAACGAACGAACGAACAAATAAACCTACGTAGCTTGATCAGCTTTCGCCTCTTCTTGGTTGAGTAACTTCAACAAATCAGCAACTCTGCCATCCAAATGCAATTTGTCTTTCAAAAGATGTTGATGTTTGAGTTCTTGAGCTTTCAACTCGCTCAACGATGTTTCAGTGACCTCCTGAAGTTGTTGCACATTATCAAGAAGCAACTGGTTATCATGTTTGCATTCTTTCAATGCACCTTGTAACGAAAGAATCTCCTCAATAAGCATGTTGCGATCCTCTTGCTTCAAATCTTCAACGAGAGCATTCTGTTCAACCTAATGCAAAGAGTTTCAGGTCACGATATGCATACACTAATGAGTTTCGACACGTGCCCGACATTACAAAACATTAACAAGAAAGTTTTACCTTGACACGATGTTTGGGTTGGTTATTTTCAGAAAGAAGAGCTTCTTGTTCCTTTTCAAAATAATTTTTCACAGCTTCAATAAGATCTTGTCGTTTTCTCCGTGCATTAAAAGGTGACTTTTCGCCCTAAAAAAGTCGCAGGGTCTAGATTGAATCCAACTATTTTGTAGATTCCACAGCACACAAAGTGAATGACTTAAAACCGTTTGTCTACGTTTAACAAAGAGTGATTGGAGCTTTTCTCAAAAAAACATTAGGGTAAATTTCCACTTAAACGAAACTAGTTCCATTGATGGAGGTCTAACAGAGACAAGACTTTTAAAATCTTTCGACGTCAACATCGATCAATTACGAGTCGGCCACTAGTGAAAACCTGATCACTTAAAGTATAGCAAATTTAACTTTTCTCTTCTTTGGGTACTTAAAAAAAAAAGTTGAAAAAAGCCTTTTCACATCTTACATAGACAAGTTTATTTTGCATACCGGATGCATTTTGGTAATAAAACACTTGTTCTATGCTAAGAATCTTAGTTTGTGCTTTTGAATTTGCGTTTTGTGTGTTATAGACCAACATCAAAACTCACAAACAAGTTTCCATAACTCTAATTATGCACGCAGTAGAAGAATTTCCTTACTTTTGGATTGCCTTTGAACAATGCAATGATATCTTTAAGTGAGTTAATGATTGCCATTAGATTTTCCTTTTCTTCTTTCCATTCTTCTTGCATATTTCGCACTACATCAATACTTACCACACCTGTAGCTCCTGGATCGTTTAAAACCAGATCTAAAACATCATCAGCCTCCTTCTGAAGGTCTGATAATAACATCTAGAAAAAAACAGAATTGTGAGAATTTCAATAAAAAAACAAAACAAACTGTGTTCGGGAACGAAGCAAGAAATTTTGCAATTTTTGCTTCAACATGTACAGTCGTGGGGACATTGAAATCAACTAATTTTGGTGCTTTTACCTTCATCTTGCTATGTTTTTCAGCATCGTGCTGTTGTCCTGAAACAAGCAAGTAAAACATAGTTGACAGCAATGCGAATAGAGTTATAATCTTTCTTGCAAACTTGCAAAAAAAGGTAGCAAATAAAGTTCGCTGAACTGCAACCATTTTCAACAGTTGTATTCAACGCCAATAACAAACTCCTAAAATGAATAAGGTCTATGGTCCAAAAATAAATTATAATGAGAAACGGTGAACGAAAAATTATGTTAAAGACAAAAATTATATTAAAAGCAACTTCTCAGTTTAGTCAGACATTGGAGTTTTCAGACCTTGGAGTTTAGTCAGACCTTGGAGTTTTCAGACCTTGGAGTTTAGTCAGACCTTGGAGTTTTCAGACCAAACGTTTCAAACCTGAATGTTTTTCGGGATTGGAATTTAGAATGAATTCGTCAAGTTGTCCAATCACATCTCGTGCAAGCAGTAGTTCATTCTAAAAATAGAAAAAGGATAAAAGCTTAAATACGAAGCTGCCGTACAGCTAGTCCATAATACTAATTGAACTAAATATACCTCGTCAAATATGCTATCAGTGTTCTTATTTAAAATATCTTGCAATGCCTGTAGATGTTGCATCACTGAGTCAGTTGCAAGCAGTTGATCAACATTCAACTCAGTGCGTTGTGATGATACACTATAGGTATCCAAGTTTTCGATTGTTATCGAGTCTGATTGCTGCAGCAGAGAAGATGATGGTGTATGCTCCAAATTATCCTCACTGTCTCTTAGTATTTCTTCATTTTCTTTTGTGTACGTCCTTTCGTCTGACAGTGAGTTGTCATCCTGACTTTCATGTTTATTGGTACTGCTCAGTTGGGCATCTTTTGCTGGGTTGCTGATGGCAGTGGAATGGAGAGACGAGATACCATCAGTAACGGGAAAACCACTGTCAATTAGTTGGGTGTACAGATCTATGGGAAAATTCGAAGAAGTTAAAAAATAATGGTTTTAAATTAATTCCTTTTAATTCCCTCACTTTCCAGCTCGGGTTACCTGTGGCATTTTCAAGCTTTCACTTTCCAGGCTGCTGGCATGCCTATATGCTGCAAAAATATTTTAACATTTAATAATATTTTAATTATAATTATATTTCAATAATGTTGGCTATAATTTTTGCCTTATTTAAAGGCTAAGGGATATTAAAATAATGACATTCCCATATACTTCGACTAATACCGGTCCTAATAAAAACGGAAAGTGCAAATTATTGAACAGAACAGACGCTAACCTTTTTTCTCCTCTGATAATTGTTCCAACGCTTGATTCAATGTCTTTACTTCTCCTTTAAGCTGTTCGTTCTCCTGTGCGAAATTCAGCATATCTTCACATGATTGCTTCATCAACGAAATCTCTTTATTTCGCTCACTGTTTTCCCTTCTAAGTTGGTTTTGAAGATTCCTCAATTCTGTCTCTTGTTGCACCTTCTCCGCTTTCAACTGTTTCATATTCTGTTGCAAAGCTCGTATTTCATCTTTTAATTTAGCTATCTCATTGCGAGCATTCAAAAGATCGTTCGAAGATTGTTTAAAATGCACAGCGTCCTTACCTCGAGCAGCAAGTTCTGCTTCGAGTTTGTCTTTTAACTCCGTTATTTTATTTCCACGATTTACTTTTTCGACTTCAAACTGCTCCACATTTTCTTTTAAAACCCGCACAGCGTCTCTTAATCTTGCCTTTTCGTTTTCGGATCCTACCAGATCGTTCGAAGATTGTTTCAACAACAACACTTCTTCGTCCCGTTTAGCTCGCTCCTCAGAAAGTTCATTTTCCAGCTTCACCACATCCTCCTCTTTTTTCTTGTTAATATGTTCTAGATTTTCCCTCTTCTGTAACTCATCATCGAACTTAACTTGAAATTCTTTAATCTGCTCGGAAAATTTCGTCAAAGCTTCTTTCAATTCCGCACACTCCATCTCAGATTGTAAATAGTTCTCATTTGCTTTTGCTAGTTGATCTTTCACTTCTGCAACTTCTTCACGTTTTTCATCCAATACAGTGGAGAGTTCTTCGTTCTTTTGTAAATTTTCAGCCTGAAGTTCTTGTAACTCATTATTTCTTTTACACAATGCTTCTTCTGTTTTACTCACCAACTCAGAAGAAGCTCGTTCGGCGAGCAACGTTTTCTGATTAGCTAAAAAAGAAAACATTTAAATAGTTACGTGAACCTTGGTTTGGATTGTAAACAACTTTGTTTATAGCGTGTAAAAACGATGTTTCATAAGATTTCGGATTTGGTTAAATATTTTTTGGTTGTATAAATAATGTAAACTCATATCAAGGGGTTCACAAATACCATAATTCTCAAATAAGTGACTTCCCTTTTTTCGAATGAAAAATTCAATGCAAGCCGTACATTTACAAACAAAGGATGTAGAACTTCCTGAAGAACAGCATAAGTAATACAAATAAATATTTTAGTGTTATAATTTTTTTTGGTAGTTAATGAATACTTTTTACAGTTTTATACCTCCCCTTATACAAGCACAACCGCTTTTCATCCTCAAACGTCGATATAAAAACAAGGGCTTGATCTAGACGTCGTTTCTTTTTTGTGAATTTAATTTCGTTACTTTACTGGTTTCGGATGTGTATAGCCTGATATACAAGACGGTTCGCAGTCAACGCGGCTAAAGGAAGACTGACTTCAAGGACTTTGTAATACTTTTTCAGACAAATTCCAGGTGAATTTTGCGATTTTTAAGAATAGGATTATGAACGAGTTAAAATTCAACAACTTATTAACATTACCCTTTTTCAAGATATCTTCAAGATAATGAAACGTAACAACCTACTCATCTAAATTTTATTGTTTCAACACAAGCAAATATAAAGGATACAGTTTATCTGCTAAACCTCTAAATCGAACAGTGCACTCCTGAAGTTTTATAACAAGGTTTACCTGCACAAAATGTTTATGCATTTATGCATTTTTCAGTGCAACCTTCACTGAAAAAAAAAGATTTTTCTTTGAGTTTTAACAAAACGTCTTACACTATCTGCTTACATTCAACTTTCATCTTTCTTTTATGCTCAGTGAACATTAGCAACAAATTAATTTTGATTAGCAGAAAAATTTACACGAAGAAAGATATATTGTAAATAATTTATTAAACGAAAGAAAGAACAAAGAAAAAAAGGTCCAAGGTCAATTTTTTTTAAATTTTCAGTAATATGCCACAATGTCATCGTCGAAAGATAATACAATGCAATAACACGTTTAAATAGTCCTGTTAAACAAACGTTAAAAAAACACCAGGAACTTCACAAATCTGTTCATACCTTTAAACTCTGTTGTCATTTCTTCAATAACCTGATGCAACGCCAGTATCTCTTCTTTCATCTTCTCGTTCTCTTGATCAACATCAAAAGAACTTTTCGATATTTTTCTTGGAAACGCAATATCTTCCTGCTTTCTCGCATAACGTTCGTTCTCGAGTTCTGTTTTTAATTCAGCTATCTCAATTTCCTTTTTTCTCTTTGCATTCATTAGACATTTGTTTTGTTCACGTTCATCGTGGAATTTCAGATTTGATTCTTCTAACTCTTTCTCACATTTCTGCATTTTTTCCTTCGCTGCTTTACTTTCCGCTTCTAAGTTTTCATATAACTCTGCAGCTTTTGATATTTGATCATGAAGATTCTCAATTTCCTGATCTTTAGCATTACCCTCTGTGAGTAACTCTTCGTTTTTTTCGGCAGCATTTTCATGCAAGTTCTTCAGTTCTTGAATCTGCTCCTCCATGGTGGGTATGATAGATTCAATATTGGTAAACTCTGACTCAACCGCTGCAAGCTGTTCTGCTAGCGTTTCCTTTTCATGTTCAAGTTTTTTTGCCACTTCAGTTGCAGATTCGTGTGCTGTTGAAAGCTGTTCATACGCTGAATGATTCTCTTGAAGCTAGACGAAAACATAATTTATAGCAATCAATTGGAAAGGTAATGTAGAGAACTCACGAGTCTTTTTGTTGAGAATACATTACACCAAAACTGTTTTGACGAAACATTTTCTTTTCCAGCACATTAAAAGTTTTACAGGCCTTAGATTTTAGGGGGATTCCTATAACCTTTAATAACAGAACTAAAATACGCGCACACTGAAAGCGATCGAACGAAAACGATCCAGGTTTATTTCAGTGTTAATTTTAACAAAAAGCGATCGAACGAAAACGATCCAGGTTTATTTCAGTGTTAATTTTAACAAAATTACTTGCAAGTCTTCACTTTCATGGCAGATTTGTAGCAGAAATTCTCAATTTAACACACGCTTACTTACAATAAAACTAAAAAACAAGCCTCCCTTTAAATAAAATTATCATAGTATTTAATATAATGGCGCATTGTAGAAGAATGAAACAACACATTCATTTGAGTCGTACCTCTTGTGTTGTAACATTGAGGAGTTGCAATAACTGCTCCACAACAACGTTTAATCTTTTGGGTATTTCTGAAAAAAATATACAATGTTAGTTGTTCAAAATGATGTTTTACGATACACACAAAAATAAAAAAATAAAATAAAACTTTAGAGAAGACAAAAGCCACAAATCTCTGAGCAACGCCATGAATGGATGAAGGAAAGAAAAACATCATGGATATAATAAGGGAGTACCCACCTTCGATTGCTTTGGCGTTTTCGAGTATAAAAGCACCCATGTCAACACCAGGAGGTTCTTCATCATCTAAATCCACTGTGGTTTGTTTTAAGCTATAATCTGAGATATCCAGTAGACTTTTACTAAATTCATTTGGTTCATGACCTAGAAATTAAATAATAAATATATAAAAATAAAAAACAAATAAATAATAGAAATCAAATAAAGTTGCGTTAAAAAAATTGTTGAAACTCACCTTCTAACGCCAGATCAGCAAATATATTGGTTTGAGACGAATCCTTAGCTGTAGCGTGTTCGGTGATTAGTTCATCAATCTTGTGATGAATTAAGTCCTCCACTTTGACTACTGACTTCACCATATCTGTCAACGAGTTGGACAGTGATACATTGTTTATCTTCAATTGATTTCTAAAAAAAATGAAAATGAAAATATATAATAATATGTATGAAAATAAAATGAAATATAAAATATAAATTATATCTATTAATGAAAGAATTTAAAAAAAAAGATGCTATCCTCCAAAACTATTTTAGATTGCCGATTCTACACTTTAAAAATTGGCCACAGGTTGTCATTTCACATTATTCTGAAAAAATAAAGGTAAGCTTCCAGTCCAATTTTGTGTACGGAAGATGCAGGCTATATACACTAATACTTCAATGATATGTAGAATTCAGAACAAAATCATTAGTACGATTCTACTTACCTATCTTCAGTGATATCATTCAATTCATGTTGTAGCATTTTCACAAGATTTGAACTTTCATCTTCTTGTCGATCGTGTCGTTGCAGTAATGACTCAGCATGCATTTCATATTCTTTTAATTTCTCCTTCAGCTAAGATACAAAAATAATACAAATAAATGTTCCAGTAATAAGGAATAATTAAACAAAAGCAGCAGACACAAAACATACCTGATTTTGTGAGAAAACAGCAGATTCTAATGTTGATTTGACATCCGAATTTTCCATCTATAAATACAATAAAAATGATGAAAATATAATTTGAGAATGCAAAAATCATAGATTTTTGTAACTTCATGAATTTCAATACCTCTAACTTTTTTATCATTCCTTGTCGAACTTCAAGCTCTTTCAGTAGTTCGTCTTGGTTTTTTTCAATACTATCACTTGATTGATCACTATAATTAGTATTTTGCACCATGTTCTTCATGTCTTCCAACTGCTTCACTATTTCTGCTACATCTGAACGTTCTGTAGGTTCATGCAGCTTTATGATTCTCTCCAAGTGCTTCAACTGAGCTTCGTTGGACTGTGAGAGTGAATCCTTCAACTGCTTCATTTCTTCATCATGTTGTTTTTGCATCGTGTTTAACGATTCATTGGTCATTTTGCTGATGTATGCTTTCATATTTTCTTCTGTTTCAAATTGAGATGCGGCTTCTTTTAATTTTTTCTCGAGATTCTCCATTTCCTACGAAATTATACAAAACATTTTTTTTCACTATTAAAAATGACTGTTTTAAACAAGAACGGACCTCAGAAAACTAGTTTTAACATATACTTGTTTTTCTAAACGTGATGGTGATATCAAAGATATAAAATGAAAATGTTTCCCCCTCTTGTTAAAAATTGACATAGTGAATATTAAAAAGTCTGGAAAACACATGATGAGGAATCTTTAGTACTATTTTGGGTCCGAAGTAACCCTAAAATAAGAAACAAACAAAAAAAGACTAAAAATAGTGTGTTGGTGGCATTTTATGTGCCAAGTAAAAATATTTTAATGTTATTTGAAAAAAGTAATATTTGAATTTTGCGCTTAGCAACTTTTTATCAATTTTAAGTCTTAAATAAGAGGCTGAAATGAAAATTGGAGTAAAAAAAATATGTGTACAATGTTTGGTTTGCACTCTTTTCTTGTCACGTTTATTAGGAACTTTGGAAATATAGCCCAATTACTACTCTGTAAAATCCTTGAACACATAAATTAGGTCTCTCTGGATTGGCATCAGTTGTATTGAAATGTAAATTGACCATTAATTTTTAGGATTACCGGGCTTATTTGTTTAAAGCAATGAAATAAAACAGCCAATAAAACAAGTTTACATCTATCACAGGCGAATGTGAAAAATAAGCATAAACAACGAAGCAATTAAATTTTTAGAAAAATATAAAAACCTTATTTACTGTTAATTAATTAAAGCCTGTTGTCTACCAGCATAATTGGTCTTAAACATGAAATCAATTGAAATTTGTAGATGTTGATCTTTTCTTACATTTCAGTCCATTTATAGAAAAATGTAGGTAACTTATCAAAAGTAACTTGCAAAAAATCTAGTGAATGAAGATAAGGATGCAAAAAAAAACATAGCTAATTTTACGAGACCAAAATAAATTTGTAGATAATGACCTGTACTAACATTTTAAACCATTTATAGAAAAAAGTAATGGTAATTTTTAGAGAAAAACTAAAAAAAACCTATTCCGTGGCCAAATTTTGTGTTGTTTGAAAAAAAACACAAGTATTTTATCCAAATTTTGTCGTCCTATTTTTGAACAGGACATTCTGCTGATTTCTGTAACAAGAAGCAATTTATCACAAGTGTCAATTACCTGCTGGTGTGCCGTCTCAAGATCTTCTATGTTTTTATCATGCAGTTTATTCTGATGATCAAGCTGTTCAATTTCAGCTTTCAACGTTGTAATTTGGTCTTCATATTTATCCTGAAATAAAAGTGTATTTTCTCAACATTACGTTTTTTCTGCATGTTGCATAGTACGCCCATACGTAATAAGTATAGACAACAACAAAACACACTGTGTAACCTACACACTTTTTGTAGTGAGAAGGATGAGGGATTTATGTAGTAAGTTACATGCTTACGTCATTTCCTTTAAGGCTGCTTCATAGTTGCTGCCAACAAAACAACAAACAACAACAATCATAATTTAGTGAAAACAAACTTACCATAATTTCCTGTACTTTTTTATCATTCTCATACTTCAACTCAGCTACTTCCTGCACATGTTGTCTCTGAAATTCGGCTAGCTTTTCCAGTTGTTCAACATGTTTTTGTTGTAGACATTTCTCCAGCTCACTTAAACTCTCAAGATGTTCTTTTTCGATTTCTTCGCGGACATGATCACGTGCAATGTTAAGCTGTTTTGATTGTTCTGCTTGAACGAGATCAATTACTGCCTGCAAATACAAAAATTTAAATGCTGTAACTTATACAGATCCTAAAGATATAGCTGCAATGATAAATTCATACTTTGCTAATGCGGCACCAGGGCTCGTCAATAAAATTACCTAAAAGCTCATCAAAAAGAATGGATCAAAAACCCCTTTTAGGTAAAGAGAAAAATATGTGTAAATGAATCAACTTCAATTTACCTTTAAATCATCATTAAGACTTTTGATCAAAACATCATCCTTACTTTCTACTGGCGAGTCATTTTCTGAAAATTAAAGCATATTTAGAATGAGAATTACCATTTTGAAGGCATCAGAGTATGATTAAACAAATCAATTTGCTTTTGACAACAGTTGAAGATATTTTTCAGCAGATAAACAGGGAAGTAAAGGCAAGTACTTATATCGTCTTGTTCTTCAGCAGGAACATGAACAAATTCTGCTAACAATTTCTCTTTTACTTTACTTCCAAGCAATTTGACATCACGAATATGTTCTCCTTCTATTTGTTCGAGTTGTTTCGTCTGATCTAAAAGCAATGTTTTAAAATGACATGCAACAATGATAGAAAAGAGTTTTCAGTATAAAAGTATTTTGAAATAAAATCCTTTCAATTAATGCTTTCATGTTTTTATTTCTTAACAGTTTTCAACAAGGACACAACAACAACTAAAAACTCAAATTTTTTTTGATGCATTTTAAGTGAAACAGTACAACCGTGTATCACTTAATGCTGACAAAACTTCAGATCTAAATATCACCCTACCGTGTTCTAACTCATCCATTTCTTTTTCCTGCTCTTTCACAAACTCATTCAGTAAATTTTGATGTTGCTTCATCATCTCCATCTTAGCATCTTCCACAGCATTCCTTAAACTCTCTTCATTCGCAGATTTCATTTTCCTCTCGAAATCAATTTGTTCCTGAAGGTGAGATAATTCCTCATTGTGAAATGTTTTCACTTGTACCATGTGCTCTTCTTGATCAGCATTCTCTTTCTTTGCTTGTTGTAGGTGATCTTCAAGAAGCGCAATCTTTTCTTTCCACTCGACCACTTTTCCATCGAAATTCTTTTGTATATCTGCAATTTCAGCATGTAAGGTTTCAATCTCATTTGTTTGGCTATTAACTTCTCCATTTAATTTATCAACTTCATTTTTTAATTCTGTTCCAATGATTTCGGTTTGTGTATACCAGTCTCTAATATTTACGACAACACTTTCTTCTGAAAAAGTTTCGTAGGAACAGGATATGTTATATACATCCTCCTTCACTGGTGAACCCGGTTGTTTGACAACTTTCTTTCGTTTACTTTTAACGGGTGTGGTCATTAATGTGGAAATATTTTGTCGTTCTACCTCATCAGCATTAATTACATCCTGAGAGTTATTAATTGCCAGCACAACATAATCATTTGCTATACGTTCTATACTTTCCTCAAGAGAATCTGCATCATTTTGATCATCTGAATTCATCTCTTTTGCTGCTTGTAGTTGTGATATTTGTTCTAACAACATGGCTACTTCTTTTTCATGGCTTATCTTAAGAAGGCCAATCTGTCTGCTATGTTCATCATTTATTTGCTCTTGCATTTCTTTTAATTTTTGTTCATACTTCTCTTGCTCAAGTATAATGTTTTGTGAATTTTTTAACAACATTTGTGTGTGCGCTTCTGCAAGTTCATCCAACATATTCCGGTTTAGATTATGTAATTGTAATTCATGCTTGTAAGTTTCTCTTTCTAGTGCAGACGATTGGTTTGCTTTTAACTGTTCTATTTCATTGTTCATATCAGATTTCAGTTCGTCCACAACCTTTTGATGCTCCTCTTTAAAATTTATAAATTCGGCATCTTGTTCCTGCTTCAACGTAACCAGCTCATCTTCAAGACGTGATGCAAAATTATTTCTAAAAATAATTTAATAATCTTTACTGTTTGTTAATATCTCAATGTTCCAGTTACATCAACATATTTGAATTTAAATTTAAGAATGATGAAATTTAGATTTTGTAACTATGTGTTGTCCGGAATAAACACATAGTTTTTTATGGGAATTTTCACAACCTTAACCATAGTTATTCCTATGGTTATGCCTTATATCACAACAAACTTGGTTTATCTGGAACAACTCTTTCATCTATCATATCAAATGAACCAAAACAAAGTAGAATCTAGAACACTGTTCAATCTTTTGCGTTTAAATAAGTGAAAAATACCTAAATTACTGGTTGAACTTTTTTAATGTGAAAAGCCAATATGGTGAAGATATTTAACAGAATTCAGTTACATATTGGCCATTGTGATAACAAAGGGTGGATTTAGCATTGTGGCCACTTGCAAAATCTTAAATCTTTAGCCTAAAATAACACATGGTCTGTACTATTCTTACAGACTTTTGTTAAACTAATTTACCAATTTCTTATAAGACAAAAAGCTTTATGGAGAATCTCCAGACAGGTGATTTTTTCATGTAAAGTTTTTTTAACATGTAAAGTTATTAAAATTATAGGAAAAAAATCTCTATTCAAAAAGTAAAATCTATTTCTACTTTACTGCTGAAAAAAATATTTCAAGAAAGTCTGATTTTTGTTTTCTCACCTGCAATATCAGGTTAATCGATCACAAAATTATTTTGCAAGTTGCATCGCATTATAAAAATACTACCTCTACATTTTACAGCCCCGTGAGATTCGGGTTTTTTAATAAAAATATGTTACTTGCCAAGGGCAAACATTTTTCTAGTAAATCTAGTTTAGACAATTTTTAGAAATTTCACAAAACAAAAGTTTGAGGCTAAAAGGAGTGGTGGAGAACTGGTTATAGCATTTTGTAACAGTTGAATTTCCAAATACTAGTTGTTTGCCTGCAGACAAATCTAAGAGAATCCAAGTATCACTATACGCAGCTACTGTTTTGGCACACAGATATATAGACATACAGGTGAGCATTATAATATAGATTTTCTATGCAATTTCTAAATATTAAGTGGTTTCAATTTAAACGGTGCACATACCTGCTATCTATTGTTTCTGCATCATGCAGTTCTTTTAAATTGGTTATTTCACTTCTATGGTCCAGCCCAAGTCGTGACAGATGTTCTTGTAACTCTGCAGTAAGTTGCTGCAATTTACTTATTTCATCAGCATGTTGTTTTTCTTTTTCACACTGCTCGTCCTCAAATTCTTTTTGAATTTCAGATAATTTTAATAAAGTTTGTTTTTCGTAAAATGTTTTCATATTTTCTAACTCTTCGCAAAGCTCGGCTATTTCATTCTTAAGGACCTCTTCCCGATTTAATTGTTCTTGGATTTTGTCGTCTTTTTCAACAAGAAGTTCTTTATGTGATGCCAATCTTTTTTCAAAACTCCCGTTCAATTCGTCTTCCTTGTTTTTCACGACAGTTTTAATTGTTTCACTTGAATCATCATTTAAAAGTTGCAATTTTTCCTCCATAGCTTTTCTATAAACATCCTTATCTTCTTCATGCTGCTGCTTCAAATCATTCAACTTCTTATCAAATTCTTCATCATATGTCTTCTTTAATTTATTCTGCAAATCTTTTAAGGCAAGTTCATGAGTTAGATTATCTTTATCCATCTCAGACTCATAATAATCTTTCAAGTTTTGAAGTTCTTTCTCTAAAACATCCTCATAATGAACCTTAAGTGACTCAGCATCTTCAGCTTTTGATTTCTCAAACAACGTTTCAAGTTCTTTTATCTTTTCAGATTGTTCCTTAACAGCCATTTTCTTAAGTCTGCTTTCCTTTTCTTTATGTTCCATTTCTAAAGCTAAAATCAGAAATTAAAATGCTAGTGGATGTACTACAGCAGTTTGCAGTATATTCCGAAACCTTTTGGACAAATTTACAATAATAGCATTTGCTACTAGATATGTCTTAAATCCCTTAATTTTCAGACCCCTTTTTATTTCTGTTTCCTCTTTTTTTTTTAAACCACAAATGGTATAACGCCCATGATATATTTGCACAATTGAATTCTCATGTAGGATGAACCATTAGTGGAGTAAAAGATCATTCATCTTTTCATTAAATTAAGCTTAAATTTAGTTTTAAATAAACAAGAACAACTTATTTTGCAGATCTTTTACTTTCACATATACTCTGAAAGAAAATGAAAGGTAAACAAAGGAATTTAGGCAGTGGTTTGACATGACCTTCATAAGATTTGACAATACCTTCAAATTATCATGAATAAATAGATTGCCTTACCTAACTGCAAGGATTGTAGCTCTTTTGCATGTTCCTCTTGGAGAGTGGTCATATCTTTAAAGTGAATTTTTTCATCAGTTTCTTTTAATGTTTCAAGTAATTGTCGTTGTTCCTGCTCAAGTTTCTCCCTCAATTCTTTCTTCTCCTCAACATGATCTGTTTTTAACTGTTCAACCTTTACAATTGCAAGAAATTTAAAAGTGTTTGAAAAATTCTTTTGATTTCAAGATGTTACTATGTTGACAGTAGTTATGATAAAATTATATTTTAATTAAAAGATATCTGAATAATCTGGTTAACATCTAAAGGTGCAAGAACAGAAAGATTTAATAAAACACAACATACAGAAATTGTTTAAAACGGGCATATAACATTACATTACTGCGTAAAAACAATCCATGGAGCCTAGCCCTTTATTCCGTACCCAAAAAATATTTTTTGCAATTTTAACAAACTTTACTTCTTCAACTTTTTTTAATATTCAGCGAGTTATCAGTTATTTATAATTATAAGCCTTGTGTTTAAAAACATGTATACTAATTCTTGCATGATGGAAAAACATTGAGATGCAAGAATTAAATGGACATAATTTTGACTAACCTTAAGATTGTATTCTGCCCTCAACTTCTCCATTTCCTCTCCATACTCTTTATGTAACTGTTCTTGTATAACTTCTATCCTACTTTGATGGTCACGATCAAGATCTGCTCGGAGAATAGATAGACTCTCTTGATTGGCTGAGGTCATTTGTTCTTGCAACAAACGGAGTGTGTCCTCAAATTCTGATTTTAAGCGTTTTTCCAGCAAGATAATTTCTGAACCTTTCTCCTTTAACTCTGTCTTAATTTCTTCTATGTCCAGATCTTTATTTTTTAATGCAGTTAAAAGTTCTTTTTTATCTTTTGCATGTTCCTCTCCATCTCTTCTATTTTTTTCCATGGAATTATCAAGTTTTTCCTAATAAAAATTTGCTTATTGTAAAGACAGTACAAGCCTTGCTTTGTTACAATCTAATGTTTTAGCAACTTTGGGAAAATACAGACCAAGGTCATGACGTATGGACCGAATGCATTAAGGTTCATGCAAGTGACAGAGGTCTACATTCTCTTGTATAGATTGGCTAATAAGTTTGATAAGTCATTTATTAAAAATAACAATTAAACAGCATTTTAAATAACACTCATTGCTTAAAAAAACAAAAAAACAAATGGAAACTAAGTCACTTTTTCATGTAAGAGAAGGTACAAAACACACATCCGATACACAATGTTTAAAAATAAACATATAGCATTGAGGAGAATATTTTGATAAACAGTTTTTTTTTGTCCTTTGGCTGATGGAGCTTTTGCATAAATTTAAAGATAAATAAATTACTGCCAAAAAAGAATGACAATTTTTTCTAGCTTGAATGTTTTTGTATCTTTGGACCAGTTACATACAGTATTTCTTTTTTAGCACCCCCTCTTTAAAATTTGAAGTCTTAAGAACCAATTAAAATTTACAAATCAAGATATACAAATTTCTCCGCAACTTTTTAAGCTTTCGTATAAAATCAACTTGTTTTTAAAGTGGAAGACTTTTGATTTGTTTTGTTTTATAGTTTGTTTTGGTGCTGCTTAATATGGCCTCTACATTTGTGGATCATCTGTTTTGCGTGATAGCCTTGAAAACATAATGCGCATTGCGTTTTATTCCACTTAAAATATAATGCATGGTTTCTATTAGTAATATCCAATAAAATGTAACAATGACATAAAAAATGTTTTCCTGGATTAAATGCAAACCTGGTCAACGTAGATGAGGAAAAATAGCTAGTTTGTACAAAATTGTATCTTATAACTTCACAATAGTAGCAAAATGAAGCTGAAATTCCAAATAAATACTTTTATACTTCAATGTATATTTCCTGCATTTTCAGAAGAACAAGAGCAATTAAATTATTTACCTTTAAATTTTTATTCTGTTCCAATAATTTTTGTTCATTGTCAGATTTTTCTTCAGCAGATTTGGACAGTGTGTCAACAGATGCAGTCACTTCATCAAGCTCCTCCTGTGTCTCAGTCAACTCTTTTTGAACCTTCCGACACAACATTCTTTCTTGTTCTAACTCTTCCCTAACTTGAGCACCATCTTCAATTGTTTTTTGTAATTTCCTCATCTCTTCTTTCTCCATTTGTAGTTGATTTTCAACTTCATCCAGTGTTTCTGATTTCAACCCAAGTTTGTTTTGAGTTTCCGCCAATGATTTTGTCACCTCTTCAAGGTTTGCCTTAAGGTCATCATTTTCTCTCCTAACTTCGCCAAAACGAATCCTGTCTTTCTCAGAACTGTCTTTCAGAACATCTTTCTCCTGAAACAAGGTTAGTATATATGAGAGAAAGAATTGCTTGCTGACATTCTACTAACAAGAAAGCTATTATTAAAATAAATGTCTTTGTATTTTTTTCATAGTGTATGGAAATCCCATGTGTTTGGAACAGGCTATGGAGAATTGTTTTTCAATTCTCTAAACAACCTGGCAAATAAAACAAACAAGGAAGATTTGTATACAGATGGGGCAGCCCTAACCTGAATAAACAGAAGCTTTAACTATCTAATTATTATTTCTATTTATTGTTTTTTCTTCTTTTTTATTTTACACACTTTTCTTTTATCTTTTCCTTCACTTTCCCTAGTATAACAGTAGAACACTAACAACATGTTAAAAAATGACAGACACAAATTATCATACCCTTAGGTATTCACTCTTGTCTTTTCCCAGTTTCTCAATTTGTTGAAGAAGTTCCGCATTTTTATTTTGAGATTCAAGCAGTTGTCGGCTGAATGATTCCTGCAATTGCATTCCAGCTTGATCTTTTGTTGAAAGTTTTTCCTTTAGGACCTAAATATTAAAATCAAAATGCTTTGTGCAAAGAGCAGATAGCAAAATCATTCAAGTTAAAAAGATAACTAGTGATAAATGTCAAATCTAAGTGTATATATATAGTTATACCTTGATGTCTTCATTCTCAGCAACCATAGATTTATTCTTCTCATACTGTTCTTCTAACATTTTAATTTTTTCATTTAAATTTTCAACTTCGTCCTGCAAAGATTTTGCATATTCGTTTGTCTTTACGCACAATTCATTTTGACACACATCATAGTCAGCCGTTGATTCATGCTCAGGCAAAAACATAGATTCCGTCATATTTTCTTCATCACTATCTTCAAAACTTAACAAGAATGATTCATCCATGACTGCTTCGACTGGCTCAGCATACACTGCTTCAACAGGTATTTCTTCAACAGAGTCATAAATTGGTCGCTTGGTTTCACTTTTAAGAGTTTGGTCTATTCTTGATTGCTCTTCTAATTTCGACTGCAACTTTCTTAGCTCACCATTTAAAGTGCTGCTTAACGATTCGAATTTCTCTCTTTCGCATAGCAAGCTTTTCACATCACTCTTTGCATCGTCAAGGTTGGCACGCAAAACCAAGATCTCCTCATGTAAAGCATGGCCTCTCTCTGCAATATGACGTTTTTTTCTTGGCGATTCTGGTTTAATTTCATTTTCTATTCCTGCTTGAAGTTCCAACACACTATTGTTTAAATCTCTGACATCGGACTTGTATTTGGAGATTTGCACATCTCTCATTGACAAATCAGCATCCAAGACTTTGTTTTCATCAGTAAGTGTGGCACATTTCTCACAAAGTGCCTTAATTTCTTCTTTATACTTATTATTGTCAAAACCGATTGCATCAACACTTTCTTCCATAACACTGTATCGCTGCTTTAAAGATTCATATTCTCTCTGCAGTGATAGCAGTTCTGATTTTAAAGCTGAAACATCATTTTCAGCAATATTTTTGTCTTCCTGTAGTTTGAGTAACTGATTTGAATATGTGTCGTCTAGTGACTCTTTTGTTAACTTTTCATCATTGTAAACTTTTGCTACTAATCCAAGTTGATCTGTATGTAGTGACTTGATATCCCCTAATTCTTTATGTAACTGCTGATGAATGAGAAGCATATTTTGATGTTGCTCCCCTGTAGGAAAACAACAGAAAGTTAACTAAAGATTTAAAAAGATTTGACCGAAAGTTTATCTTTATTCAATCAAAATATCATTATTTTCTTTTTCAAATTACTTTGATAAAATAGTATTTGTACCATTGTGCAAGGAGTTAAGAAAGTTACTAAATAGCTAATTAGTCCAGAGTTTATTAATAGTTGGTTAATAAGCACACACTAATTATTAAATTTATATTAGGAAATAAAAAGGTTGAGTCTGATATTACCACATGACACATCAAGACATGACATTTCTATAGTGAGATAAACAAGGCATAGCAAACAGATGATTATCAACAAATAGTTGATATCATCAGGTAGTGCATTAAAAATGACTGGTTGTATGAACAAGGTTTTAGAAAACTGTGCCCCAATGGGTTATTATCAGCCTAATCTCAGCTAGCTCACCTAGAGTTTAAATATTTTCCCTTCATATCTTATCCAATAATACAACGTTTCTAAAGGTGCGAAAGTAAGCACCACTTTTTTTGCCGAAAGCATAATAATTTTCTTATTATGGTTTGACTCAAAATTTCGAGCTCCAGAACATTTTTCTTTCTAAAGCTTTCTCTAATTTGCCTATTAAAAAAACTTAAAAGAACTAAATATGAATTTTAGCTTGTTGTTGTTTTAGAAAGGAAAATTTAAACTGACCTAATATACTTTGTATTTCTTCTTGCATTTCATTGTGAAGAGTTTCTTCAAAGCGATCTTGAGTAGCTTGAAACAATTCTGTATATTTCTTTTCAACATCTAATATATCTGTCCGCAACTGCTCATTTTCACTTTTCAAGTTCACAGTTGTTTCATTGACAGAGTTGTCTTTCTGCATTAGCAAACTTTCATAATACTCTTTCATTTCTTTTAATTTTTCTTCGTAACTGTATTTCAGATCTTCTGTATTTAGATTTGACATGCTTTTTGCATTATTTATATCATCATACATGCCTTTCAAGCTTGTCACTTGCATTTTTAGATCTTTGTTTTCTTTTTCTAGCAAGAATACATCTTGATCATACAGTGATTGCAGTTCTTTAATTTGACCTTCATAAGTCTCAATAGTGTGACTCATCTGTCTTTGCAATGCTGTTCTACCTTCACTTAAATCACCTTCAGATTTACTTAGTACATCTTCACACTGACTATTTAAATCATCAATGTCTTCAAACGAATCATCATCTATGTCCCGCTCTGTTTTCTTAAGAAGATATTGTTCAACTGGTGCCTGGGCAGCTATATCAACTTGCATCGTTGGAAGTTGATCACTATTGGTACTAACACCTTCCAACATTGCACAGAGTTCACTAATTTGCTTTTTCCCTTTAGCAATTTCATTGTGGAGACGACTGACTTCTACTTGATATCTCTCTTCTTTTGATAGCATTGTATCATTTTTTTCTTGCAGTAACATAAGAAAATTCTCTTTCTCTTTCATCCATTTTTGTTTCTCATTATTCATATATTCATTGTCAACTTCTGTTTGCGTGATGGCACTTGAAACCATTGCTTCTTCCTCCTTGGAAAGTTCTTCCTAAATCATATATACATACAAATTATTTATAAATAAAAGTCACTTAAGCATTTCAGGCCTTGCCATGAGTCGCGAGCAATTGCTCGCGCCCGCGTAGTGCTCGCGTAAATGCTCGTTACCCGAGCATTCTATTGCTCGCGTAAATATTAACATTTTGAGATAAGTGTAAACGTTTTTCTCAAGAATTGATTGGTCTTTTAACTGAAACTGAAAAGATATTTGGTGTGATTATTTTTCACCCATCATGCAACAGTTCATTCGCCATTTTATAAAACGCGTGCGATACGGGCATTAAGGTTAATCTTTGTTGCGCATTCATTGTGCAGTAGAAAAGTGGGGGACCTTTTTAATCGTGAACCCCAAACACAATGATCGAGCGTCTACTGGTATAGCGACTCTCTCAATCTTAACTTCCTTTTCTACATGTCCGAAATAGTATGCATGACTATACTGTCGTTTTCATAAATTTAATGTTTATTTTTCAGGTCATCACAAGCAAATAGGAAAAAATATGCTTCGTTTTCAAATTGAAAAAAATCTTTATCTGCGTGGTTTAAATAAAACTAATAAATAAAATCTCTTTTTAAAAGGTACACGTCAGGTACATAAAATTTATACAAAAAAAAAATTATACCGCACGTGGGTTTCGTTTTTAAAATTGTTTGAATAACAGTTGCAGCATAAAGAAAATAATCCATTAAATTTGGACCTGCTATGGTTTCCAATTGTTTCGTCAAATTAAATCCATGATAAATTGTCTGTTCCGCCTGCAAGTGCAGTTTTGCAGACTTGCGTCATCCGTGCTCCGTCGGCGTTCACCTCCGCATTAGTTAAGAACCGCATGGCTGGATTTCTTTTGTAAGACCTGGTTACCAACGACGAAGGGGCCAGGCAAAAGAGATTTATGTCTACGTAGTTTTTTAACTAAGTCAGGAGTCGGTGAATTAGCTAGGATGGTCAGGTTGGCTATGAATAGGCTTGCTTGTGGATTTAAAGGACCAGGACTATTCAATAATTCTGAGATCTAAAAGTGTCCGACCAAAACGGAAATCTATGGGACGTTTTAACCGACGAAAGTTCGAAACGAGCTACGGACATGTCCGACCAAACTGGAAATGTGGCGGACGTTTTAATCACACGCCTGAAACGATTTAGGTGTGTGCCAAGGTGCACGCCTCTCCTGAAAAAGATGCCCTGAGAGACTAAGTTTTATTAGCGAAAAATTTGGCGAGGACACTCTGACGCGAGCAATTAATTGCTCGGGAGGTTATTTGCTCATGGCAAGGCCTGCATTTTCAATATGGGGCCCGTACTTTTAATGCATAAACTAGATATACATCTGCATTTTCTACCAAATTTCCCCTTGCATGACATGGGTTGACCTGTAGCTTACTAAAGATGCCACCAAGCTACATTTATTAAAACGGATGATCACAATTAAGTTTTAAATAGTCAAATTGGATTTGCATAGTAAAATGCTAGTTACCTTGAGAGAAGTATTGGCAAGCTTTAGTTCCTCTAGAGATCCTTTATGATCTTTAATTTCAGCATTTTTAACATCCATTTCCTCTCGAAGTAGGTTGATTTGTTTCATTAGTTCTTGAATCTAAAAAGAAGAAAGATTTTCTAACAATGCTTTTTCATATTCAAGTAGCATAGGCAAATTGTAACCATTGCCTTAGACATGTACAATATTTGTTTCATTTTTAGTGCAAAATACTCAATTAATCTATGAAACTCACCCGAAGATTTGCATCTTTTTCAGCCTCTGCTAAGATATTATTTTCGTTTTGTGCAGTGGTTAATTTCATTTCTCGTTCATTCAGTCGTATCATCAATTCATTCAGCCTTTTTTCGTAATTTTCTCTCATTTCACTTTTAATATTTTTGAGTTCTTCTTCTCTAACTTTAAGTGTCCATGTTGTATCCTTCAGAACTTGCTTGGTTTGTTTAAAACTTTTTTCAACAGCTTTTAAATGGTTAATTTCTGAGTTTTTCTTCGAACACTCAAGCATTAATTCCGAAACAAGTCGTGTTTGTGTTTTTAGTTGCTCATTTACATTTTCATCAGTAACAGTTCCCACTTGAAGAATGAGGTCTCTGTTCTGAGATGTCAACTCTGTAATTAAGGCATCCTTTGCAGCCAGTTCTTTATGAAATTTGTCAAAGTTAGAAGACATACTCCCAGTTGAATGCTCCAATTCAACAGTTAATGTTAGTCCACTTTCTGTTCCATCGTCCAACAAATCAAAACTTTTGCTCTTTGTACGGGAAAACGCTGGAGAACTGTAATCTGAGGAAACTTCTTCTAATGATTTAACTTTTTGTAAACGTTGCAGTTGATAATTCCTGTTACTCAGTTCCACATTGTTATATTCAGTCTCCTGACAAAAAAAACCAGAAAAGATCAACAATGAATTTATTCAAAAAAATATTTTAAAAGAATTTTATCTCTCTCTTTTTCTTGTTCTTTCATTACTATATATATAAGTTCTATTTTATAAGATGCAATAAAATAAGATGAAAAAATCATTTAAAAAAGAACAGCATATAAAAAGTTTATGTGATAATAATAGTCGTTGAGAGTAAAAAAATTGTTAAATGTTTTTAAAACAATGAAATATAAGTAACACCTCAACCTCATTGTCTCTTGAACATGTGCCACCATCTTCCTCAGCACTTACATCATGAAAATTTTGCCATGCTTCCTAAATGTTTACAAATAAAAAAATACATAGAGCTAAATCAACAGTAAGAAGATATTATGATAATTAATCTCTCTTTTTTTTCTCTTTTCAGGTATATATATAGAATGTCAAAATAAGTGATCTGTGTATTATTTTTATATTAATAATTAAAGTTAATCTTGGTTATTCCATTCTTTAAAGATTTTGAACTAATCCAATATCAAAGGGGAGGAGCTTTATAAATATTCTGTCTAGCCCTCCTTATTTGCTGTTTATAAATGATATAAAATTTATCAAACCTAAGTACTGTTTTTATGAAAAGACAGATTTGAAACTCCTTCAATTTTAATTGTTAGTACTCCTCTTCATTGTGTCATGTTGATACTCAAATTCAGCTTTTGATATTGTGAGTGCCATTGTGGTTAGGGTTCACAGCACAAAAAATTTTCATGTCAAAGATTTTAAAAGAAATACAGCTTCTTACGATCACATTTGATAATTTTCAAACTAATAATAAAAAAAGCAATAGATGATTGCTATCGAGATGGCATAAGATAGCGTGTTTTTAAGGATTAAAGGTGTATATTTTTTAAACAGTATATATAAAAAAAAAATTCAAACCCTGGGCACATTAGAATTTTGGCGTTGTAATTTTGCCATTGAGTCGTTACTCAACAATGGCAAAAATTTGCTGCTACACTTTTATACTGTACACACAAAATGTCTATTAAAACAGTGTTTGGAAGTTTCTGTAAATAAATTAAAACATGGATCTTGCAGTGATTATTAATAGTTGCTTAGATTTATTGTCTTAAAAAAAACAAAATAACAAACAATCCAGACACTCAGAAATTGTAAAATCACAATAATTGCCATCATTGGGAAAGACTGAATTACGTAAAAAGGTACTAATCAACTCACTTAGTTTTTTTGGTCTCCTTTAATTAACAACAGTAGAATTTGCTTTTATAGGTCACTTAAAGTCTGATCATCGTCAAACCGAACATTCAGGTCTTCATTAGACATCATTTGAAATGATTTGCAAATTTACTTCCAACAACAAAAACATGACATTAAGTAAATAACCTCTAACGATACAAACAAAATTTGTTATTGTAATAACAATTAGGCTACAGTTTTGCTCTACAAATTTTACAATTTCTTTTTGTGTGTGTCAGCCATTTCTAACAAAAAAAAAACAATTTTAAAGTCAGAAGTGGTACTAGCAGGGCCTGTTTTCCCAATTGCTACGAAAACCTCTATTGTTATATAACTGAATAAATCAGTAAATATAAAATGAGTTAAATAAAATAACATGTAATTTTTTCCAGTATATTTTTATTTCTTTCCAATGACACAAATTTTATTTTTGAGGAATCTAAGTTTTAGTAAACATGAAGTCCTTTAATTTAATGATCCATTAATTCTGTAATTGTTGTGCAACATCTCTCGTATTGCTTTGTTGAAAAACATGCTTTTCCATTAAAGTGGTAACGTTAACTGTTGTACAATTCTTATGCTAATGGAAACTGACCTTTATGTTAGCATTAAAAATATTCATTGAGAATGTCCTATGTAAGGTTTTTTGTACTCCATGCACTCAAGTCACTTTTTCAGCCAGAGTATTTTTTTGAACCCCCTGACAACTTTAAAAGCAAGTCAAAGGGCTTGCAAAATTATAAAAATTTTAATGCATCTAACATTTCTGTTTAATGAAGCTCTAAAATAACAGCCTTAGATGGCTTTAAAACTTCATATCTTTAGATAGACATAATTGTCATAGAGATTACAGTTGTCTTTAATATGCTTTGCATGCGATGGAAAACTACATCAATTAGTGGTTTTGTTACACCAGTAAAATCTTTAATGCTAATCTTATTGCTTACCAAATAGCAAGTTATTTTTTTTAATCGAGTTCTAAAATTTTCCAGCGAGTATGAAGGACAGAGGAAATTTCTATTTAAAAAAACATTTCAGACACAGGATCAGAATTTTTATCACAACAGTGTGAGTGGAGCTCAACTATGTTCAAAAAATCAGTTATTCTAGCAGGTTTGTCCTAACCAAGAAACAACAACAAATATAATGTAAAAACAAATTGTCACAAACCTCTACATCATAAATAAAATCCATTGGCTCAGACTCGGCAGATGACTCATCATTGTTATTATCATCATCATCATCATCATCCTCGTAATCATTGTCATCATCGATGCCATTGTCAGGAGAAGATAAGTTACTAGAATCCATCTGCTGTTCAATAACTTGATTGATTTCTTTTTGCTGTAGCAAAATAAATAAATATATGTATAAATAAAATGGGAAAACGTTTGAAATATTCTTATCCTATGCTAATTTTAAAGCAATATCATCCTAGAAATATACTTATAAACTGTATGCCTGTGTTCTATTGGAACCCAGTATTACCCTAAAAATGTAAATTTAATTCAAGTGCATATATATAAAATTAACTGTAACACATTAACGTTAAGTCTTTAAGAACAGATCTAAAATATATTTCCAGCCATATTTCAAAGAAGAGAACTATTTGTGATTGACCATTAAAACTTAAAAGAAATTACTGATATTCCTAACATTTTGTCTAGATTTGCAAAATTTTCTTGTCCTTGGGGCCAAACATGGTAGTCCCTCATTTTTAACATTGGTAGCTCAGTCTATTTGGGGATCGATAGTTCAGGCGTTAGAGCGTTCGACTCATGTCAAAGAGGTTGCAGATTCGATCCCCACATATGGTTGTGTTGTTTTGGGCAGACATTTCAAGGAAGATCTCTGTAGCTCAAATAGAACCGCGTTTGTGGTCCCTCCTGGAAACAATAGACAAGTTCTACAATAACAATAAGAAAAGCACATGCAAAAGAGCCACTTGCATTTGCGTAGCTCACAGATTGAAATGAAATATATGAATTGCAGTGAAATATGTGAAAATCAAAATTAGGCAGCTCTAATGAGGATGACTCAGATGATGCAGAGGATGATTTTAATAAGACAACAAAGGTGTTGGAGACGAATATCATCATCATCATCATTCTCGGCTTAACGTCCATTTTCCATGCTAGCATGGGTTGGACGGGGTATATTAATGACCCTCTTCCAATCTGATCTAGACTGTGTTAGATCTAAACTCAACTTCCTCTGTATCAAGTCTGTCCTTATAACCTCCTGCCAAGTCTTTCTCGGTCTGCCTCTGGGCTTTGCCCCAGGAACTATCAAGTCTCTACACTTTCTTACCCAATTATCCTCCTCCATTCTTTCCAAGTGCCCCAGCCAATTCAATCTTCTTATCTGGATAACATCTTTAATTCTACGGATACTTAGCCTGCTTCTTAGCTCATCTGAACTCTTTCTGTCTCTCAGACTGGCGTTACACATCCACCTAACCATTCTCATATCATTCCTTTCTAAACGGTCAAGATCTTCCTGCTTCACTGCCCATGTCTCACTATCGTACAACATAACACTTCTTACACAGGCCTCATACAACCTACCTTTTACCTCAATTGACAAGACTCTGCTAGTCAACAAAGGCAGTAACTCTCTGAACTTTTTCCAAGCAGAACCTATCCTGCAAGTAACACTTCTTCCAACACCCCCTTCACTGCCCAACATATCACCTAAGTAACAGAAGTTCTCAACTATCTCTAACGAGCCACTGTTGTACATCATTAAAGCTGGAAATACTTCATTCTCTATAATCTCACCTTTGCAACGCTTGCGTACAAACTGAATGTCAGCTCTTAACCTTCCACCAATACTACTGCACTTCTTATGTACCCTATACTTGCAAGTCTGACAAAAAATTGAGTTACTACCAACCCCTTTCCTGCAAACTCCACAAGGCCACTTTCCAACTACAAGGTCACACTTGGCTGCAATGCTACTAATCATGACTTTAGACTTTGCTGTGTTCACCCTTAGCCCTTTCTCTTCTAGTCCTTTCTTCCACTTCTCAAACTTTTCAACTAATTCTTCCATCGACTCTGCTATGAGAACCAAATCATCTGCATACAATAACTCCCATGGACAACCTGTTCTGAACTCCATCGACAGCGCTTCTAAGACTAGAACAAACAACAAAGGACTAAGTACAGAACCCTGATGTACACCAACATTTACACTAAATTCATCACTAAGTGAATCGTTAATCCTGACACGACTTCTAGCATTGCTGTACATAGACTGTACCATCGTAACTAGCCACTCATCCACACCTAATTTTCTCATAGCCCACCAAATAACTTTACGTGGCACTCTATCAAAAGCTTTCTCTAAATCTACAAAGGCAAAATAGAGATTCTTTCTCTTTCCTAAATACTTTTCCTGAAGCTGTCTGAGTAAAAATATTGCATCTGTAGTGCCACGCCCTGGAACAAAACCAAATTGCATCTTATCTATATCAATTCTTTCTCTAAGTAACTTATCAATCACTCTTTCAATAACTTTCATTACTTGATCAACCAACTTCAAACCTCTATAGTTACCTCTTTCTAATGCATCACCCTTGCCCTTGAAACAATTCACTATTACACTCGACTGCCACTCACCCGGAATAGCACCATCCTTTATAATCTGATTAGCAAGACTTGTAATAAGCTCAACTCCAATATATCCAGATGCTTTTACCATCTCTGCAACAATACCTGATACTCCTGCAGCCTTGCCAATCTTCAATTTCCTAATAGCCTCCACTACCCATTCTGTCTTGATCTGCATAGCTGGTCCTTCTACAACATCATCATCAGACAAATTATCCTCATCCCAATCAAACTCAGTGTTAAGCAACCTCTGATAATAATTCTTCCAAGCTACCCTTTTCTCCTCCTCTGTGCTAGCCAAAACACCTTCATCATTACGTATACACTTCTCACCTACAACATCTTGATTAGTCTTCTTCATTTGCTTTGCTATCTTGAATACCTCATTGCGCTGGTCTTCCCTTCTTAACACATCTGCAAATCTGTTTCTCTCTGCTTCTGATTTTGCCTTATACACTGCTGTACGAGCACGACGCTTAGCTTCTAAGTAAATATTTTTACTACCACCTGACTTCCACTCTTTCCAAAGTTTCCTCTTTTCCTTTATACACTGGTCAACCTCATTATTCCACCACCAGGTCTGTCTATGTCTAGCTGGTCCTTTCGTCCACCCACAGGTATCATCAGAAGCTTCTAGAAGACAATTCTTCAAAGTAGTCCAAGTACTTTCAACATTGTCACTATCACATTGACCATTGTGGGCTAACTGCTGAACTTTTGCACTAAATTGTCTTGCTACAATCTCTTCCTTCAGCTTCCAGACTTTACGACAGGGCCTGTACTTTCCCTTGGCTTCTTTAACACTCTTCAAGATAATATCACAAACCAGCAACCTATGCTGGGAAACACACTCTTCCCCCGATATAACTTTCACGTCCTTCACCACTTTCTTGTCTGGCTTTCTAACCAGGAAGTAATCTATCTGTGTCTTACAACCACCTGACTCATATGTTATCAGCCTACTCTGTCTCTTACTGAATGATGTGTTGCAAACCACCATGTCCGTTGCCATTCCAAACTCAAGCAATCTCTCCCCTTCCTTATTTCTGCTCCCAAATCCATAGCCTCCATGCACACCTCTATAACCTTCAGATTACTTCCCAACATGACCATTAAAGTCGCCGCCCACCATGACAAGTTCAGTGTCTCCAAACTTCGATGTGGCTGCTATTAACTCATCATAAAACTTATCTTTATCTTCTTCACTGAGTCCACACTGTGGAGCATAAACTGACAGAAAAGTGACAATCCTATTACCTATCAAAAACTTTATCATTATAATACGACTATTTACACGCATAACATCTATTACTTTTTCTACCCACTTCTCTGCAACGAATATGCCAACTCCTCCATATCCATCACTATTACGTATCCAAAAAAGCTTATACCTTGCCCTCCTACCTTCCACAAATCTCACTGAAGCTCCTCTCCACCTGACTTCCTGAACACAACACATATCAACAGATCTACGTTCTAACATTTCAACTACTTCACCTGCTCTACCTCTCAGAGTACCAACATTTACACTAGCCATCCTCAACCTAGTGTTATCTACCTTGTGATGTGATAGCTGGGTAACGGTCTGACGATGCTCACACCTGACATCTGTCCTACCGTGCGCGACACCTTCACTCCTTAGAGTTCCAGCCCCGTTGACGCAGTTTGTCTGATCAACTGTTCTTACGGCCATTAATAAAGAGTTTTGGCATTGTTTTACAGCTGGATGCCCTTCCTAGCGCCAACCGTTCACAGACCGGACTGGGGACCCTTCACCAAGGGGTATATATGACTATATATGACTATATATGACTATATATATGACTATATATTTTGCTCAAAACTTGTGAAAATGAGCAGCCCAACCTGTTCACAATATTGGGTTGCAGAATATGAGTATATGTGACAAGTGACATAGTTGAGTATTTCATAGAAAGTGTCAATCAGGTGCCGACAAGATTTTTTATAACCTCCATCAATAAAATAAAGCCAAAATTAATGATTTGATAATTTTGAACCATGGTAGATTACTTGGTAAGACATTGATAAGAAATATTTTATCAGAACTTGAAAAAATGATCATATAATTTCATATAATGAGTTAACTAGAAGAATTTGGAACTGCATAAACAACTAGTTGGATAGAGTGTGCAGAGCAAGCAAAAACATACAGTTTTTCATAAAACACAACTTCGTATACTCCACTAGGTCACATACCAGAGTTAGCTCAAATAAAATGTAATGAGTAAATGAACAAAAAACAAAAAAACTTTGTATTATATAGTATAAATACCTGTTTTATGAAAAGAAAGTTATATTGTTAAATCTGAACAAATATTGTGTCAATTTAGATAAACTTTTTACCTCACCGGGGGGCTTTAAAGTGTAGTCTTAGAGCCCTAATGAAGTCAGTAAAAAAACTTTAAACTTTACTTTATTTATAATAAGAGAGTACTTTCTGAAACTCCACCAGTTGATAAACGAATGTGCAACTGCAGAAATAAAAGTGATTGTCCATTGAATGGAAAATGCCTTTATATGTGCAATGTTAAAATTTCTGTAACTGTGTTCCAATTGAGCATTAAAAAGAGCTGTTAATATACGAAAGTGCCGACTTTTTAGTGAGACAAATTATTATTGATTTCCGCCAGCGAAGGCGGAATCTTTAAAATCGCCTGAGGAGATAGAGAGATAGAGACAGCGCAGCTAGGCTGGATGCCCGAAACTTATCCAGGCTAAAGAATTTTTTCTGAGAATGAGGCTAAAATGAGTTTTAAGCCAATAAGAATCCTAACAGTGCAACAGATTGTTTTATTATCCAATGAACAATACTTTATTTTAAAGTTTATATGCTATCGAAAGTTAAAGCTCGTGCAGTGTAGCATAATGAAGATTGTCTTATAATGCATCATCTTTGATGTTACGTCATTTCTTTCTGTACAATTTTTCAAGCACGTAGACTAAAGCTATATTCAGCAGAACTAATTAATTATTCATGAATTTTATTTTTTATTTATTGAGTTGTATTTTAACATTGCAGGTTAGTTACAATAATAATTGAGAATACTTAATGATTTGTTTACCCCATAATTCTCCGTTTTCAAGATCAACTTCAAATTTTAAAATCTTTTAGGCTAATGGCGGAAATCCCCTGGGCTTCTTGTTATTTTTCCTTTGCAACTAAAAAATATAAAATGCGTGCGTTATGCGAAAATACATAGAAAAAAATGGTTGTCATAACACCCTCCTCCGTTGTTGTTTTTTATTATTCTCTTTTGTCGTTGTTCCGACCATACATTCTCGATAAAATTATTTTTATTTCGCCGACCGACCGTAAGCTACTATCAACTTTGCCCGTAGAACAATTAATTAAGTTGGAGTCGCATTTTAAAAAAAACTGAAAAATTATATTGTTGTTTTAATGTTTTTCGTGCAGCAAATTTTTTTAAGGAAGATAGTATAGGCAAAAATTATGTTATATCATAACGGAACGGAGGAGGGTGTTGCGACAAACATATTCTGCGATGTATCTTTTATATTTTTTTTCCTATACAGCGGACTATTTAAGCGATAGTCAGCAGTATTACATTTTAGCTAGCAAACGTATTTCACCATTATATAATATATGATTTATTATAATAATCATAACGAAGGAGGGAGTTATGACAATAACGCGTATCTTGTTTTTTTCTTGAGTCTTTTCAGATCAGCGTCATGATTACTGACGCAAGTTATGTTTTACAAAAAATTTAAAGCAATGTATGCAATGAACGATGTATTGAAATCGTGTTCTGAATATATATAAGATATTTTAAATCTTCCTACAAGATAAAAATTAAGAAAGTACAGTAAAGTTTATTTTTATATTTTTAATTGCTTTTGTTTGCAAATTCTATAGACTTCGCGCCGAAAGTATTCTCAACATCGTCACACGCAGGTTATTGTTATTTATACAATAAGTTTCCCTGATCTTTTCAATTTTTTGCGGTGTAATTATTTTATCTAAAAGACAATAGTCTATTATGAAAGAAATTATTTATGCGAGTTGCGCGTACGCGGAAGGTTATATTCGGACTGTACTGTACTATGTTTGATTGAGCTGAGGCAGTCTAAGGTTTATCTTTTTTTTTTTTTTTTTCTAGTGGCTCCCAGTGGAAAAAATCCACTAACTCAGGGAATTCCATGAGACGCGTGCGATCGCACGCGCACACGCCCATACACGCGCCCACACACGCGCAACAGCTATTCAGGCGTGCGATTCATCGCACGCGCTAATTACGCTCTTTACTCGTGTAAAATAAAAAAAATAACGAAGGAATTATAAAAGTTGATTTTCTACAGCGTAGTTAATGGCGCCGCTTAAGGCTATGCTTTAAGCATTTAACTATTAAAAACTATATTCCAAAAATCAATCGTTTTACTTCGACAGCTTCAACTGTATCATTAAAAACAGTTTATAACCACTTGTGGTTAAATTAAATTTTTTAAAAAAACGTTAATTAAATGCCGTGTTTTTTTCTTCCCGTGTTTAAATTAAATGTGTTTTTTTCTGCCTGTGTGAAATTAAATGTGTGTTGAACATTTTATTTTAAAATTCTTAACTGTGTAAAAGAACATAACATACTTGTTTTACTTTTAAAAATCTAAAGAACAACTTTAAATCTAAAAACAACTTTAAACTATTCCAAACAAGCCGTCTCCCAAAAGCTAACAAACAAAAACTTTTTAGATCGCACTTTAAAAGTTTATAAACGAAAAGCGGCAATAGAAATGTTTTTTAAGATCGCTTTTTAAAAGTTTATAAACGAAAAGCGGCGATAGAAATGTTTTTTTAGATCGCATTTTAAAAGTTTATAAACCGAATAGCGGCGATAGAAATGCTCTTTTAGATCGCATTTTAAAAGTTTATAAACGAAAAGCGGCGATAGAAATGCTTTTTATTTGTTTCAATAAAAAAGTATGCGGAAGGATTATTTTACGTGGTTTGTTAAGAAGGAAATGTTTTCATCAAGAAATGCAGATATTGTATTTATTTCGGAATATACACCATTTGTTTTGCAAAGATAAACCGTAGTTGTATTCTTTTAATAAAAAAACGCGCGAGTCATTTAATAGTTGTGAACAATGCTTCTCATATGTTTCTTGAATTAAACGCGCTGGAATCTTTTTAAGTATATAATTAAATCAACAATACATTCTCGCGCAATGTATTATAAAACTTCGCGAAAGATTTTTATTATTTAATTACTTCACGCTAATACTTAAGGGAATAGCTTATCAATACATTTACACAATGCATCTCACTATTACAAGAAATATAATTGCGCCGATATTTCTTCGCGAGCGCATTGTTTTTTAACACGCAAATATAAACTCGCAAAACCCTTAAGAGATTTAATTATAACAAAAGACAAGCGACTGCCCTCCTCCACGCAAAGGTGTGATATTAGCGTGTACGCGGTAGATTACGTTCAGACTGTACTGTATATGTTATTTACCTATTATAAATTACTTCCTACAACGAACCAAGGTGTTTTGTTAATATATTTAGCACTTTTACACCACTTAAAGAACACTCACGAGACTGATAAGAGTGAAATAAATCAGGAAAAAAATCGGAAAAAACGCACGCGCAAATTTTCTAAAATAGATTTACGCGTGCGATGTGTAGCACGCGTGTTGTTTTCTTCATGGAATTCCCTGTAACTATAGGTTTTTGTAATTTTCTGGGCTAGCCACTTTAAATATTTATTATTATTATTATTATTAAATACAAGTCTGACATAAGAACCTTACCAGGGAAAACCCTCCTTTCTAAATTATTTACATTCAAAAATAATTGCTAGCCTCGTTCCCATGCTATTTTGGTGATAGACAAGAGAAAATTTTAACCAGAAGATTGCTGCAAGAACCTTGCATGGGGAAGTCTTTTTTAAGTTGTTTATATGTGAAATTATCTCTAATAGAAACCATTCAGTCTGAATCTTATGGGATGGTTTCCATCTGCAAAACTAGTCAGTGGCAAAGGATAGCACATAATTATCTGTTCTGTGAAATAAAAGTACCACCTAAAACTACCCCATGTTTTCAATTAACCCTTTTAATGGTAATCTTGATGACATCCCTGTTCATTTGTGGTTTTTAGTGAGTCAGCACCCTTGTGTTAATATTTTTTGTTGTACTGGAATCCCCCTTTACTTGACACGCAGTTGAAAACATGGCACAGATTATTTATTTTGCCATACATGCAATCACAGTCCTGATATTTACTTGCGCGCGCTTCTAAGTGATTACGTAATGACTGATGCTTGCGCACATTTGGAGGTAAAAATGTAAACAAACCAAGCGGAAACGGAGGAAAACGTTCAAAACAAACAAAATCCACAATAAAAACGTGGGGGAAATTTAGGTTTCAACATTTATTCACAATATGTTTTAACCATGCTGTGCTGGCACAATTTTATTTTAACATTCACACAAATCAAACATGCATTCAAAGCTTGGCTTCTTTTGCGTACCGCTCCTAGCACAGCATCTATGCGCAATCTTTGTTGTCACTTTTGTGCTTGTTTAGCAGAGTAATTTTCAGAAACGGATTACGCAAAGTAGACATCTAATCTATGCTTTGAGAAAGCGATCTTTTATCTATAATTTGAACCATAACATGTGCCTTAGCGAACGGTGCTTTGCACGAGCATGAATGATGGCATAAACCTTTGTGAATCGAACATTCAGTCTCTTTTCATTTTTCTGGAGTATTGGCTGTTTGTGCATCCTATAACACAGCAGTTAGTCGATCTTTTTCTTTTTTTCGCTTTGCTAGCCATGTTTTTTTCTTCAGTAATGTTCTCGTTACTTATGTTATATGATGTGCGCGCAGGAAAAACATGGCCCTATGATTGAGTGTATTTATTGCGTCCGGGGTTCGATTCCTCTTGACGGCGATTCAACATGGGCGAGTGAATGTTACCATAGCCCCGGGTTAACCCAAGCCATGTGAGGGAAATTCGGGAGATGGCACACTGTGTGGGCCGTTGGATGTTGCCGGGAGTTGTCTAGTAGAGCGTGGGCCCTACTAATTGGGTCTGCGTTGCTCAAAATGAGCATTAAATACTCTAGGACTCTCCATCTAAGCCATGGCCCCTCCTGCAAATAATAGACAGGGTATATCCCTCGATATTTGTGAGGCTAGCCATGCAAAATATGCACATCTATCTATCTATCTATCTATCTGAATTGATTCGAGGGTGATATTATTTTATTCGTCCACATGCTTTGGGACCTGCTACAATAATGCAGAGAAGTGTTAAGTGAAGAAAAGAAGTGTCAAAATGCAGAAGAGAAGTGTGAGAATACAGAAGAAAAATTTTTGGACCATGGAAGAGAAGTGAGAAGTGTTTTTAATTTAGAAGAAAAGTGAGTCACAGAGGGGCCATCGTAGTATTGTCCTTGTGCTGCCAACTTTTTCTACTCCAGTGAGTGTCCTGACTAACAGGGTATATCCCTCAAAATTAGATAGGCTAACCACATAATAAATCACTAGCTGGCTGCTAGCTCTAAACAAGATTATGCGTCTCCTGTGTTTTGGAGAATGTCTTACAAAACAGCACTAAAAAGAAAAAAAAAACTATAAAAACAAGCGGAATAGAACACTCACAGGTTCCGCCTCTGGCCTATTATTATCTCGTAATTCCTTCGTGGATTGATTTTTACCGATGTATTTTCTATTTCTTTTTCTATTCTTCTTCTTTGAGACGTACAGATGGCCTCTTTAGGTTATAACGTGAAACCAACTTTCGCTTTTAAAGGTGTGCTCACACGTCTTTGCGATTGCTATGAATGCTTTAACAAAATTTATTTATGGTAAGTGAAACCCCCTCGTAAACAACAGAGTAAACAAATTTAGTGGCGCCAAAAATTGATTTCTAGTCCCGTCACGGTGTCATTTGCCGTCGTCATAATCAAGTCACTCTATCTAAAATTACTCACGGCCGGCGAATCGAGTCGGGAGAGGGCAACGTTGTTTATTTCAAAATTCTGGATCAAAATCTAGCAAAGAAGGTTCAAAGAAGTATCTTGCAAATTTACTTTTTTTGCCTACATTATTATAATATGCTAACTAACAAATTCACGATCATTTTTATACTCAGGACCAACCTCGATTGCAGGCCCGTTGTCTCTTTGACAGCGAGTAGAATAACTTTATTCGCAGATAACCGCAGCGCCAGTGAGAGACAACAAAAATCCTAAGGACGAGTTAGATTTGGAGAAACCGACCTTTAAAAAATACTCCCTTTTCTTCCAGCGACGTGTTCAAGTTGACCCCTCCCCCAGCTTCCTGACTATACGGAAAAACGTCGTTAAGAAAAAGTGACGACATGTTAACCAATAGTTTTTTCCTCAGCGGTAAACTATCCAAACGGAGAAAAGTGTTTACGAAGGATAGCAAGTTAAGAAGGGTACGACAATTGCTTTTGCAGAGTTAATATTGATCACATTAAAGCTTGCGTCTTTTTCTGGTATTTAAAAATGGAAGTTATATATACATTTTTTATATCAATCAGGACTGGTTTGGCCAGAAGTCTAGCTGGTCTTATCTCTCCAAAAATATTGATAGATCAACTGTTGATTACACAAACAGCACAGCAACTTTGAAAATTATTTCAATTAGACAGTCCTAGTAAGGGAGTTATTATGCAAAAAAATCATCGCTTCTTTTTATGATAAAAATATATTTCATTCAATTTACAATGCATTAGCAGTACCAAAATATATTAATCTGTTATCTATTTACATACTACGATAAAACATAATATTTGCGAATAAATAAAAACCAATGAAAGACTTCACAAAAAATTACGCCTGAATAAATTTCCGTCATTACCTTCTCAACCATGCTTCCAAGGGATACTACAGACAATATATATTTATAAATATACTACATATTAATAATTTACAACATACACGATTTTTTTATAAGCAACTCGTTTATAAGCAACCGAAGTGGATTTGAAATATTGCAACCTCAGTTCTATACAAATATAAGCACAAACAACACATCAAAAATTATTTGTTGCGAAAAAAGAGAGAAACACTTCCAAAACAAAAGAATCGCGACCGCTCAAGAAAAGAAAACTTACCGTAATCCAAAGTTGCTTATAAAAAAACGTGTATGTAATATAAATCAAATATACCATAATATTTTAAACGTGTTGGATTTAAAGGATTACAGTCTACCATCTTGAATATTGGCGATCTTGAATATTCATAACTCATATATACAGACAAATTGTTAATGCACTAAGTATCGTCAGAGCAAAAACATGAGGGCACGCATATTTCTTTGAAAAGAATTAACAGTGTTTTGAAAACGGAAATACTATCTATTCACAAAAATCGAACTCGAAAAATCCAAGGTGACCCATCATCCACCCACCACTGCAAACAGAAAAGATACAAAAAAAACGACGCCATACTTCATTCGCTACCCTTCACAGCAAAGTCGACTTCTGGCTTTTCACGCGTCTTAATCTCTCATTAAGGGTTTTCTCTTTGGATAGAAGTTCTTCGGTATGTTTCTTATAAGCTTCGAAATGCTGAAAATAAGTTATAAATATATTAAATATATATGAAATAATAACACAACTAAAAGTAATACATAGAAATAACACTAAGAAAAGAAAACCAAATGTCTCTGTGTACGATGTGAGGCCTACTCATAACCAATACAGGAACAGTGTATTTGACATCATGTTGACATGTAGCATGAAAAAATGATTTTTTAACAATTTGTATCCGTAATTAATTGCCGCTTTTTAAGGATTCGAAAAAATTAGAATTAAATGTTGGCCATTTTATCAGTATTTTTTAATTTAGTTTCACCAAAGCAAATGTTTCACGGATAGTCTCATATCAATCTACGCGGCCACTTCTTAAGCAGCTAAAAATATCTTTAAATGTGGCAATTCTGTGATGTCGCGTTTATTTTCGGCCATTTTGGACTTTTTTTATCACGTCTCGTTTTATTATAAAGATATTTTTTTCTTTTCAAGTTTTGCAAACGTGCTACATGCAAATTAGCGATGACATTGACTAAATTCACATTGGTGTGTTTCAAAAATAAAAACAAATCGTAAATTATAAACAAAAAGTATCATCTTTTTCTCCTTACCAACATTTGTTCTTTTTGTTCTTCTTCTAGTTCTGTGATGCGAAGTTGAAGAATTTTTCTTTTCTCAGATTTGTTTCCGTTCTCGGATAAACTAAAAATATGTTAACAAAATAATCAATAAATAAATAAATAAGGAAAATTAAGTTATGAGAGCAAGTCAAACTGAATGGGTGATAGGGAGCAATTACTTCAAAAACGTCAAAGTAATTTTATCACGCGACAACAGGAACAAACACGCACATAAATTGTTCTTCTAACTCTTTGCATTTCTCTCGTTCACTTGTATATAATTTGTTCACCAACATTAACTCGTTCTTTACATCCTAAAATATATATCAATAAAACTGTGATCAACTGGTATGGTCGCTTGAAATTGTAAATAAACAACCAGGTGTCTTGCAAAATCTTTTCCAAATTTCCCTCTAACATTAGGTCAGTGTTTATTTTAGACCGTGCGAAAATGTAAATTTGAAAATTCCAAAAATGAGTTTTTTTGGTGTAACAGGCGTGAAATTTTCTCACTTGATGTATAAAAGGATGGGGAATATGTATCCCAAATTTTCAAGAGCTTTCTGGGATTAAATATTCCAATATCGCGATAATAGCAATTTTATCTACTGCAAATTTGTATTAAAGATGTTCTTTCTTTTTATCGGCTTAAATTACCAACTGATAACTGAAATTTCGAAAACAAACGCCAGGAGCACTTTTTAATGGATTATTCCATTGAAATATGACGTTTTGTTATTAACAAATAAGTCTCTACGAAGACACCCTTTAAACTGTGCAACAACCCTCAGAAACTGCAATCACTAGAATAATTACGAATTTGAAATGGATTACCGGAAAAATAATTTAAAGAGCAAGCATGGATTAGATATTCCGCACGGTGTTGTCCAAATTACACTCAGAATAGGAGACAGATTTTTCGTAACATGATAAGTTCCTTTTACAAACTAAGTCAAACTAAATACAATATGTTTATGCAACTTTATAATAGGAACAAAATAAACTAAAGCAGTTTAAGGAGCACTGTGAAAAGACTAATTCCATTAACACTAATTCCACAACTTCGTTATATTGACAACTTCTGTCTTGAAATTTTCAGTTTTTATTTTGCGATTTGAAGATGCCTCAGTACGTCTTTTTTGACAAATCACGTCTTTGAGACATCTTGAAAACGCCACCGAGAAATTCCAATAAAAATTAGCAACCTCTCAGTTTCAAATACATGAATGTGAAAAACACTGCAATGCAATGGTATCTAATTTGAGTAGATGTTTTCTGAGCGATAGTTTGAAAAATTATTCTCTTCTTTCAGAGAAGAAGAATTCGTCCTATAAGGCTCCTTTAATTGATATTACTCCCCTTAAGTGAAATTTAATGGTTGTTATAGTTGAAAGTCTGATGAGCATTGATGGAATAGTGATTTTACCCTCCATATTCTATAGATTGGGAAAGGTTATCAAAATTTAAAAGTCAAGAAAATCGGTGGAATATCGTCTTCCCGAACAGCTCATTATCAATCTAAATCACTGAAAAAAAAACTTATTCAAGCCTTTCCCGTCAATACTTTATCATCATAATATAATATAATGAGCTTATAATCATGTCACATTCCATTTTCGGAACCCTAATTTTTAGCAAAGAACTGGAATATTTCCTCCCAGAACGCTCTTTTTTCCAAATTTTCTTGTTTGAAAGGATATTTTGTGACTTTAGAAGCAATCCACAAAACGGGAGTTTCAGTTTCTCATGAGAATGGAGCCAATAATGATTACATTATTTAGAACTATTTTCAGCTTCTTGCTCTGATCCTAACTTCAATGGAATATCAAATCCACGGAGACTCTTTAAATCGAATATATTTTATACTTATGCCTTTTTGGAACATGCTTGTTCCATGCACATATAAGAATTTGCGAAATTTGACATCTTGTTCAAAAATATTTATATTTCTTTTCCCCTTAGTTTTGACATTTAACTTGGAATAATTCTTCCATATCAGCTCAAAAAGTATTTTTTTCTTTTTCCTAATGATGCGTTATATTACTGACATGCCTTCTACAGAATTTCAGCCTAAGAGCCTTTGTGGATAAAAAGTTATGAGCTGTGGAATTTCCACTCCAAACAACAATGAAATAATTTCATCCTAAAAAGCTCCAATCTTTAATGTGCTATAGCTTCTCTACGGCACTAGATTCTTGAGTCGGACCAAAATCATTGGAATATTTAATTCTTTATGCATCTAAGAGATTTATTTGGTTTAAGAACAAATCAAGTTATCCTATTGAAATACTGCGGCGAAAAAAAAGAGATATAATTCACATTTTCGCACGGTCTAAAATAAACACACACTTAGAGGGAAATTTGTAATTCAAACCTTGATTTTATACCCTTTTTCTCTGATGCTATTTTTTTTTTTTTTTGAGCAAGAGTGGAGTTAATTTATGAGACTTTGCGCAAGAGAAAACGTAAATCGGGATGTCTCTCACTTTTTCTTGAACAAAACTAAACTTGTTCGTTATCTATGCTGAGATTGATCGTTCCATTGATAAGCAAAAACACGAGTGTTATGATTTAAAATTGAAAGTGGAAACAACGACACAAAAGTTTTTCTTTCCCATTTTAAATTTTTTTCTCTTAAAAGCTGCATTGTTAGGAGGATTCTCCACTTTTTCAAAACTAGTACAAAATTTGACGTAAGGATCACGATTAAAAGAAAACAGACGGGAAAATAAAAATTTGTCCCAAATAATTTCACCAACAAATGCTCTACCTCCACTTCTTTATGTGCTTCATTCGCTTCTTGTTGTGTTGTTTTTACTTTTTGTTGAGATGTCTGTAGTTTTGTTTTCGTTTCACTCAACATATCTTTCAAAGTGGTGACTTGCTTTAACAACATTGCAGTGTCGTCTAAACAACCATGGTTAAGATATAGACGACTGTCATTGGGCGTCTCCCTTGTTCTCGTGAACAGACTTACTTGGAGCTACTTTTTTTGTGACAAGATCCACACTTACAACCACCCCGGCCCGCCCTGCCCCCAAACTTGGACAGGCTTAAATTAGGCTGTCATGTAAAAAAAACATTTGTTAGAAAATGCCAGTCATGCCATTCATGGCTGGAATTAAAAGATAAAATTGCTGTCTTGTATTTCGTGTATTTCTTACAAGAAAATTAAATCTTTGCGTGTTTTGATAGTTTCTTAATTTTGACTAGATAATTTGTGTAATGCAATGAATGAGTAAAGAAGCGGTACTCCTTACACATTTTACTCTGGGGTAGTAAATACAAGTGAGGATTCATATTAATTTGTGATTTCCATTTTATTACTTGAATTAATAGTTTTTGTTAGCTGTGTATATTTTAGTAATAATTCAGTTGTTTATACCTTTAAGTTTGTTTTTGGCTGCATCAAGCTCGTTTTTTAGGTCTTTGCAATTCTTTTCATTCTGTTTCTCGTTAGCCCTGTCAAACCAAGGGAGAAAGAGATGTAAACAATAATATTATCATAGACGACCTACGCTAAAACGACTCCGTTAAAAGGTGGTGGGAATATTGATAGATGCAGGGTTGTATAAACTATTAAAGTTATCAACAGAACATTCATTGAAATGAGGTTATCTAGGTCGTCGTGATAAAGAAAACACGTGTTACTTGATCTGTTCTTTCAGAAGAACAATTTCTGATTGTCGTTCGCGAAGAGTTCGTTGCATTTCTTGCAAAATACTCTTTCTACTTGCATTTTCAGCAGCTATCAGCTTCTCGTTTTCTTCCTACATAAAAAATAAGAAAGATACAGAAAATTTCTCCAATCACCCTTTAAAATTAGCTCAGATATTCTTTTTGGAAGCAAAATTGTTAAAAGTTAAAAAAGAAAGCAACCATTAATAAAACGTGAAAATCCATTTTTAGGGTGCCTAACCTATTTTCATTTTCGTTCTCTCTGACTTTCCCATGAAATAAAGATTTCCCTGACATTTTTTGTATAAAATTGCTACCGTGGACAAAAAAAACACCCTGAAACATATCAATATTGTGTCAAAAATTAGCGAGACTGCACCATTATCTCCTCCTTGGTAATGTTGGAATAATGCAAATTATTTTAACCAGAGCAACATCCTTCAGGTAACCTGATACAATATTAAAAGTGAGGAAAAGGAGAAATTTGACGGAACTTTCATTAATTTTGCCACTATTATAGAATGATATCTTTAAGACGTTAAATCATTCAAACTTATAGTTTACAACTGAATTTCACACAACAAAATCTAAACTTTTAAACTTATAGTTCACAATTGAATTTCACACAACAAAATCTAAACTTTTAAACTTATAGTTCACAACTGAACTTCACATAACAAAATCTAAACTTTTAAACTTATAGTTCACAACTGAATTTCACACAACAAAATCGAAACTTTTAAACTTATAGTTCACAACTGAATTTCACACAACAAAATCTAAACTTTTAAATCTTGACTTTTTAAAAAAATGCGAAATTTCCCGATTTTTTTATACAATTTTTTAACTGTTTTTTAAGCTGGCCACAGTGTTTTTACAAAAATTTGAACCTAGATTGACAAAATATTAAAGGCTGACAAAAAAACAGTAACTACAGAAGAAAAAAAAATCTGGTTGGATGGATAGGTTCCTTACTTTCAGTGTATGATAATCAGCTTTTAACTTGTCCCTTTCTTGACTTATTTCATCTTTCTCTTTCATCACTTCATTAACCTTAACTTCCAATGTTTCAGATTTTGAAATTTTAGCAGCCGATATCTTCTGTTCTTTTAAGTAAAGTCTTGTATATTTCTCGCATTCTTCTTTCGATCGAACTAACTCTTCTTCCTGCTTCATACATTTCTCTAAATATTCATCAGCTCTTCGCTTAAGAATGCATATTAATTCGGATTGCTGATCAATACGTGATCTGAGCAGCAGTTCGTTTGACTCTTCCAGAGATATCTTAGAAAGGCTTTTAATATGTTCCATTGATTGATCTAAAGGAAACACTGGTTAACTCAAAAAAGTCAATCTATTTTTCCTTGAAAGGGTACCTTCCACTTGTAAAATATATTGCAAAGGATTAATTGTACACAGTTGTTTATATTGTTATTACCTGACTGATACAAAAAACTGGTTGGTGTGAACAAAAGCAATTATTTCATTGGTTTACGACTCATTAAAACAAGGCCTTGTATAGAGGCATACTAACCAGTTTGGAAAGCCATTATTAAAATGGTACCATAAAAACGTAAACAAAAAAAAATAACAGATTTCCATAGCACACCAGGAAATGTAAAAGTCGCTTCTCACCTCAAACCATCTTTTCGTTTCACATGAACAATAATTCCAATTTGTTTTGTGAATTTACAAAAGCATTAAAATTAAATATGTGTTGTTCTTTTTCTTTCTTAGTGACTTTTTTTTTAGATGAGATGCAGTCAGGTGATAAAACGGATAGTGGATGGTTTTGATGTTGTACTGTGCAATACAAATTACCCTGAATCCCTGTTCAAGGATACAGAACTCTGGAGCTCGGTCTATACTTTTAACCCCCGGCTTTGGTTTTCACAGTACAACATCAAAACCAGTCGGTATCTTTTTAGTATAACATATTGCACAAATGTATAAGTATGCCGTATAACTAAGATATCATAACATTAAAGTTTAATTTGAGAATACTTGAAGGTTTTTATAAAATCAATTTCAAGTGCATTTTGCTTTCTGCACATTTGAGCATTATTAAAAAAACTTGTAAACTAGATCTTAAAATTACTTGTACCTTATTACATGCAATATATTGTAGCAGTGGAGTACCATTTGGAAATTCAATTAGAAATACATTACCTGAAAAACAAGAATTCAAAGTGTGAGAAACTCATTAATAGTCATTAATTGGCTGGTCGTGTTGTCATTATTTATCACTACAAAACAAGGCAGAGAAATTGACATGTTAGTACCACATAGTTTGGTTTTTATCTTCGAGAATATGCAGGGTTGCTACTAAATTTCATAATTTTTCAGATTATTCTGAATTATCGGAAAAAAGTGTATTATTTAGTATTACACAACCTGTCCCTAATGGATAAATGTTTATTCCTGACAACCTTTGCAATATTTTTCTTTATAATACAGGCTTAGAAGTAAAAAGAGAAAATATTACTATTAAACACTATCGAAATTTTGCTGGTATTTTTCACATTCAAGTAGTTTAACCTTCAAACTCTTCTTCATATTGCTGGAAGTATTTCCTAATTCTAGTTTTAGTGACAACCTGGTGTAAACTGTATCACTCACAAGCAATAAAGATAAATTAATAAATAACGGAAAATATAATGATGATTGGAATTGACCAACATCTGCTCTAAACATGTTCTAAACTTTTTGTAAATAAACATTTTCAGACGTTTCATCATTAAAGGGTGGTATGATAACCGTAGAATCAACAATCAACTTTTATGTCAGTTCATCATGTTTACAAAATGTAGATGATCAGCAACGTACAATATCAGTTTTCATAGATAGAAATTTACACTATAAACATATTTTGAGATTTTGAGTTTTCTATGCAAGTTATAATACAGCAAGCTACGCGTGTGTCTAGCTTCGCATTTATTCCATGGAGTTCGCAAGAAGAAGGTTGGTGTTTGAATACATGTCAGTCACAATGACATTAACATTTCTTCAGTTCCACGTTCATTTAATAACACTTTGTTTCTAAAACAAAAACAAAACAACAACAAAATATTACAACTCATAACAACAACAATAGGTTAATTTTTTGATATTCAAAATAAATAAATAAATATTCCAAAAAGGTTTACCTTAATGGAATAAATTTCTGCATGAATTAATGTTCCCAATTTTGCAATTGAAAAAAAGCTACCTTATTGTAGGAAATTAACAAGGCACAAAATTAAATTATGTGACTTTTGAAAATTTGTGTTAATTTAAAATAGTCAACTCGAAACTCGAAAAAAGCTGGATTAGGCGTGTTTATGACGTAAACATGTTCAGAAAGTTGTTCCCCGTGAAAAGAGAACAGCAAGGTTCAGTTTGAATATTATACAAAATTTTAGACTTATCTCCATCTGCCTTTGATGATTCTTCTGGGCTTATTTAAAGTAAAAGTGAATTAGTTCATTTGTTTATGTTTTGCTTATGCAGATTCTGTTTTCTGAAATATTAGCACCTAACAAATTTAGAGAGAAGAAAAGCATAGCTATTTGTATGTATACAAGAAAATACATTTTCAAAAAGATATTATATTTTTCCTTAATTGACTTGGCTTTATTTTTCTTATATTGTTCCAGTGTCATTTAGTTTGGTTGCATGACTTTGTAATATAGACTTGTCATCTTGTCGTTGTTGTTACTATTGTTGTTACGCTGTTGTAATAACTATATGTATCACAAGTACATTTTATAACATAATACTTTGAAGATATAATAAATCTGACAACAGAAGCTTATTTCAGTATTTCTTTCACCAATACACTAGCTTCAAATTCTTGTTTTTAAGCACTTTCATGGCATTAATGTTGTTTGGTCTTAGCAGATCATCAGTACAAGACCTGTCCCAAGACCTGGGCTTAAGAAACATGATCTGAAAGTTCAATTTTGCAAGAATTTAATTTTGCAAATGCAAATATAATGAAAATATGGAAAATCACAAGATTTACTGCCCGTGGAAATTTATTTCCTTTAGGTATATACCTATTTTCTATATTGATTTCTATCATTCTGCTAATTTTGGATTAAACTCCCTCAGCTACAAATGTTTTTCATATTATTCTAAATACATGAACAAACAATAACTCACTTTAAGAGGGCCCTTTTTATGGCTTGTTTTTAGTCGTTTTGACACTCTTTCTTTTGAACTGCGAAGTTGAACTTCACGCTTTGCAATGCTAAACCATGGTAATTCCATTTCCCTATAAGAAAAAGAGGTTTGACACATCATACTTTATAATTTGCGGTTTTTGCTAAAACAACTGAAAACAGGTTACACATATCAATTATTTTAGCAACCTTAATTCCTTTTATCAACTTTAACTTGACTTACTTGACTTCCACTGCAGGAAGTGGTCGACCAAATGCACACACTGGAACAATGTCACTTATTTCAATGGCCATTACTAAATATATAATTACAATATTATATTATTAATTTTAGTATCCACAAATGTTGATACAGGGTACTGACAGGAGTGTTTAAAACACTTATCAAGCAACATGTAAGTCTAACAAAACTCTACGAAAGGCATAGCTACCATATTGAACCCACTACATTATGTGCAGCAATATGTTAGTGATGAACTCAGATAGTTTATCTGGAAGGTGTGTATACATAGGTGAATTTTTATCATAGCACATCCGTATTTTCTCATTCTCAACAGAGGGGGTTTGTCTGTGGATCCCAGTTCTGGGGACCGCGGATCGAATCCCGCTTACTGCTAGGCAATATGTTAGTGATGAACAAAGTAGTTCTTCTTCAATATGACTTACACCGATTATACTCGCCCGTCATGATCGGAGGTCCGATTGGGATGAAACATTCTCTATTGAGAATGAAAAAAAAACCAAAAAAACCTGGATGTGCTATGATAAAAATTCACCTATATAGCTACCATGTTATGAACTCATTCTTTTTAAATACAGTTTTAATCTTGTCTTTGATTTGATTCTGTGATATGAATGAGACTAAAATGGAGGGATAATTAGTTTCAAGAAAATAAAAAATGTGTACCATTTGAGGGGTCTCGATCCAATGTATTTGAAACTGAATTGCAGGAGGCTGTCTTTGCTTGTGTCTTATTAATTTGTCTTTCATTGTATTTACGAGAAAGCATTTCATGATGCCGTTGCTGTCTCAAATGTTGTAAGTCCCATCTAAATATGACATTGACAGATTCATATCACTGTAAAAGCAACAGCTTAACTTATATGAAACTAACGTTCACCTTTTTCTCTTCTTCTCTTCTGTCTCTGGCTTTAAATGACGTCTGGCAAAAGCATCATTTGATATATCCTACATAAAAAAGCAAAATAGAATTTAAAGAAATGACTTCCTAACATCTCCATAATAATAGCTGTCATCTGTCTGTCTCTGCGCAAAATGCACATATACAAAATGCGGTAAATAAAGGACAGACGAACCCATGGATTTATCCATGGGGCACTGACTAGTTTAGTTACATTGAAGTAGGACCACAAAACTTTGTTATTGTGTACATATTGTAAAACATTACTTCGATCACCTAATGAAATACTGCAGAAAGTAAAAGATTAGTTTAATCCTGACTCGTAACACTGATTGCAACAAATGTGCAATCCTTTCAGCACATAAGGAAAAATGATATCTAGAGAGGTTGTCTTGTCGTACAATTATAACTCAACTAATGGAAGCCTTATATAAGCGTTAGAGGTTTTCTACCTTACGGGAACTAATTTTCATAGGAATTTCAGCGAGTCAATAAAAATTATCTATCGTAAGAATTAATTTTCACAGTTACCTGATTTGCAAGGATTATTTTTGCGACCTGATGGAAGACCAAGAAAATTGTAGGTTTTAAAACAACCTCTAACAGAAATGACTTTTTTACCATAAAAAATTTACAAGCCAATTGAAATAAGAAATGGTCAGTGCCTCGATTTCCTTATCAATCTGGTTATGATAACTGTCAAAAATAATCTATGTATTTAAAAACTAATAAAATTTACCTCTTCATTATCACCTGTTATGACGGGTTTATCCTGATGTGCAACAAGTTTCCATGGTGGTACTGTAATTAACACAGAAGTTAGCAAACAAACATAAACAAACAAATACATACATACATATAAAAGATCTATTATTTATATGCAGCACACATCTTTTATGTACGAAACGCATGTATAAAAAACAGGAGCCTGAGATTACAAGTACATACACCTGCCCTCATGAAATATTGAGAAACTTGAAAATGTTGACTGATAAATTGACAGGGCTCTTGTTGAAAAGCATTTGAGGGTACAAAACAGGGGTTAGATTCAGTTAATTTTTAGAAAATCTCCTTTAGGGTTATTGAAGGAGTGGTCCAGTGGAGTTTTAAATTCGGAAATTCGGATTCAGCGACACCAAATTAGCTGAAATAGTGTTTTAATTATTTTGTTGCTCCAAATATCAGAAGATTTGTTTAACACAATGTTGTGTCCATTAGAAATTTAATGTAACATAATTGGCGAAACATGGTGATTCTCTGTGTATGTGCTGTGTTAAAAACATAGAAAGATATAGATTCAGTATCGCTTTGAAATTATAGTTTATTGTGTACATGGTTTACTGTACCACTGTAGATTGCAACGTTAATGAAAACAGATAATAGCTGGTGATATATATACATAACATTGTGTAGATAGTGTTTTAAAAACTTTTGGTAAAATTGCTTAAAAAAAGAAAATATTTGGATTTCTTTACCATCTGCATTTTACTGAAGAATGCTTCAAACATGACAGGATGTGTAATGTTTTTAAGATGCTGTTTTCTTGATCGCTAGCTATATACATGTTTCAAAATAAAAAATATGTTCGATGTTAACATTTAAAAAATGAATATATTGGCATATGTGCATATGTGTATTGCTATTTCTATTTAAGATAAAATTTCTGTATTTTACAACATTTTGTTACTCTTACAAAGCTTCTAATTTGTTTATGTGCACAGTTGATTTCTGCAGAAATTGTAAAAACTAGTTTTTCCAGTGACGTCACAGCTCAACAGGTTGGTGAGTCTTTACAGAGTTTGGAATTGTGAAAAAAATTAGGCATGGTTTTTAAATAAAGCAACAAGTTTCAAGCAAAAAATATATTTTTGCAGACTTTATAATGCTGCATCTTATTTTTATTTTTTTTCACTGGAGCACTCCTTTAAGAAACACCCAGGCTAAGCTCAAAACATATGTTTCTTAATAAATGTCAGTGGAGAATTTACCAGAAACAACAGATTTTTCTGTTTCTTCATCTTTCACAGCAATATCATCAACTTTTAGGTTAAGCTTTGTTGACATATGAAGAAATGCTTTATTTGTCCTCAGATAGCTGCTGAATCTGAAATTGCGATCTGAACGAGAGTTGACATTTACAGGTAAAGCTGGTGCATTTTTGTCAGCTTCTGTTATCGTTGGATTTTTACTTGAGTATGATGTCGGAGTGGAGCTGATAAGAGAGAACAGAAAGCATGAAGAAAGATGTAGGTAAGTACAAATTTAAAGACATAACAAATCCTTACATTCTAGACACAGCTCCTGATGATTTTGACTTTATTGGAAACTCATCTGGATCTAATGAATGTCGTTTTTGCAAAGCCAGCCTTCTTTCCATACGACCAAGTCGTGCCTCCAACTACAGAAAAAGGGGAAATTATGACGAGGTGAGAAATATGCTTGTCGTAACAGCCTCCTCCATTGTAGACACAGTACTTGAGGAATTAAAAATCGCACATATTTATTTTGAACGAAGGAACACTTTTAAATACTTTCTTTTTCTGTATTTGCAATTAATAGCAAATAGAATATTTTTAAAAATTAATTTTTATCACCAAGTATGCTCTCCTCCACAGATCTTCTTTGTTAATTCCCTACAACAAGTTTTCCTAATGTCGCGTCAGTTTTTTGAGCAACAGAAAAGGTACATGGTGATGTTTGAAGCTGCTACTAGCTATATGTGAGAGAAGTCGCTTATTGCAACCATTTTAATCCTAAAATAGGCTTTAAAAATAACTCCAGTGGAAATTGGAAAAATATACATCAAGGAATTAAGACGTAAATCACAGAACTAGGTCGTTTGAGTTGATTACTTTTTTGCTCGACATGACACAAACACCAACCTTGTTCACTGGTATTTTTTGAAAAGTTGTTTTAAGGGATGACTTTAGTCAATAACCAGGAAGTTTTTTATGTGACGAGCGAAGCTGCCAGATCGTTGCTGGAGCCGTTTGTTTAGATAATCACGTAATTAGGACGGTATATGTGCTAGCTATAATAGTAAAAGTCCCCCCTAGCGCTATAGTGATATCCACCTTTATACAAACAAGAACAATAAATGTATCATAGCTTATTTACCTGATCTTTCTCTGATTTAAGAGAGATTATTTGTCGATCTTTTCGCATTATGCTGGATTGTTGATGTTCAATTAAACCAAGTTGCAATGAAACCAACCTTTTTAATTGTTGTTCTTCTTTTAAACCTCCTTTAGTAAATATCGACATACAATTTTTATTGTCTTTTACACATTGTTTTTCATCATTACAGGTTCCTGGTTGCTCCCAATCGCTAGATTCACGTTGAGTTGGGTTTGATGCTATCATTGACAGGGGATTGCAGTTCTCTTCTTCAGTCCCATCAGAACTTGGAACTAATGCCATTGATGCAACAACCATGGCATGCTTTTAGTGTCTAAATTAGTGTTACTCCCATCTGTATTTATTGTGAATCAACAGTTATCTAAACTTTTTGTAAATTGAAGGTAAATTGATCAGCTAGGCTAGCTGCTGGCTGCAACAGGGATTGTCTTTTGATATTCAATGTTGGTCAATTTGTCTGGCGCATTAATGGCGCATACACTCCATATAGTATTCTCAAGATACTAGTCGTTAGCCCGTGGAAAAATCCACGGGTTCGCCCGTCGCAGCTAAGCTACCATTTTGCGTGACAGACAGACAGACGGACAGACGTATACGGGCATTATAATATAGATACCAGGAGATGGAGGCGGGCTGTTCAGGACTCGGCGGGCGGCCCAGGACTCTGCGGGCGGCCCAAGGGCAATTGGTTGCGCGGGCGGGAGTATGGAGGCGGCAGAAGGGTAAAAAACAATCCGTGTCTGTCACTTCGAATCCGTCGCATAAAGTAGTTGGTCCTGAAGGATATGATTGTCCAGTGTGGGAAATAAGACTTTCTTCTGTTAGCTTACGTTTTTGTAAAGAATAGTACTTTCGCGGGCAGAAACTTTCGCGTATCAAAAAAAAACGTTTTGCGGGTTTTTGAACAAATTTCGCGGAAAAAACTTTCGCGAATGGAAGAAAAAGGCTATTTTTGCGTAAAAAAAACTTTCGCGAATGAGCAAAAAATAAGATTTTTTACTTAATTTTTCTTATTTTTCTTGCTTTGTTTAATGTAATCTTCAACTTCCCACTCAGAATCAGTTTCGTCACCGGTTTGATCTTCACCAATGTACCAATGAATTTTGCTACCACATAACCATTCAAATTCTTCTACCGTTTTATATTGAGCCTGTAGAAGACAGAGCTGTTGGCAACCTTTTCAATTTTGTAATGACTTCACCCACAGTCGTGAACACTCCACCTGTTTCAGCGCAAATTAGAAAAAAAGACAAAGCTGCGACGAGTACTGGAGGAAATAAAGATATTAGAGAAGATTGTATACGTATTAATTAATAATGTCCATCCCTGTATCATTATTTTTTTGATAACAACGAGTTTCAAGAAGGAGCCTTAAATTTCCTTGGAAAAAAAATATTTTTTCACGTGAAAAAACTTTCGCGTTTTTTAAATTGGCTATGATTTCGCGTGAAAAAACTTTCTCGAAAAGGGGTCAAAAACGGTCCGCGAAAGTTTCTGCCCTTAAAGTAAGTAAAAAGGAACAATGTTTTGACATGTAAAATGTACCGCGAAAAATTTTGTCTTTTTAAAACATAAGTGAAACAATCTATCTGTGAACATAAACGTCGCCCACTTCAGGCTGTGTCTCAGAGCTTTTTTAACTTTCTGATGTGGTTTCGCTCGTTTTCGTTTTCGCTCATTTTCACAGTATTTTTTCGTCCGCATTCAATCAACCGAATTCGAAAAAATAGAACATGCATCACCACTTTTACGGTAAAACCACCTATTGGCATTTTTTGAAACTTTTTGATCCTTTTAAGTATCTTTATTCCCTGAAGTCTCAATTTCTATTTCTATCATCCTAGCTTTTACACATATGATGGTCTTGTGAAACGTTTGGATGAAACCTCGTCTCCAGGGAATCTTGTATCTTTTCGGACGTCGGGAAGGCCATATCAAGATTGGTGTAGACATACAACGAATTATTTCCAAATACTTTTCTTCTACTACTTCATGGACAGAAATTTCGCGATAAGAAACTTTCACCATTTTTGTCGTTTTCGAGAATGTTTATGTCATGTTTTTGGAAATTATAAATCAGCAAAACGAAAGTTTTTTTCATGGTGAATGAAGTCATGGATATTGTTTATGTGAAAGTTTTCTCACCACAAAAAGATAAAAACGGAGAAATTTCAGCGTAACGTAAGTATACAGTCAGTGTATCAATTCAAAAAAAATAGTGTCATTTTTTATATGGTGGTGGACCAACAGTTCACCACATGTTAATTGCGGTTGCTGAAGTTAGCACTTACCTTGTTGAGGGGCTTTGATTGCATTCAGTACTGAAGTGTCCACAGAGATGGCTACTAGCATCATGGGAGGATATACTTTAGAAACCCAATATTCTTCCGAATCTAAAATGGTGGCTTAGTGAGAAGGGTGGTCACAGGGCATGAACATTAGCGTGCTCCTTATCCCAGACCCTCAAGGTAACTAACCAATACTGTTGTAGATCCAGGCCCCCACGATTGCCTCGCCTACCCAAGCTGTCATAGTCAATAAAATAGGAGCAGCTAAAGTCAACTAGTTTCCTTCATCACATTTTGTTAACAGTTTGGTTTTCAACAGATCAACAGATGGTCGTCAATTTTGCCAATCAGTACGAGTTTAGCGCGGTTCACACTTATGATCAGCTTCATAGACTGCAAATAGCAAATAATCCAACCAAAAAGTGGGATAAGTTGGATGAGCTTCTATTCAATGACCACATCCGAGAAGCAAGCACACGTCTTGCCACAGCCTCGACATCTTCTCCGACTGGCAGGTTTGGCTCACATTGCTTTATCTGCTGGAAAGATGGACCTTTGATTTACCATCTCTTCCAGGTTTTCACTGTTCGCCTCTGGGTACAGCACCGAAAAAGAATGGTACTGTACGGGTGGTCTTGGACCTATCATCACCCAGAGGCTACTCAGTAAATGATGGCATATCGAGGGAGGATTACTCCGTCTCATATTCATCCTTTGATGATGCGGTAGAGATGGTCAAAAGAATAAGCAGGAATTGTTACATGGCAAAACTTGAAAATAAACACGCCTTTAGACTCTGTCCAGTTCATCTCGATGACTGGCATCTACCAGGGTATAAGTGGCAAGGGAGGTATTTGATGTAGTTTTGGGGGACGCTCTTCGCCTTACTTATTTAATACTTTTGCAGATTTATTAGATTATATTTTACATTTTGTAGCAATAATTGATGAGCTACTGCATTATCCTAATGACTTCATTACTGCTGCGTAACATAAAAATGATTTCCAGTATTTAGTTGACCTCATTAAGAATGTCTTTAAGGTTAATGCCTTGATGGGCACTTTAAAAGGGTGGCTCACCAAGAAAGAATGCATGAAGAGGGAGCTTTTGTCTCTTATAGGCTCACTTTCATTCGCCTGTAAAGTCGAAATATGTGGCCGTATTTTCCTACGCCGCTTGATTGATCTAGCATCTACGATTAAACACTTGAACCACCACATTACAATCACATCTGAATCTAGGAAGGACATTGAGTGGTGGTGGGCATTCCTTCCACCGTGGAACGGGATATCCATCATTCACACAGAAACTCTCGACTCATCGTTCCTTCAGTTATTTCCTGATGCATCAGGCATTGGGATCGGTGGATTTTATTGTGGGAAAGGGTTTTCAGTAGAATTAGGCCATGCCTTGCGGCATAGCATTTCCTATTATGAGTTACTAGCAATTGTTGTGGCCGTTTATTGCTGGGGTGCTGAGTGTGGGAATAAACAAGTCATAATTTTCACAGATAACCTGGCTTTTGTTCAGATATGGTATAGCGGCTCCTGTAAATGCCCACACATCATGAACCTGATCAAGAAATTGTTTTCTTCCTTGCACAACATAACATAAACCTGTTGTTACGTCATATTGAGGGTCAGTATAACGTTTGTGCAGATCTTCTTTCTCGCTTACAGGTGCAACTATTCAAGACCAAGTGTCAAGAGGCTGTAGCAGAACCCTCTCCACTGCCTCAATCAGTGTTGGAAGTCTTGAAGACGAACTGAGGTGTTACTTTACTGCTGCTCTCGCTCCAAACACTAGACGAACTTATTTATCTGGCCACCGTAGTTATGTTCGTTTCTGCAGAAGCCTACATATCGCACCATATCCTGCAGTTGAGCGCACCTTACAACTTTATGTTACTTTCCTAGCTCACCATGTTACATATAACACTATTTAAGTGTATCTGTCCGCAATTCAATATCAACGTGTGGTTCTTGGCTTCTCCACACAAATTTATAAAATGCGTCGCCTCTACTATGTCGTGCGTGGTATTCGCAGATTACAAACACATCAACATTCAAGACGTCTACCAATCACCCTGGTTCATTTGCGGGATATGCTGCGGTTTGTTGGCCAATCAAGGTTTAAGCCTATAGATAAACTTATGTGGCGTGCCCTCATCCTACTTGCGTTCTTCGGTCTTCTTCGTATTTCTGTGTCACCATCAGTTAAAAAAAACGATACATCCACCTATCAGATAGGGGTATGATAAAATGGTCCTCTCGGATTGCAGGACTCAACGACATCACGAAAATTTGAGACATTACGTCCACTTATTGAATATATATAGTACTGTTTAGCTGCCTTACCCACACATCTATTTGTTAACTATATACCCCTCCTAACATTACTCACACATCTATTTGTTAACTATATACCCCTTCTAACATTACCCACACATCTATTTGTTAACTATATACCCCTCCTAACATTACCCACACATCTATTTGTTAACTATATACCCTCCTAACATTACCCACACATCTATTTGTTAACTATATACCCCTTCTAACATTACTCACACATCTATTTGTTAACTATATACCCCTCCTAACATTACCCACACATCTATTTGTTAACTATATACCCTTTCTAACATTACTCACACATCTATTTGTTAACTATATACCCCTCCTAACATTACCCACACATCTATTTGTTAACTATATACCCCTCCTAACATTACCCACACATCTATTTGTTAACTATATACCCCTCCTAACATTACTCACACATCTATTTGTTAACTATATACCCCTCCTAACATTACCCACACATCTATTTGTTAACTATATACCCCTCCTAACATTACCCACACATCTATTTGTTAACTATATACCCCTCCTAACATTACCCACACATCTATTTGTTAACTATATACCCCTCCTAACATTACCCACACATTTATTTGTTAACTATATACCCCTCCTCACATTACCCACACATCTATTTGTTAACTATATACCCCTCCTAACATTACTCACACATCTATTTGTTAACTCTATACCCCTCCTAACATTACCCACACATCTATTTGTTAACTATATACCCCTCTTAACATTACCCACACATCTATTTGTTAACTATATACCCCTCCTAACATTACCCACACATCTATTTGTTAACTATATACCCCTCCTAACATTACCCACACATCTATTTGTTAACTATATACCCCTCCTAACATTACCCACACATCTATTTGTTAACTATATACCCCTCCTAACATTACCCACACATCTATTTGTTAACTATATACCCCTCCTAACATTACCCACACATCTATTTGTTAACTATATACCCCTCCTAACATTACTCACACATCTATTTGTTAACTATATACCCCTCCTAACATTACCCACACATCTATTTGTTAACTATATACCCCTCCTAACATTACTCACACATCTATTTGTTAACTATATACCCCTTCTAACATTACCCACACATCTATTTGTTAACTATATACCCCTCTTAACATTACCCACACATCTATTTGTTAACTATATACCCCTCCTAACATTACCCACACATTTATTTGTTAACTATATACCCCTCCTCACATTACCCACACATCTATTTGTTAACTATATACCCCTCCTAACATTACCCACACATCTATTTGTTAACTCTATACCCCTCCTAACATTACCCACACATCTATTTGTTAACTCTATACCCCTCCTAACATTACCCACACATCTATTTGTTAACTATATACCCCTCTTAACATTACCCACACATCTATTTGTTAACTATATACCCCTCCTAACATTACCCACACATCTATTTGTTAACTATATACCCCTCCTAACATTACCCACACATCTATTTGTTAACTATATACCCCTCCTAACATTACCCACACATCTATTTGTTAACTATATACCCCTCCTAACATTACCCACACATCTATTTGTTAACTATATACCCCTCCTAACATTACCCACACATCTATTTGTTAACTATATACCCTCCTAACATTACTCACACATCTATTTGTTAACTATATACCCTCCTAACATTACCCACACATCTATTTGTTAACTATATACCCCTCCTAACATTACTCACACATCTATTTGTTAACTATATACCCCTTCTAACATTACTCACACATCTATTTGTTAACTATATACCCCTCCTAACATTACCCACACATCTATTTGTTACCTATATACCCTCCTAACATTACCCACACATCTATTTGTTAACTATATACCCCTCCTAACATTACTCACACATCTATTTGTTAACTATATACCCCTCCTAACATTACCCACACATCTATTTGTTAACTATATACCCCTCCTAACATTACTCACACATCTATTTGTTAACTATATACCCCTCCTAACATTACCCACACATCTATTTGTTAACTATATACCCCTCCTAACATATTTCAGAACTTCTACTGTCTGTTTATTATTCAATTTCAAAACTTCGCTACCCACCGTTTATCAGCTTCTGCCACAAACAATTGATAGTGCTATTACTCTCATTTAAAGTACAATCCTTAGTCATTGAGGTTTTATCGTTGAAAGCAATTGTAGTTATTATTTGTCGATATAAAGGTTGTTTATTATCACATTTTTCAAGTTAATAACATGGCGAATCGAAAAATTGTCTCCTTTAAAAATCCAGTTTGGGGTAAATTGGGGATGTCGGGCTTCCTTTGTCAGCCAAATGGGATGGAGATGCGTTTGTTTCCCTAACAAATGAGTTACGTTTCCACGAGATACGCCATAGCAGATAGTAGGCATTTCCACGAGATTTGCTGAGATGTGGGCGATTCCACGAGAGTCGCTGAGTTGTAGGCGATTCCACGAGAGTCGCTGAGATGTAGGCGTTTCAACGAGATTCGCTAAGAGGGTTGCGTTTCCACGAGAGGCGCAGGTGTTTCCACGAGATACACCCCAGGTGAGTTAGCGTTTCCACGAGAGACGCAGACGTTTCCACGAAATATGTCTTACTAAGGGTAAGGATGGAAACACACGCATCTGGATTTGGCCCCCTCGATACCAAAACTTACATCCCTCCTTTCATCAAATGTAATTATGACATGAAACAAGAGAAATATACTTCTAACATTATCTGTCATTGTTGTTGTTTGCTTCTTTGTTAATACTTTTTAAAGACAAAATCGTGTGGGCAGGCTTATCTGAGAAAAGCAACGAAATTTTTGTCCAGTTTTTCGCGACAAACTTTTCCTGATAAAGAAGGTAAAGGTAAAACAGTTAGCAAAAATATTAAAAGTTTTGGTTGGTAAAACATACAAAAACCGCCCCCTGCACCCTCCAGTTTTTTGCGTCTAAAATTTTGAGTTATTTGTGTTGGGTGACACACAGCTATAACCAACAAACCAACATACCAATATTGAACGAACGCCAACAAAATGAAAGTGAATGGCAGAAAACTTCCTGCTATTATGACTAGTTTATTTTAAGTTGGCTGGTGAAACATGAAAAATATATATTTTTTTAAAAATTTACTATTGTCCACCAGCATATTTATGTTCTTTTTACTATTCTTTGGGTTCACATCATCAAATTTTAAAACGGTAAACAGAAATTTTCCAGAAAAATAATGGGTAGCTAGCAGCTAGCTAGCTATTTGGATTTATCAGCAAAAATTATATAAAATTTGAAATACCAAAAGATTATTATAGCTAGAACAGAATTTATATATATATATTATAATTTAAAGTTTTCATATTTTTTATATAGTTTGAAACATTTTCACTGCAGTTGATTTGCGTGGTCATTTCTTTATAAAAAATCAAAAGTTTGGCAACTAATAAAGGCAGTTGTCAGTTGTGTTTAGCCCAATCGGGTAAGTATTACCTGATTGAGTGAGTCGCACAACATCGCTTAGTTTTATTACCCGATCGAGTAATTCTGCCTTGACTTCCTGCAATAGCCTACTCTATTACCCGATCAAATTAGCATATCTAACTGCAGCCCTGGTTTACCTTACTACACTATGAATGAGGTCACCTACTTGGATATTCTCTTCATATAGCTACGTGAAAACATGCACCCATAACCTGTGTCCTATACCTTCTTTTCATGTGTTTTTAAGTTTTGAACAAAAAGAGCATACTCCCCATTGAAAAACAAGAATTTCAGGAGGAAATTTATAAAAGAACTGTGAAAAATAGAACAAAATCTGACTATTTAAAGTTTTTAGATGTGGTTTGTAACATGAAAGACAATTAGGTGGAAAGACGTATTTAGCTGTTCTGGATCAGTGTCCAAACAACCAAGCACAAACAATAAGAGTGCAAGTCATGCTGGCAATCCAAACCAAGTAACCATCCATATATTGCGTGAATGGCACAGTGAAATTTTTTTTTTGATCAGTGAATTAGTGTGAAATATATATATGTACAATAGTAATCACATGTAAACAATAATTTGAATGCCTTTTTGAACCTGAATTTCAAATATGCTGGTCATTTTTGTTGAAAATGATCAGAAAAACTAAAGCATGTTAACCCAATACGCAATTTCGTAATAAGAATACCATCTTTAATTTTTTTTGCAGTGGGACCAGGAACAGCTTTTCCTGGGATGTTTTTACTCATGTTTATGTGTCAGCATCATATTTTAAGATATGGCGCGCTGAAGGGAACTTTATTACTATTGTTTGATTATAAAACTATCTGGCTATTATAATATTATCTTACTGCAGCCCTGTGAATTCTTGTCAGGATTCGATATTGTCGACGTGATAGGCAAGGTACATTGATTCAAGGACAGCTTTTTTTGCCGTCCTATTCGTGTGCCAAGGTCGGCATGCTGAGAAAACTTCTTTATAATGTTGTTTTAAAGAATGTAGAAAAAAAGTGAGAAAAAAAATTAACGTTAAATTTTTAATACATTGTTTGTTGTAGACAAAGGAAAATCACTTCACTCCATTTAAATCTTACGTAGAATCCGCATCTAAGTCATTTCAGACCTTGAAAAATCGACTTTGCAGCTCTACGGAAAACAAAGTCAAAAAGTTGTCAATGAATAGGAAAAATAACATGTCTGCAAAAGATATTAGTTAGGTAAATCTTGTAATTTAAATCCCCAGAGTACAGGAGAATATAACGTGCCGACCTGTGAAGTGCCTCTAAATCAGTTTTGCCTACCTCATTTTCGTTAAAGGTCAGCAGAAATTTGCCAGCCTTTGCCCATCAAACGTTGGCACTATTGTGCTGACTTTTGGTACTTTGGATTCACAGGGCTGTTGTTAATATAATATATACTGGTTTTCACAATTACAATACTAACTTCATATTTTAATACTATCTTTGTATTTCATAATACTTTGTTACAGTAATCAGTGATATTTAAAATTATCTTTTCCATTTCCAATGCTTTCTGCTATGTTACGTTTACAACGGCCTAAGTTCTTGACATTATCAATGGTCTGCTTTGCTTAATCCTGCACAGTGTCATCCCTAGTCGAACAGGGACCAAAAAATTTTGAACACAATAAATACCTCATATTTATTTGGAAAGTATTTGCGATATCCATTTAACATTACAAGCAACATATCCATTTGATATTTCTTTTCTCAGCACCACGGTGGGATGACAAGGGATCGCATTGCGAGATTTAATCGGTGAGAGGGGGATGCTGTAAGACCCTGAAGCATCTTCTTTTTTACTTTAAAATATACCCGAATTATGACGACAGAAAGAAAAAAATATCAGACTATTTCGTGAGAGGCGTGCGATCGCACGCACACGCCCCCACACACGCGCAAATTTGTTTAGGCGTGCGATTAATCGCACATGCAAATTTTGTTTTCTTTATGTCTGCGATAGCTTTCTGAAATTATCGAAATTACGAAAAAAGCAAAATATGAAGTCAGAGAGTGATTTAAGAAGGCTTTACACCCTTATCGGTAACTTAAATCTTTTTCATGCTCTAGAAAACGGCGTAGTTAAAATGCATAAAAAGAAACAAAATAATGAATTATTACAGATCGTCTGTAACAACGATGTACGGAAGATTCTTTCTCATCTTTTTATAATTTTATTATCCATTTTTATCTTACCAATCATAGTGTGCATAATAAAATGAGTGGCAGTAATAGGGAGGACAAAGTTCCATGTGTCTTATTGTATTTTTAATTTTTTTTTCACATTTTTTGCGGCCAGCTGTTGTTTGAAAGTAGCGAATATAAAAAAGAAAAGAAAGAATGAATAATCATTAAAACTAAATTGTTACATTTTTTACTTATTTTTAACAGCATTTATCAATTTAGTCCTGGGCACTAGCTTGTGAAATACATGTCAATAACACCTAAAAATGATACCTGCCATACTGCTCTATTACCAGAAGCAAATCATTTCAATATGCTTAATGTGATTGCAAAGATATAAATATATAAGAATAACATTCAACACAAAAGAAAAATTGATCTCCAGAATCGTGTTTTAGAGAGAGTGAAAAAATCATTATTGAGAGAAAAAAATAAAGCACGAAAGTGAAGTAAGGTCATAAGTATTGGGTTCCTTTAGAAAACTTTAAATCTGTGTTATTTGTGTCTTTTGTTAAATGAAAACGGCAATTATTTATATGTTCCGTTCAGTAGCGTTTTGTGATTTTATAATTCAAGCTTTATATATTTATAATCGTCTTTCGAAGAAATAAAGTTCAAAAATAACTAAAAAAAATGTTAAGATCGCACGCGCACAGCACGCGCATTATTATTGATGCGTGCGATTCATCGCACACCTACCTAAAATCTTACGAAATGGTCTGAAATATACATTTTTTTGAATAATTATATATAATTACAAATAATTTCATAACAAAGTTATTAGAAAAAAAATCTGGGAACTTTTTTGAATTTAATTTATGCTGAATGTAAGGGTGCAAAAACGAGAAGTCTGCGACCACGCGTTCGGAAAAAGAAGCAATTTTAAAACGTACGCTAAAAAAAAAAAAGGGTGTGTGCTTATTTAATTATATTTTCTTTTTGGAAAATCAGCATCTCACGAAAATAGCATCATCAAATAAGTCTTTCATCAAGCATTCAGAAACAAAACAAAAATAAGAAAAAATATAAAAGTATGGATAAATTATAAGGGTTTTTCTGAGACTACTCATCAAGTGAGTTTTTTCCTTTACAGTAACCTTAAAAGCTAAGAAGAAGCTTGTAGTGCCAAAACAACTGACCTGTCCCATGCCTTTTTCTATGTTGCATACCTACAGAGCCTGGACTTTAAGAAGGTGAAATGATAAATTTAGTGCTGCAAATTTAATCAAGAGGGATTGAACTGGAATCTTAATTATATATAAGCCACAACATACAGAATCAGTCTTTGCCTTAGCCTTAATTTAGAGGATCACTTAATTAGCAATGTCATACTCGTGCACAAACTACAAAAAAATGCGGCAAGACAGTCAGATAGTTGGAAGTGCTAATGCTAAGGGATCGTCTCAAAATGTTCGTATGTTTTTTTCGTATAATTATACGAAAAAAACATACGTTTTCTACGATCCCGTTTTCATGATTTTTAAACGATCTATGGCGATCTTTTCACTTTCTACGATCCCGTTTTCATATTTTTAAACGATCTACGGCGATCTTTTCGCTTTCTACGATCCCGTTTTCATGATTTTAAACGATTTACGGCGATCTTTTCGTTTTCTACGATCCCGTTTTCATGATTTTTAAACGATCTATGGCGATCTTTTCGTTTTCTACGATCCCGTTTTCATGATTTTTAAACGATCTACGGCGATCTTTTCGTTTTCTACGATCCCGTTTTCATGATTTTTAAACGATCTACGGCGATCTTTTCGTTTTCTACGATCCCGTTTTCATGATTTTTAAACGATCTACAGCGATCTTTTCGTTTTCTACGATCCCGTTTTCATGATTTTTAAACGATCTACGGCGATATTTTCGCTTTCTACGATGCCGTGGAGACAATCCCAAAAGACCTTAGATAATAAATCCAATTAAAATAAACGAAGTTCGTATAACGAAACGAACTTTATAATTGTTAAAAAAAATTCAATATAAAGACTATAGATAATAATCCAATTATAATAAACGAACTTCGTATAAGAAAATTTTTATACGAACTTCTTTAAAAATGATACGAACTACATACAAACTTTATTTTAAATGATACAAACTTTATACGAACTTGTAATTTTGATGATACGAAAAAGTTCGTATTAAAAATAAAATGATACGAAAGATTTAATAAATCGATACGAAGTTTTTTATACTAATTATACGAACTACGTACGAACATTTTGAGACGGTCCCTAAATTCTATTTAATCTTTGCACTGACTTTGGGGGTTTTCAACTGTATCCCCACAAGTTTGTTGAATGATCTATTGGACTGGCATTTGTTTGTTAGTTTATTAAGCAGTTTCTTGTTATAAATTTTCCATATCTTATTTGTTAAATAAAATTTACTTTCTTACAGATGGATCCGCAACAACTAATCTCGGATGGAACAAAGTTTGCTGAGAAAGCAATTTTTCATGACCAAGCAGGTCAATATGGCGTGGCTCAATTTTTTTATATTGAAGCTTCAGAAGCTATTTTGAAGGCAATAGCCCTCGACACATCATTACTGAGCTTAAAAAACAAAGCACTGCAGTACATCGAACGAGGAGAAACTTTGCAAAGTTTAGTTAGTAACAGTAAGTGTATTTTGTTTTGACAGATTGACATTTTAGATGATGTTTCAATAAATAAGAAAACAGAAAGTGACTCTAATGTGAATAACAGGAAATATTTATGCAAACTTGAAGTATCTTGAAATGTAAACAATGTTTTCTTGTTAATGAATTGTATTTCTTCGCACAAAATCTAGAAGGATTAGATGTTGGAAAACATTTGTTACAGGACAGTCTTTAATTCTGTTGAATATCTGTGTTCACTTTAATTTATCCATCAGAAAAAGTTAATGTTAAAATGTTAATGCAAACCACAATGGTTGCTTACCGAAAAAATTCTACAACTGCAGGGTACACACTTTTTTATAAGAGTATCAATATTTATTGCCTGGCTTCTCATTATTTCTTTATTGTTTTAAACAATTGACCTATTGTTTTAACCTAAATCTCATCCTGATATTCTTATAAGTTAATTCTTTCAAAAGAAAAAGTGTTATATCGTTTATTTCTGGACAATCCAAAAATAAACATTAAATGTATCAAAAATACACACAAAACAGTAAAATGTAATAGATGAACGCTTTTTATATTTTTTTACATAGGCCCTGCTGAAACTCTTCAAAGACATTTATCACAATCAGAATCGCAGGTTAATATTTTTTTACTTTCAAATTTATAGGATATGCAATTATTTAATTTTAATACCATGATTTTGATTTAATGATGAAAATAATGAATAGGAGCATACTCTACCAACAACACAAATTTTTGATAACAGTTGTTGGTTTAAAAGATTTGAATTGACCTTAAATTAGAAATGAAATTTTCTTCTTTGATAAAATAGTGAGGTTGCTCTTTATTCTTATAATTTAAGACATCTAATTTTTACAGAAAGAGATAGAGCAGATTGAGTTTCTTTTGGTTCAAGCAATGTCTGAAGATGAAAATGGATCTCCACAAACTGCATTACCATTATACACTGATGTTGTCGAATTATGCTTAGAAAAGGCAAGAAAGAATATTTTATACAAATGCCTTATTAATAAAAATACTTGTTTTAGATGGTCTTATTGTATTAAAAAACGTTTTTATAAGGTACTAATATTTTTAATTTTAGAGTAAGAAGATTTCAGATCCTTTAACAAAGGAAAAATTGAGAAAATGGACAACAGGAGCTTTGGGAAGGTATATATTTTAAAATTGTCTATGCCATGAAAATAATGCTGTAAATAGGAGATGAATAATTTTAGGGCTGAAGCAATAAAAAGTGGAAACAGGTCAAGGTCTGAAACAAGAACTGCTGCTGCTAGTACAGTGCAGATGCCTGCTGTGAACAGACTTAGTTTGAAACATGTTCCTGATGGAAAACCTAAGTTATCAAAAAAAGAAATTGAAACATTGAGGTATTTTTTATTTAACAGACCGTCTGCCCCCTCTTTTTTAAAGTTTACATAGGGAACATTTCTGAGACTCCCTTTTTATTGCAAAAATCAGAAGAAGAATGCCTAGTAGCTGTACCCTCTTTTTGCTATCCAAACAGCTGCATTATTCACTCAGTGTTTTACGACTTCTGTTTTAAAATGAACTTTGGGTTAGTTATCTTGAAAGGGTATGCAGATTTTTCTGCTCATTTGTTCATATTTTTTAAACAATTGGCCTTTGTATATATTGAAAGATTTTTGGGTAGTATCCTCTGATGCATAAAACACTGTTGAACGAAAAATATCCAAAGTACAAATATTTAAAAGAAAAACGAAAATGCTATCAGAAGGTTTAGCTCAGGCAGTGCAGTACTATAAAGATCATTGTAAAATTTACGTTATTCACCACATTTGCTGTTATTAACGTTTTCTTCAATAATTACGTCTTTTCTGCATAATTTTACAAGTGCATAACACTGGAACTATATTTGGCAGAATTAATTAATTATGCACAACGTTTTAGTTTAAAGAGGAATTGTTCGGACTGAATATTTTTGGTATAAGATAATAGTATTATAGCTTTAAAATCTTGACAAGAGTGTTATAATAGAAAAGATAGGAATATATAGCCTGAAAATTACCTTGGGTTACGTGAAAGTATGTGAAAAAATTATTTTCAAATTTTAAAAGGGTTACCAAAACTCTTTTAGTCTCAGAGGTCCACTGATCAGGTCCTAAAGAATATTTATTTTTTCTAAATAACTGTGGTGTGAATTCTTGGTTTTTGGGCATTGTGTGGTATGGTGTGTGTTGCAGTGTGTGTAGTGTATGTTTTGTGTCATGTATGCTCTTTTTAAATGACAAACAAAATTTGGCGCCCAGCGAAAAACCCCTGATAATACAATATTTTAAACAGAATCTACAGAAATTTATCAAATGGCTTTTTGGAAGCCACTGAAAACTAAATTAAATGTACTAAATTTTAGATGAACTTCTTTCTATCTGTTATGCACTAACTCTCACTATTATAAAAACAATCAATTGCTGTCCATATTATGAAGACTGTGACTTTGACTGTGTGACACTATAAATTATTTTGATTTTTGGAAATGAAATAATTAATTAAGGAGTTATGAATTGTTTTCAAATGTTGTGAAAATCCTGGGACCACTTTTTTAACATCATATGCAATTAACATGAAATATTAATGGTGGATTCAATTTCTTTGCTGATGTTAAACATTACTTTAATCTTAATAGTTTTTTTATCTGTGAAGTTTATTTCCTATTTTTCTTTGATTTTAGACACACTTCACATGTTAACAACAGAGTTTTCCCACCGTGGATGCATGTTGATTTAAATGAGCGGTTTGCTTATCGAATTCCATTCAGGTTAAAAATTAGTTTAACGAATGTTATTTTTTTATTAATTAATTATTGTCTCAATCTGTATTACTTCTTATTGTAGTGATCCTGGTGGAAATTTAGCACTTGCACCAAAACAGAAAAGTAAATTTGCGAGTTGGGTCAGGTATTGACTTATGTTATGTTATTTAAAATTTATAAAAAATATAATTTCCTTTATTAGCAATTTTTGTTTTATGATTTGTTTAGGCCATCAGACATCTGCCAAGATCCTAAAATGATATACGCTGTGTCAAGTTTTAGCATCAAACAGGTATTTTAAGCTTTTGTGACACTTGTTAGTGTGTACTGAAAATAAGTACCTGTGAAAAAGTCGTTTCAAATGTTCTGCAACATAATTTGGATATGTTTGCCTTCGATCAAAAAAACCCCTAGGAAGATGCTGATGAATGAAGCAAGCTTTATCAATGGTGCTTTGCAACGTGGTATTTAAAAGATATTTCATTCAGCTTGTTGATGTTGGCTAAGCTGTTCTATAAATGCCAAATAATTATTTCTTTTATTTTGAAGAAATCACAGATTTAGATTAGTCAAAATTGAAATTATTTGCTGGTGATCGGAAAAAAGTAATAACAGATTCAACTTTTCTACACTGCAGATTTATTTCAGAACCCCCTGGCAGAGTAATTTCATTACTTTGTGCCCAACAGGCAAAAAAGTATGCACGAAATGCTGATGCATGACAAGCAAATTCTCGTAGATTTTACCACTAACAATTAATTTACTTACATGTTGGTAAGCATATAAACTTTTATGATTTAGACCATAGTTTCAGATTGTTCGTTCGTTGCATCTCTTGCTATAAGCGCTGCTTATGAAAGGCAGTTTAAAAAAAGACTAATAACTAGGTAGGTGACCAGATTATTTTAAATTTTTACTACAAAACAACCTTTGGATGCAAAATTACCAGGGTACAAAATTCAGTCTATCAATTTTTAATGAAATTACCAAAATGTTGTACCAGCAAATTTCATTTTAAAGAAATCCTGTATTAAATAAGAATTAATTCTTTTTTGTCTTTACCATCCTTTCATGAAATTAACTACCCTGGAAATTGCCACTTAAAGATGCAGTCTTCATATTGTCATGAACAGTCTGTTTCGACAGCTACAGCTGTGTTCAACAAGCAATAATCGAAATAATTTTTGCTTATTTAAAAAAAAATTACTGCACAAAAAAAGTTGAAAAGACATCAGTTTGAAAAGACATTCAGAAACACAGCTGATAAAAATAATGATGCAGAAGATGCAGACTATAACTCAGTACCTAAATGGTGTATGCCTTATATACCAGAGTCAATGAATATATGTCATCAGGTATCGAAATATCATAAAATAAAAGCAGCTGTTCGTGTGAAGTCAAAACAATTAAAATTTCAGCCAAGTTCAAGTGTACTGCATCAGTGCCATAATGTTTTAACTGATGCTCATCTCTCATTGGTTTTACAAAGCTCTTACTGTGTGTAGCTTTATGCCGTAGCTACATATTTGCTGTTCATCAATTTTGATATTTTTTTTCTAGCATTATATATCCTCAAAAGAAAGATGGCACTCCAATGATTAACCCTTGTGGTAAATATATGGTGAAGTTGAAATTCAATGGTGTTGCGAGAAAGGTATGCAAACTTTATCTTTTATCACCCGTCAATACATTGACCCGGCTGTTATCTTCTCTTTTGAACGTTTATATTGATCCTGCGCCACCTGCTATTTACCTTGTCTCCAATATTTTTTCCGCTCGATTTTTTCATTATTCTTTATATTGATGAAATGAGCATACAACATGTAAATGTCAACATCAACGTTTTAATTCTTTCACATCTTCATCATATGAAACATTTTTTTGTAGGTGATTATTGATGACAAGTTGCCATTAGGAAAAAATAACCAATTATTATGTTCATTCTCACAAAATGAAGATGAATTCTGGGTCAGTCTTTTAGAAAAAGCATACATGAAAGTAAGTTATTCAAGATACAGTTTTTGGTGTGTGTTATCTCATTACTCCACAAATAAGACCACCCTATATAAAAGGTCTATGTGCTTATACTTAAGTATAGATGCACTGATCCTGATGCACTGATCAACGAGATACTATTTTTATTTACGAATAAAGGTGTAGAAAATATTTCATGACAGTTCAAATACTATATGATCCTTTAAGAACGTGTAGATGAAGCAGAAGATAAAGCAACATACGAAAGTAAAGAGGAACCAGACATCGATATTGAAATTAACTGTAGAAGTGTTTTATTTTTAATACACGAGTTTATTCAAGTTCTTTATTATTTGGTCGGCTCAATTACTGATTTTTTTGGGGGAAATAATAGGCCAATGAGCATATATATATTGGTGCGTTTTTCATAATGCAAAATACCAAATCGTAAAGAATTCTCATATGAACCCATGGACTTTAATGAAAAAAAAATACTAATTATTATCTAGGTTTTTAAGTGGTCTTACCTAGAAGATTATTCATTGTTATTATTAAATGATGAAAACCAATCTTTACATTAATTTTTAGGTTATGGGTGGCTACGACTTTCCTGGATCGAACTCTGTAAGTAAACTCACACATTGACAAGTTTAAACATTTTGAAATATTCAGATATGTTAAAACACATTTTTCCTTCTAGAATATAGATTTGAACACTTTAACTGGTTGGATACCTGAAAGAGCCTCGTTAAAATCCGAAGAAGTGAATCATGACGTGCTTTTTGATAGACTTGTATCTGGCTTGGAAAAAGGTATGGTGTTGATCACAAGACTGCACTGAAATTGCAGGCGTGGTTGTATTGTTGTTTCTGTTATTGGACTGTCATTACTCGCTTACTTGTTACTATTTTCCGTCAGTTCTAATGGCAATACTCTTTACTGTTCATATTTTCCAGATGTATAGAAAATAGTTAAAAATCGTTTGGTTTTCCACTTGTTTTTATCATTTTTTATTGTGTTGTTATCTAAAAATTCTTATCCTCTTTAATGAAGGCATATTGACTATGCTAACAATTCTTCTATTCCTTTACATTCTATGGACAGCTAACTCAACAATTTAACCTTTATGTAGGAGATGTTCTAGTAACTGCAGCGACTGGAATGTTAAGTGACACAGATGCAGAGAGAGCAGGACTTGTTCCTACACATGCATATGCAGTATTGGATGTGAAAAAAGTACAGGTATTGAATTGAATAATTTACTCTCAGCATTGACTTGGGAGTGACTTTTTTTAATGAATATTTAAACATGGTGTTTTTGACATAAGTCTAAAAATTGACCTCTGTCAATCAGCAGTGACGCGTCATGAGCTACTACCAAGTTTATTATCTTTACGTGGAATGACACTACAAGCCTTAACATGTTTACTTCTTCATTCTAGGGTAAAAGACTGTGCCAGTTAAAAAATCCATGGAGTCATTTAAGATGGAAGGTAAGAGTTGATGTTTTTTATTTAGGACTAGTAATGTAGCATTCTTTTCATTGTTTAATTTTTTAAATCTTTCTATTTATTTATTTCGCCTGTTATTTATTTATTTTTAGGATTAAAATCATTTTGTTTCTCTATAACGTAGGGGATTACATTGAGCTTTTTAATACATGTTTTTTTAATAAGAACATTTTTATGAGAAATTGAGCCTCAAAAACTTCAAAATCTTAAGAAAATTTTAAGAAAATCCCCAGCCTTAACGTGTTAAGAGCTAATTTTTGGAGACCTTGATATTTAAATTTACAGTTACTAAATCATGATAATTTCAAAACACAACACGACACAATCAAGGTTTTTTTTTCCAGTCAATATACATCCTAACAAATTTATATCCTAAAAATAACAAAACAGGTCTATTTTCTTCAATAACAATAAAAGGTTTCTCAAATAAAATACTTAACTATGTTATTTACAGCCTGTCGATAAACTATCGAAGTTATTTATAAAGAAAACAGAGGAAAAAGAGGAATAAAAATTTAAGAAAATTTCAGCCTATATTCATGAATTTTGCTAAGAAAATTGAGGCTCAGGTCAAAAAACGGTTTTCTCATAAAAAAATAATATTGAACTGATAAACAAATAACAACAACAATAACAACAGACATGCGAAGGCTTATATGTAATTTTAGCAAATTGTGTTTCACAGGGTAAATACTCGGATACAGATTCTGAAAGTTGGACACCGGAGTTAGAAAGAATACTACGTTACAATCACGTTAAAGCTGCTCAAAATGATAATGGTGAGTCTGAATATTTCAACAAAATCTCACATTTAGTACAACGTTTATGACACTGTTTATGAAGCACACAAGGATTTGACTTGTTTTCCTCAGTTGATGAGTTTTGTTTTCTTCATCGCACTGACCAGGTGATAGGGACTTTTAATGTTAGCGTATACTAACTAAAAGGAAGACTTTGTCATATTTTTTTTCGTAAGACCCTGTGCAAGATACATATTCTTCTGCTATAGGTGTTTTCTGGATCAACTGGGAGTCACTTCGAAGATTTTACGATGTCATTTATATGAACTGGAATCCAAAGTTATTTCCATACAAATTTACGTATCATTCGTAAGTAGTCGTACTTGTTTCTTTTCATTTTTGCATTTGCAGAAATTTTTGCGATTTTGAACCCTATCCGTAAAATTGCAGTTTTTTATACCAAATCGCAAAAATAATGTATGCAAATGTGGTTAAAGTTGATCAACCGCAAAAAAGCATTTTTTAAAAAAAAATTGAATAGCAAAAATATTTGAAATTCATGCAGATAAAGACGATGCTGTGTAAAAAATATATCTTACTCTACATCAAACCTTGATACCGTGTTTTCTTGTCATACACTTTCTTGTTGTCGTTTTCCATGGAAAATATTCAAATAAAGCATTCTCATTAAAACATTTATTTCACACTTTCCTCATGAAAGCATCCAATCGCGAAAATAAATTTTGCATAAGAAACTGAATTGCAAAAATTTATTCGCGAAATGTTTTTATTTAAGCCACCTCGAAAAAATAATTTCGGAAAAAGATTCTTTCTGCAAAAATTTCTTCCGTTAAGGCACTTTTGTACACAAGTTTGTTTGTTGTGGATTTCAGGAAATGGCAAGCTGCAGAAGGTCCTGTAAAAGATGCATACAATATAGGTAAACTTACAAGTGCAAGGTGGAACACTTGTTTCATCGTGTGCCGAATTGTTGATAGAAGGATTACTTTTCCATTAAAGATTTCTCAAATAATTACTTCAGGTCCATGCTGTACACTAATTCAGCACCTCCTTCTGGGAGCCTAAGTCCAGTTTTAATTACAACTCCCGTCCCCGTAGACAAGTTATTCCTTGTTATATTGTAAACCCCTCTTTTGTCATTTATTGCTTTTGTCTTTTCTGAATGGCTCCATCTTTTCATTTTAAATCCACTTTACAGGATAGCTATTGTTTTAAACACATTTTGCGTTATTTGTTTGTTTGTTTGTCACATTGTCACAATGTCTCATTATTACATTTCTATTTTGACAGGCGACAATCCTCAATATCGATTAGAAGTTCAAGCAGGTAACGAAGGATGTGTTCTCTGGATATTGTTAACACGCCATATAACTGAAAGGGTAATTCTATATACTATTCGTTTGTCTCCTAATGTTATTTTTCGGTCCTACATGCTTCGGATACGTTGTGAAACTAAAGATTGGTGCTACTCACTTAACACCGTCAGTGCATAAAATATACCCATTAGAAGAAAGTGTGTGACTAAATGGAATTGTTCACAGACCATTTAATATGTATTATAGACTTTTTTAATGCGGGAAACTAACATGGTTATAAAGGTGCTGAATACATAGCCAGATAACTCGGAAATTTGAAATTGGGGTTCTATTTTTTATGATAGCACTTTTTTTGCTGCGTCGTATGGCCATCATGCTAGCTGAATTTTAATATTTATCCTTTTAGGTCCCATACCTCCCATAGCGTTAGATATTGGCCATTACTGGAAACTACATCTTAAATTTTCATGAAATTTTTATGATAGTTAAAATTCAATAACTTCCGTTAGCATTCAAACAGAATGTTAATGGGCGGAACCAAATAAAACCAAACAAACCCTCCTCATCCTCCCTATCTAGAATTACCTGGCGAAAACACTGGCTAATTGATGGACTGGTTAATTGATGGAATAGTTTAAATCTTGTCTCGTGTGGATCATTTTTTGCATCTTTTCCGCATATATACTTAATAAAACAAGCCAATGGTTTAAAGGGAAATTTATCTATTAAATAAAACTACCAAAAAATGTTAACGAATTTCTTTTTAGGATGATTTTGCTGAAAATAAAGAATTTATAACACTTCATGTTTATAAATCTGATGGTCGAAGAGTCTTTTATCCAGGTACCAAATATTTGCTGTCACCATGTTATCCGCAAAATCTCAAAGTAGTTTAGTATGAGTTGAAGCGGTTCTGCAAAGTGTCGATATGAAAGTCGTGGTATGAAATATATCCATACACAATTTTTTGTGTAACTGTTTTTTTCACACAGATAACCGCTTCATCGAAGGTACGAAAATTAATTCCCCGCACTATTTATGCAAGATGAAGCCACCTGCTGGAACTTCCAAATACACAGTGGTGTTGTCGCAGTATGAAAAAATGAACACAATTTATTATTCACTGAAGGTTGGTCTGTCTGTCTGTCTGTCTGTCTGTCTGTCTGTCTGTCTGTCTGTCTGTCTGTCTGTCTGTCTGTCTGTCTGTCTGTCTGTCTGTCTGTCTGTCTGTCTGTCTGTCTGTCTGTCTGTCTGTCTGTCTGTCTGTCTGTCTGTCTGTCTGTCTGTCTGTCTGTCTGTCTGTCTGTCTGTCTGTCTGTCTGTCTGTCTGTCTGTCTGTCTGTCTGTCTGTCTGTCTGTCTGTCTGTCTGTCTGTCTGTCTGTCTGTCTGTCTGTCTGTCTGTCTGTCTGTCTGTCTGTCTGTCTGTCTGTCTGTCTGTCTGTCTGTCTGTCTGTCTGTCTGTCTGTCTGTCTGTCTGTCTGTCTGTCTGTCTGTCTGTCTGTCTGTCTGTCTGTCTGTCTGTCCTTGTCTGTCTGTCTGTCTGTCTGTCTGTCTGTCTGTCTGTCTGTCCTGTCTGTCTGTCTGTCTGTCTGTCTGTCTGTCTGTCTGTCTGTCTGTCTGTCTGTCTGTCTGTCTGTCTGTCTGTCTGTCTGTCTGTCTGTCTGTCTGTCTGTCTGTCTGTCTGTCTGTCTGTCTGTCTGTCTGTCTGCCTGCGCTAGTCCCTCTGTTTTTTCTCTGCCTGCGCTAGTCCGTCTCTGCCGGTTTGTTAGTAAATATATAAGTATTTCTCTTTTAAAGGTACATTCTACAGCGAAATTCCATTTATCGCCCGTACCAGAAGTTTACACATCCAAAAAGAAAGTACGCGTTTTTTATTTGGTTGTTTTTTATATAGCTTCCAACACAAGCTCTTAGTTTCAAGTTTACTTTTTGTTCTTGGATTGTTTAACATTCCTCTCAACGTTTTTGAAGTAAGTTTTAAGTTTCTTGTGTAGATAACCGTTTCATGGACGAAACACACAGCTGGTGGTTGTGCAAATTTCAGTACGTATGAAAGTAATCCGAAAATTCCGCTGGAGTTGATCTCAAGTACGCCTTCACAAGTTCTAATAAAACTTGAAGCAAGCAGGTACAATCGTTTACACCCTTTTTACACCCTTGCACTTTACAATTATTTTGCGCCCCTTTTTACTATGTGCATAGGTTTTGCGGTAGTGTGTTCACGTGTTATTAAAAAATATTTGCTTTGCTGCAACTGTGTTCTGCGAATATTAGCGTACACAAAATTATTGATCTTATTAGCCAAATTTATTCTACCCAAAAATCAACCTTTTGAGTTCCATCTTCTTCTTTTGAATATCAGTTAAAACCTTAACAGCTAAACACGTTCTTTCTTTACTTGAACACGCAAGTAATATGTCGAACGAACGGAAAATTCATTGTTGAATGCATATTGCATAACCTACGCTTTAATCTAAGTACTTACAAGAATGATTCCAATAACGCCAATCATTACTCCACCTTTTCTGTAGAAAATATGCTGCCGGTATCGAACTAAGATCAATTGATGGAAAATATAAGAAAACGTCTGGAGATTACAGGTTTGTCTCTGATTGAGAAATTTTGTGCATTACGTGAAAATTGTCGCGCCCTAATACGGCTTTTCACATATCTAACCTAAAATTATGATTATCTGAACTTATTTCCTATACTGTGGTTAAACAATCAAATCATTTAAAACGAAGGGATAAAACATCCTACGAAGCAAAAACTTTAATACTCTCAAATTTTGGTGAGTTTAATGAGAGTGATAGCATAGTCTAAAAAAATGTTTGTTTTTTTAGATGGGGATTCGTTGCTTTCGACATAAAAGATGTCCCTGAAGGCAAATACTTGATAATCCCATCCACATTCTCTCAAGGACAAGAAGGGCCGTTCTTTTTAGAAGTGCAAGCGTCGTGCGCTTTTAAACTTAATGTAGCTTAAATTATGTGCAGACGACATGAAGTCATACCTTAGACTTATAAGTTGGACTCGATTTATTAACGACAGAAAATTATAAAAATAATGCATAAAAGACACAAATTTATATACATAGATATTTTAACAAGTTTGTACATATGGGGTCAGGCTATTTATTGGGTATGCAGTTTATATGAATCGATATTTCGTCTTCGGTCGTTAGTTTCAGCGCAGAAGTTTTATAAGATAATATAATTGAGAAACTTTTTAGAAAGTTATTTTCTCGTCGCTCCTTATTCGGTATTTGCTGATTTCATGCGTTGTTTACATGCCTAGACGAGAAATATGTTCTCACATATTTCTCGTCTAGGCATGTAAACAATCATTTAATCTTCGATGGTAATTTACCATCAAGAATCACAAATTAATCAAAATAGTCAGGAAGAAATGGGCGCCAAAAATTTGAGTCCATGTAATTTTCAAGGGCACGTGTTGATATATGCTTTTTACCACCAGCAACAAGGTTGTATTGGTCGGCTTTTGCTAAACCACTTAATTCAAAAGTAAGTCGGTTTTTAATAAAGTTTCAAAAAACTGCTTAGAAATAGCACATTCAACCATTTTCATGAAACCAAATAAACTATCAACTTTCACCGTAAATAACCTATTTTAAAAAGAGTTACTTTGTCCCCCATACCCCAACTTTAAGGTACCCATTTCTCCCTGACTAATATCGCTTGATTAAAAAAATAATTGCAGTAGTAAAAAATGAGTTGATCTCTTTTATAAACTGATGTAAATACGTTTTGTTTTTTTACAAAAAGTGTTTTTCAAAATGGTGTGTACTTCTTTCGTGCTTAATAGAAAAGGGGGAGGGTTAAAATGAACTGGGGAAGAGTGGAAATTGCTCTTAACCTTTATAAGCGGAGAAGTTGGAATTAACAGAGGAAGGTGGAAAATTCTTTACCTGAGAAAAGAGGTGGGTTTGTCGGAAAAACTTTTTTATACGTTGCAATTCTGTATCAGACGACGCGGCGAACATGTTCTTCTTTACGCCAAATTTAGCTGGGAATTTGCGCGTTAAGTTTGTTTATTGGACACATAAACTGAGCTACAGTAAATTCTGCGAAATAAGCCAAAATAACCCTTCCCATGCCCAATACAGCTACATTTCTGTCTAGTTGTGTAAGATTGTCTTGTAGTAACTGTGTTCGCATTTTTAAAAATAATTTTCTTTTCAAGGTTTGATAAAAAGACCAACAAGAAATAGATATATTGGACTTCTGTGGTCTGTTATTTTTCCTTTCTGCTTACAGGAATTAGGGCGCAACATTACACAATTCAAACCTCTCAAGCTTTCCTTTCAGACAATACACATTGCAAGAATCATTGCAAATTTTTTTAAAAATTTTGCTGACGTCATCACATAAACACGTGACCAATATAAAAATGACACTTTTTACGGGAGTCATACCTCCAAATAACTCTAAAATTAGAAAAAAAATCAAAGTAACTTAGATAGGACTAAGTCACTCAAACTGATATTTTACTAAATGGTGAATATTCAAAATTTTAAAGACCTAAGTTTGTGCAATGTGTTTAACAAAGTTTGGTTAGTAAGGCTGAGATAACTTTTGCACTTAATCTTGGTGCGGTTAAAAAAGTAGGAAGAACCAACAAGGGACTTCGTCGCCATCAAATTTAGGAATTACGTAAAAAGGGTAAACAACATAAAAAACACCGGCTAGTTCGTATTGAATACACGCTAGTTTGTATGGTATATGTACAGATCTATATATATTTGCATGTCCTGAATATTTCTTGCTATACGATTATATACTATATATTATTATACAATAAAATAAATAAAAAGATAAATGATAAAACCGAATATCAAAAATAACATCTCATTCTATCTGAGGGTTACTTGAAATAAAGGTTCTGTTCTGTTATCAGTTCTGTAACACTTAAAATTGCTTTAATTTTAAGTGCAAAGGCTGACTCAAGAATAATGCTAATTTATATGATACTGTCAATGCTCAAAATTATATACAAAAACTAAACAACTGGTCAGACTCCAAATTTAGATGGTTCAGTAATGCAGGCTTAAATCAGGATAATCTATCAACTAACCTACAAAACGGTCCAATAAAAAAATAAAAAATAATTTTTTCCTGATACCCTTGGCAATTGAGGCTGGTATTGAAAGAGTTGCTTTAAAAAGACAATAATATAGCAATCTTCAGAATTTAGTTTATATTCTTTGGGCTGTTTTCTCTTATATTCGTGAAGTATCCCTTCCCAGCGCATGCGCCTTCATCCAATCCAACGCAATCAAAAACTCCATCCTCCAACTCACAGCTTGGTTTAAATAAGCCGCCCTCCATAACCACATTGTCGCCCAACCTGTCAACGATCCAATCACAGGCAACTGTAGGACAGCCCGTTCGCCACCCACATACGCAAAACTACCCAAATGGTTGTATGTAAATGGAACGCATGAAGAGTGGTCACCTTCCAGTATTTCGGGATGCTTGTTGAGAAGAGTTGCAACGTATTTCCCTTGTTGTGAGGCTACTTGCGCAGTTGCAGGGTAAGACTTCAACTTGTTATCAACATCACTTAGAAATATTTTAAATTCTTCAAGACTGAGAGTTTGGTCATTATTAGCGTCTAACGTAGCGAATGTCCTGAAAAGAATACATCATGGCATATCAACACGAATACACTTTTATAAAGTCATCTTAATTCTACTCTAAAACATTTCTCTCCTTTTAAATCAAAGGACTTTTACACTCATCATTTATTTATCTAGATCTACATATAATTTATACGCGAGTTTCTAAAGTCAAACTCCGTTAAAAATATAAAAGTCTTACTTGAAAATTAAAATTCGCAATACTGATTTGAAATAAACAAACACAGAAAAACGTAGTAATTTTCCTTGCAAACATGTAAAAAAATTAATCCAGTTATCACATACTTGTGCACTGACTTTTTCATTTTATTAAAATGCTGATTCATCTCCGGGTAGGTTTTGCTGACGTTATCTAGAAAGGCTAAAATAAAAAAATGAATAAATAAAAATGTGATCAGATCGAAGGAGTAGCCGAAGATTCAGTAAATAAGAACATTTTTCATGAGTAGTAAAAATGCTGTGAAAACAGAAACAGATTTAATTTCTTGAGAATATAATTCATCCTATACTCTAAAAGAATACTAATCATAGAGCGAGTGAAAGCTACACTGAAATCCAATTTATTATACATGTTAAGAATATATACATCCTATACTCTGAGGGGTATATCCAAATAATATTGGGGGTGTAGTCAACCTAGAAATATCCATTCTGCATTAAAAAGGAAAATTTTCGCGGAAAATAAACTTCCGAGACGCGGAAAACGTTCCAATTAAAATTGGCAAAAAAAATGTTAAGACAAAAATGCGAAATTAAACACAATTTGTTCCCTTAAACTAAGCATGGCATAAATTTCCTGTAACACAATTTCACTTGCAGTCGATATACATGTACCCACATGCTGTTTAAAATCCCATTGCAGGAGCGAAGGATGAAAGAGCGAAGGATGAAACTCAATACTCTGATTGCAGGTCTTCGCTACCACAGGTTATACACTGGCACATCTCAATTTGAATTGATTTTACCTTAAAATCAACATAAACATATAAACGTGATATCAAAAGTTTTTAACCTTCAAATTCATCAAGCTTCAATTCTCCATTACCATCAGCATCAGCTTGTTTGTATAAATTCTCAATATTTTCCAAAAGTTTCGTGAACTCCACCGTGGCACAATCACCTATACCGAAAATATTCTCTGTGTTCTTTACGTTCAAAAACGCGTCAGTAACCAGTGCATTTCTGAAAATTAATGTGTAAAAGATACTCATAATCTATTTCATGATAGCACTTTTGCAACAAATGTAAATTATCGTAAATGTGGATTTTTTGTCTTTTTAAGGTTCAAATTACGAAATTTGGAATATTTAAAAAAATTAAATATATAATTATTTAATTATATAATTATACATTGGACTTACTTTCCGCACATCTAAAATTTTTTTATTTTTTTTAAATAATTTTATTAAATGATTTGATAACAGAATTTCTGTCGAATTTTATGTACAACAATATTTAAAATCTTCACCTGTTCCTTTGACCTCGAATCTTTGCTATCATTGTCTTTGTAATTTCCCTTGGTGCAATACCGGCAGCCCAAACACACATACCATAAGGAAGTGATGTCACTTCTTTGGTTTGCTTGTTTTTAATAAAAATTGTTTTGTCGTCCATGCCAACAACATAGCAACCACCAATAACATCAACACCAGATGATTTGAACTTTTTCTCCACAAAATGACTGATCTGTTCCAGAAACAAAAACATGTCATGGTGAAATAAAATTGTAACTTTGTAAGCAAAACAAGAAAACAAAAAAATAATGTTTATACTCTTGTTAACCTAATTGTAGGGGAAGGACAACACATATTTCAAGAAAATTTACCTCCCGTTTTAATTTATTAACACCCTCCCATATTCAATTTTTTTTTTTGAAAATCCACCCACTCTTATTAGAAAATCTACCAACTTCAATTTACTCATATTCCCCCCAACTATGGATTTGAAGAAGATTACCAACCCTTTAACAAACCACATTAGCAAAATAAAGACGTTTTGTAAAATTGTTGGCATTTTGAGGGCAATTGCTGAGTGCTAAGGTAGAAGGAGTGCAAGTGTGGTACTTACTTGTCGGAAGTGAGTAACTTACGTTGGAAGTCATAATCAGTGCAGGGTTCGGATTAACCCTTTTCGTTCTGTACCGTAAATTTCAGTCTTGTTGAAATAATGTGCATGTCAATTTCAGAAATCTGTGCTGATCAAGCAAGAATGTTTTACCTCTTGATCATACATACTCAAAACTTTGTAGTGGCTGTTCACAAGTGTCACTGTCACACTGTCAATGAGATCTGGTGGATATAACTTCTTCAGGTTTTCAACAAAATCTCTCAATTCACCAGCAAACTCAACACCTAAAAATTATAAATATAACACAGTTAAAACTAGTTCACTTATAAATCTATTTTTGAAAAATTTTTGAGATATATGGCTTTAAAATTTTGCTAATTATGCAGACAAAAACTTTGGGTAAATCATAATTTAAAAAATATCCACAAAGCATTGCTTATTATGTGGAAAAATCGAAATCACCACCATTGTAAAAAACAATCCTAGTTGCCATCAAAAACAGTCTGACAGCAGAAGGACACAAACATAATATTTGGTAAGATCATAACTGAATTACTGAGGACATAAAAAGATGAAAGTATACCTGTAGGACCTCCACCTACAACAACAAAGTTTAGCAGTCGTTTGATCTCCTGTTCTGGCTGGCCAGGTATAGCAGCTGTTTCAAATGCGTCCATAATGTTTTTACGAATTTCCTGTGCTTGTTGGATAGTTTTTAATTTGTGTGCATATTTCTCTATATCTTCTTTATTATAAGTTGCTGTTTTCGATCCAACAGCTACAACTAAGACATCATAGTTTAATTTGAATTCACTTGTTTCACCAGTGACTCCTATAAAATAAAAATGACGAAAGTTTGATAAAAGTATATATATATATATCTAAAGTATATCTAAAGTGGAAAAGATTTAACTTAAGGATACGGTAACCCCCTGAGACACATACTCAGTATATTTAAAATATCTCCTCCGTATTAATCCTAGCAAATATATATTTTCTGAAAGCCGAATAAATTATCTTTAGAATGATGATAAAATATTTCCATTAAAATAATCCAAAAAGTAGAAAAAAAATTATATACAAAAATTCACCCTTCCAGTTCATTTTGTCGAACACTCCCCTCAGTAAAATTTTTGTTCATTGAAAAAAATATGTTTGTGAAGCTCTTATTCAGCTCTAAAAAACTTTGCTTTTTTTACTCAAAATAACACATGGTTCCAAAAATATAGCATATTTTGTGTTACAATAGCTGTTTTATGACTGATTTATCTATTTTTAAGCATGATATATAGCTCAATAACTCGATATTTCCTCATTTTCTGCGTTAGAAAAAGCAAAGTTTTGTAGCCAAAGATATAATTGTCGCAACAAACTTGTTTTCGTACAATTTCGACAAGATGGAGGGGAATGTTCGACAAAAATATATACCGTTACGACTGAAAATTTTATTTCAAGAAAAAGCAAATCAAAGACCTTTGCTTTTACCTGCAAGAATCATGGTTACACCCACTTAAACGTTATGAATAATTAATAACTCATGAATATTTTATTTAAAATTAAAGGTAAAGTGTTTTCGCAGAACTGTGGGTCTAGTTATTGTTAAACAGACAACAGGATAACGTAACATAACAGGATAAAAACAAAAAAAATACATAAATAAATTAAAAAGGTATAGATGATAAATAATAATATATTTATATAGATTATTAAAGTGTGAATGTTTCCTATGTTATATGTAGAGATGCGATTTTTTATTCGTTCTGCATAACTCTCTTTAATTATTATACGGATTAAATATATTTGAGGAATTTTAAACTTTGAGCACATTGTTGAAAACACTAAAAGATAAAAAAGATTTCTCCTCATTTTATCCCCCTTAACAATAAATATTTTTGATTCTTTTTTTAAAAATATCAGGAAAATATGCAGAAGAATCAAAATTAAAAAAAATAATTTTTTTAAAAAAAATGACCCTGAAGGGGGTTACCGTATCCTTAATCAACTGCTAAAAAAACAAAAGCAAAAATGACAAAAAACAAATGGGAAATAAATTCAGACATACACACACAACTTACAACGATAAAGAAATATTTTTTAACAGATAAATATTTCTGACCTACCTGATTTATCTTGGCATGTCACTTCCTTATGAACACTATCAACATCTGTACATTCAGCTTCAAAATACTGTACATCATTTCCTTTGTGTTTCCTTTTTATAATTTTTCGTATAGGTTCCACTAATGTCCTGCCGTCAACAGTTCCCACAGTTACTGATGGAAGTAATGGTGTAAAGAGAAAATAATTTGTTGGTGAGACAACCGTAACATCATACTGTCCAGGCTTTAACGATTTAATTAAGCTCACAGCACCCCAACCAGAACCTAATATCACAAGCTTCTTCTTTTTCTCTGCAGCATTGAGAATTCTATTGTTGCTGTATGCTACATATAATGTTGTTCCTGCTAGAATAACAGCAAAAGATCTACCTTGCCATGAAGACTGTTTAAATTGATGCAAAATTACTTGTCCATTTTGGCCTGCTCTCTTGACATATGGTTTTAGATGCTGATAGACTGGTTCAAGTCTAGTCCAAATATTTTTTATACAGAACATACTTGCTTCTAAAATAACAATGTATATATATAAAAAAAATACGAAGACTGTGTTAATTTTTCTGTAAAGTCACCAAAAAATTTATGTTTTGAAATGTTAATAGCCAAATTAAACCTCACAACGTCAATAACTTTTAGGCCAAATAACTTGGAAACAGGGTTGTGGTGTCAGTCATTTTTCATTGTGTGGGTAACTAGGGACAACCTGGGACCAAATTAGGTATGTTTTCCAAACCTGGGTCCCCGAATCCATTTTAGAATGAACAGGTTGATTATGTCATCAAAAAACTTTTAAACCCTAATATTTCTGTAACCGTTTGTCAAAAGTACATGATCCTATACTTGTTCTTGATCAGAGTTTGCTTTAATCCTTACTTTTAGAGTTAGGCATTCCTGCTTCAGTGGCCCCCAGTGGAAACAATCCACTAACAATAGGTTTTTGTAATTTGCTGGGCTAGCCGCTTTAAATATTTATTATTATTATTATTATTATTATTATTATTATTATTATTATTATTATTATTATTATTATTATTTGCTTCACAGTATGGAACCCACTCATTTCAGCGTCGTAGTGGTGCTACCTTTGCATAAGAAGCAGGGGTTTCCTTAGGTGTCATCTCACTCTTTGGTCGAGTTTAAAATAGTAAATTTTGAATACCATATGATTAAAGATGAGTTACGACTTGGCGTAATGTTTTGATTTTGCATCAAGAGCAATGGACATGCACTTGCCATATGCACAGGCAAAAAATATAAACAACAGACCGCGACAATCGAAAATATCAAGTAAAAAAAGACATTGACGCTGAAATTGGTAAAGTTTGCTCTTAAACAGAGAAGATAATATATAGTTGATAAAAAACAATTCCAAGCTAGCATACAAACAAAACATAACTTCCTTCTTTCTTCCAAGAATATTTTCACCCCCAGCAACGACGCTCCTTCTTAGTGTTTTTACAACCACGTTCTCAGTCAGGTTTCTCAGTGTCTTTTTAACGGAACCACGAAAAGCTTTTCAATTTTTTAGTTCTGTTCGATTAAATATAACAAAAATATGAAAATATGAAAGAAAAGTTTGTATGACACTTTTAAATGCAGTATTGAAGTATGCTCTAATGTCAAAATCAAAGCAAATGACCACTAAACTCCAGCAATCAAAACAAAATCTCCCGAGAAGTAACTTCGTCCTCAGACCTCTCTAGGGACGAGAATGACGGACTAACCTAGTCCCCCCAGGGGTTCTTGCTTTCTTATTAGCCGTCAAGTAAGCGCTAACGGCTTTGACTGACCCGAGGCTGGCTGTTCCTATTTTTCGAGACTTTCTTAGCCTGATTTGTTCTTATTCTGTTCTTTATAATAAGAAGAACATAACTTCAGGATCCAGCCTCATTTTGTAAAATTCCGAAAATACAATGATTTTCTTAGCCTCAAACTACTATTAATTATTTTGTTCTTTTTTTCGTCAAAATGCGAAGCTTGTGTTCTTATGAAAAAAAATTATAAAACAAAAAGAGTGTATGTGATTTAATTATGTGATAGAAAGAGGCGTAATCTGTGAAAAGTCATTTCTTACAAAAGGTCCGAATTTTCACATGCAAAAGATTGGGCTGAATTATCCAATAATAGATAGAGATTTTGCTAAATAAAATTTTAGCGTTGTTTATCCTTTTCATATTGAGAATGATTTAGCTGTCTACACCCCGCTGAACAGCGACACTTGCAAAGAATTTTACTTTGCACTAAACATAATCGAAACTGATTTAGTATGATATTTCAAATCAAATTTAACTTTAAAGAAATCCGGTACACCAGGATTGGTTAATTTAACTCGGCACGCGGAGTGAATTCATACACGTAACATTTTATAGTAGTAAGTATGACATACTGCGGAATTTTCTAGGTAAGCCAAACATGGTTTAAATATATCTAACACGTCGGGACAGCATACAGCTATGAAATTGATATGCAGGACAGCCATACAACAGCTGTTTTACGTGGTATGCTTGGGATTAGCCTTGGCTACCTTTGTTTATCACTTTAACTCAAGTGATAACGAAGAGAAAGCCATTAAAGATACCATGGATGAAATGCATGACAATCATACACATTACAACAGAACAATTTTAGAACTGATCGCAAAGAAAGTGAAGTCAATAAGGAAAAAACTACGAAGAGTTACTCCATATAAGTTCAAGTATGTGACTTACAACCCCGATTGGAACGATACTCACTTTCCTGCAGATGTCATAACGGTATATGGCCCTTAAAATGGTAAACAGAACATACATAATAGATGAACAATTCAGATGAACCGGCACTTATACCGGCTAATATGAGTCATAAAAGTAAACTAATATGAAGCGCCAATGACCTCTTCTTCATGCGCACGCAAGCTCGACCCCAGTTGCTTATACTATTTGCTAGAATTATCAAGAAGCGCAGCGTCGATGAGATTCACATAGTCTTGGGGATGTGGTTGACGAGCAAAGATTCATATTAATCTGAACCCTTATAAGCTAAACTTTTGGGAGCAATGTGCAAGGTGGAAAAAGAGGAATCATTAATACAGGAAAAAAGAGCGACTCGTACTCTGGAGTAATTGGTGTTGCAATAATTGATGAAAAAAATGCAAAATCGACAACTGTTCTGTGAAAGCATGCGGAAAATATCCTTTCGGGCATATTCTTCCTACAACTTCTTAAGTTTTAATTTGATAATTCGATTCAAAAATGCCGAAACATTAGCTTCGTGTTTACATCACGTGGAGAAATATTTGTGTGCTCTGATTGGACAGCGGATTTTTGGACAGAGAAAAAGTTAAAGTTTTCATTCCGCGCGGAGCGGAACGCTGTTGGCGGAATTTTGATAAAAAGAACAATACGCGGCATCCTAATCTCAACAATAAATTATAGACCGTTGTCCTGAGAGGCCACCTTTATTGACATCGACGTGGTGGACAACATAAAAGAAGAAAACACCGAGATTGAAACATATGTTGATGACGTAATCACGTCAACTATGATAAGTGAAGACGCGGGTTGTATGTAATTGATGATAAAGACGAAAAAAAAAAGAATTTATTTTTAAAAAAACTCTAAATATACCTGACTGAAATCAATGACCGACGGATTTTTCACCAATAAGGTAGTTGTTAATTCAGTGATGAATTTAGTTGGACGCAATTTTCCGATTTTTGCAAAAGATAAAACTAAACGGATAAACGAATCTAAGAAAGTAAATTTTAATATTTACCCACATTTTGAAATCCTCCTGAAAATACTTATTTCTTATCAAAAAATAAACACTATTGTTTTCTGATTGGTTAAACAAGTTCTGAGAAATATAAAGCTTTAACAAGATAGGTAGGTTTCAGCTTCTTCCCTATGACTAGAATCAGATTCACCGTCAAAATCATGACTGGGAAATCCCCCTAAAAAGTAAAAATACAAAAACACGTATGCCGAGAATCAAAAATAAATATAAAGTCGTAAAAATAAGCAAATTTTTATTTGTGTAATACACGGTCAAAAAACTACCTTTACAGTTAAAAAAAACACCCTGGATCTTCAAACGCCACTACTCTCTCAGAAGTTAAATACCGCAATTAAATCTCTTACATAAGACGAGCAATAGGTAGCTCATGGAAGCTTTCTATATAAGACGTTGTACGAAGCAGAAAACTTTCTTTTTTGGCGATAGTAGTCAACAGGAATAACTGCTATCAACTATCTTGACCAGGATCGCTCATCAAACGTGACATTCTGGTCTGTATTTCTTCAGCAATCGATTCTGCTTCTGTCTGCTGCACAGTCTCTGTATTTACAACATCAGTACTGTCTTCCGCCTTATTATCTGGACTAGAAAGACGGTTAGAACAAACAGTCTGAGAGCATTTTGAACAGTTTTTAGTCGTTTTTTCAGTCACACAACTACATATTTGCTTCGTTGGTCTTGTTTTTAATTTTAACCCAGCTATACCTTTCTTGTCTGCGTTTACCTTGTCTCGCTTAACTCGTCTACATCTAGCTGGGTTTGTTTTTCGAAACTGAATCATATTACTGAAGTCTACAAGATACAAGAAACCGGCGATAATTAAATCGCAGGATCTTGACTCAGATTTAAAAGCTTCTTCCAATATAGAAGATGCCCGTTCATCATACTGCCACCAACCGTTACGACCTTCATAAAACCAATTGTAAGATTCTTTAGAATGGCATGGACTTTCAGGATTCCCAGAATCTTCATCCTGCTTTTGACGAACTTTTACCTAAAAGAGCATGCGAGGTAAATAACAAGTAAACTAGCCGGAAGATCCAGGGTGGTGCACCAGGCTAGTGTATACACAAATTGTGGTTCGTCCTGTATGTAACACTGCATCAAGGGGTAATTTTAGGCGATTATGTGATTTCGAAAGGGTTTGGCAGATACTAATAATAATAGTATGCGATTGTGGAATTAAAAGGAGGATGTTTATTTAAAGGAGGGATTAGCTTTTTTTGAGTCTTACAGCCAGATGTTTGTAGGATAACCAAATCAAATGAACTCGGTGTTTATAGAAGAGATCGTATAATATATAAAAACTTACAACCACAGGTTTTTCAAAATATTCTAATGACACTTCTCTTCGACACAATGCACATCGTCGACTCCTGTACGCAAATCCTTTTACACAGAGGAAACAAAAGATGTGAGAACATGGAAGTTTAACAGGATGTAAACAAGGTTGTAGACAAACAGAACATTCTGGATGGGCATCAACGAAATGTGTATGTAAATCTAAAAAGAGTTATAAATGGTAAAAAACACACAGCAATCAGTGCAAAGGATAAATAGCAATTTTGTCCCATAATATTCCTTTACGGTGTTGTCCATGTCCCAGTTTGTTTCAACATAACTATAAAACCAATTGTAATAACCAAGGAAGCTATCATAGCTGAAATTTTCCACATAGCTCCAACCAAGGTACCAGCAGATTGTGTAAATTTTTTAAGTAACCTTCCAATAGAGGAAATATACTTGTTGGAATATCTCTAATTATACACAGTACTTCAACGGGTGGTTTTAACAAAACAAGTACTGTTTTATTGGGGGAGGTGCCTTTTTTATTGTTATATTTAGGAACAAAGACATAAATATATACACTTTTTACAAGAGGAAATTGAAACGTGACAGGTTGAGCAGAAAGCAGGGCAGCAATATCATAAATTTTGTATGCACACTGCATTCTCTTCATTTGAGAGCATATTTTTAAAGAGTTCTGTGCTCAACCTCTGCATCAAAATAAGAATAAAAGAAGGAAAAATACAACAAGTCCCTAGCTACGTTTTTTTAACAAAAACTTGTTTGCTTCTTTATTCCAAAACGAATATCTACTTCTGAGTGGCTAGCATTATATTATGCATATATATTATTTGTTTCTTTGGAAGTCCGGTTCCCATAAAAAAAATCATCGCAAAGTCGTGTAAAAGTTAAAAATCAGTGTGTTTGTATTTAAAATGAATTACTACGTTATTAAATAATTTTTTCAGCCAATGTTAAGTGTTTGAAGTGTTCAAAAGTTATGTATAGCACCAAGCTTTACTATAAAACCTAAGCTTTTTTCCAAATTTACCCTGCAGTTTTTGCAGCCGGTTTCCAGCAAGTCTGCACCCTCATTAGGGGCATTATAGCATATTATTGTATAACTATGATTATGACTCCAGAAACTTTTAACTTCGGACAATGTATAAAAAATCAATCTCCTTTTACTGTACTTGTATTTCGGCATCTAAACCACCATGTATGTCATCTTGGAAGTCTAGGACTTCGTTAAGTGTCTCAATAAGTAATTGCCTTGATGTCCCAGAGTGAAACATAGCCTTGTTTCAAACATCCTTTATTTCTGATCGAACTTTAATTCACCTTGTGACAAATCATTTTAATCACTGCATGTATTATGCTAATTTATGTTGATTTATGTAATATAACAGTCAGGGATTAGGTTTTGATCACTAATTAGTATACGATAAGCTATTAAGGTGATTTATTTCTCCTAATTATGATCAACTAGTTTTTGCTTCCTATTGTTCCCTTGCAAAGTCGCAATGATTTTATTAGCTAAAGACATTCTATGAAACCTCCTTTCAATGGTCTAAATATATTTTTCTTTATTATTTGCACTGTCAGAAACTATACAAAATTTTACTTGCACAAAGATGACTTAACGAGCAACCTAACTCCGTAAAAAGATGGTGCAACTAGAAAGAAAACAATTCTCCTTAAATATGAAATCATCTCCTAACTAGTCTATGGAAAATGTCCTAACTAGGCTACTATTCTAATTTGGTGTGATTGTCTAATTTGCAGTTGTCCCTGACTGCATAACGCCCCAAACATACATTATTATTAGCTGTTTTTTTATCTTCAACGTCTATGAGGTCTTAACAGAATTTTAATAGAAGGAGTAACTTAAAATTTAGCTTTGTTGATAAAACTATGTTAATTTAGCGAAGGGTTTATAAGATTGCACACTTTCAGTCAAAGTATAGCTTAATTTGCCTACAAACAGCTACATTAAAATGTATACAATCAAAATAAGCAGTGGAAACATTCAGTCAGGGAAAACTGCTAACTAAGAGTGTACTGCTAATTAGGAGAATATCCAAATTAGGTGTAAGACGGAAGACTAATTAAGCACCACAGCGCCTATTTAGGATAAATTAATTTTATTTTAGTACAAAATCCAGCGACCAAATCAACTATTTTACCTTCGTAAATAAAGTCAGAGTCTGTAATAACGCAATATGGAAAAAAACGCGGGAGAGATTAGTTGTTTTGACAGATTTTGTGCTATTCAGCCTAATTAGATGGCAGCTTAAGTGTGTGAATTTTGGAATATTTTCCTTTTGCCAGTTTAAATAAGCGATTTGCTGCTTAAGTAGGATGTGATAGACGCATAATTAAGAGGTGTAGTTTATTTTATATACTGTAAAACAGCATGTTTCCCTGACTGATAAACTGAACCTAAACCAATATTTTTAAACATCTGTATTACAACAGTAGAAATGCAAATGTAACAGGTTACCTAGAGAGACACGCCTATTGATTTTGTTGCTATCATCTGTACAAACTTCCTCAACAGATATTTTTTGCTCATCCTTAGAGCTTGCCTCCGCCATGTTTTTTTGTGTTTATGAATGCTAAACTCACCAGGCTAAATTTATTTATTTATTTATTTTATTTGTCCCGCGCCTTCGACGTGAGCACAACTTTGTGTTCTAGGCGGCAGGTTGGGATTTTGGGTTCATAAAAATGGTGGTGGTGGTGGTTGATGGTAACCATAAAGGTACAAAACCTCCCGTCGATTCCCACTGAACTCAAGAAACAAGTTGAACGACTCATGTGGGAAGACCAAATTTAAGGTTGGCGATAAACCATTAGGCTGGAGACAATGGCAACCTTGTCCTCAGTTATTGTTCAATTCCGCGCTCTGCTCTCAAACGAAAAAATGATTTTAGCGTCGCTATGACGTGTATTGTCGCTTATAATTATTGGCTTTCAACCTTTCAAGCAGGTCATTCTACTGATCATGCAATAGTTAAACTTGTTAATGAAATATCAAAAGCGTTTGACGAAAACAAGTACATGCTAGGAATTTTTATAGGTCTAAGCAAAGCATTTAGACACCGTAGATCACAAAATTCTGCTAGAGAAACTCAAACATTCGGTGGTTTGAAAGTTATTTATCCAATAGAAAACAATACATTTCTTTTGACGGTGGAAGTACAAATTACAAAACAATCATCTGTGGAGTTCCACAAGGTTCTATATTAGGACCACTCTTATTCCTTATATATGTAAATGATTTAAACAAAGCTTCGAATATTTTACATTCAATTTTATTTGCAGATGATACAAATCTGTTTTATGCACATAAAGATATAAAAACATTATTTCGCACAATCAATAATGAACTCTCTAAGCTGGCAGAATGGTTTAAGGCAACAGACTGTCCCTAAATATTTCTAAAACAAAGTACACATTTTTTCACAGGCAAAATAAAAAATATGATATACCATTGAAATTTCCTGATTTATCTATTAATAATATGAATATAAAAAGAGCACAATCCATGAAATTTTTAGGAATTATTCTTGATGAAAATCTTACTTGGAGAGAACATATAAATATTTTAGAAGAAAAAGTCGCAAAGAATATTGGCATCCTTTTTAAAGCAAAATTTCTACTAGATCAGAATTGTTTAAAAAACATATATTCTTCTTTCATTCACTGCTATCTAAATTATGCAAATATTGCGTGGTGCAGCACCAACGCTACAAAATTGACAAAATTACAAAATAAACAAAAACATGCAATCAGAATTATTTTAAATGTTGACAGATACACTCACTCCAGAGAGTTTTAAAAAAAGCTCAATGTACTAAATGTATGCCAACTAAACATTTATCAAACTCTTATTTTTACGTTTAAGCTTAACAATATGTTACCAAGAGTATTTAACAACATGTTTCGGTAGATACAACATAAATATCCATCCAGATTTTCACTTAAAAGTTTTTTTCAACCTAAGATTAATTATACAATCACAAAGTTCTCTAGAACTAGCAGAGGACCTAAATTGTGGAATACATTTCTTGATAACGACATGAAAACTATTTCATCACTTAACGAATTCAAACATAAACCAAAACTCCTTATTATCTTCAATGCTTACCTTTATATAGGTTTGGGGGCTTGGTGATAAGGCTATTATAGCCTTCTTCTCGCTCCTGCCATTTTTTAACCACTTTAGCTAACCTTTTTAGCATATGCAATCATATCTCTAGATTATACGATATAATAGCTTAAGATTTGTATCTTATTTTTACGGAAAACTGTAAATTCTTCAACGGCGAAAGGAGGAAAAAAGAAACTAATTCTAAAATGTGGAGGATTACAAATCCCTTTTCTGCAGGACTTCAGAAGAGTGTCACACAAGCAAATTTATCCCGTGGAATTTTTCACACACACTTTTCACACTCACTTTTGCTGAATGGAACCTGGGGACAAGGTTGGTGTCCCACAAGGGCATCTATAAACATCGATAAATAAATAATCTTCACATAAATTTACAGTGGATATTGGTTCCAAGTGTAACACTATCGTTACAAGATAGACATATACATTTGATTCCTTTGAATATAGAATCAAAACAATATGTTAGATTGTCCTGATACGTTTGTATTTCTATATTACAATCAAAGTTGAAGCCCAATCTCGTTCCCAGGGCTTCTTTTTCGCATTCTGACATGGCTAGCGTGCCAACACGTATATCAAAAAAGCAAAAAGAAGCTTGGGGATGAGATTGGTTGAAGCCAACAAAAAAGTTAGATTTTAGGAATATTGGTAGACGTAACAATCATGTGTCTCTCAAAGAGAAAGATGTCTGACAAGGTTGTTTAGAATTTTTATCACATCAACTGGCATCCAGAAAAAATGTTTTTTTTTATTGTTTCATTTTTCAAAATAAAAGAACCCGTTGTAGCAACTCGACTGTCCATTCCTCGTTTTGATTGGCTGACAACGAAGCTTCAGAACTTTCTCAACAGCTTGTACTTTTCAAGATATCACCCGAACAGATAGTTAATAAATGATCTCTTCAGACAACCTCGTCCCCAGGGCCTCGCCGTCCCGGTTATCGAAAAGAGACAACATCAGGCGCTGGACAACAGGTTGGTCTTCAGAAGTTTTTTTTAAAATACCAACAATTAATTTCTTGTTTTTTCCACCATGAATGAAATTCAAAGCTATAGGAGGAGCAGAAAGCAGAACGAAAAACATAAATAATTGTTTTCCTCAAAAATAATAAGCATACAATATCCTAATAAAGGAGTCCAAAATATTCAAAAGAGACAAATAAGTTATACACATTAAAAACTATAGCTATATTCCTAAATACATTCCTCTCTTCCAACATGAGTCGTAATGTCAAACATATTTTAAAGTTACATTTCTAGAAAAAAACACATAACACACCACATACAAAACACATGCTCCCGACGACGTTATTTTCGCAAAAAAAATTCAAATTTTAGTACAATTAACTCTTAGCAACTCGAATCCCCAAAAGAACCAAGGAAATGGTTTTAAGTTGAGTTGTTGAAAACAAAGCCATCGTTTGAAGTATAGCATAACATGCATATGTTCCACAAAAATGATTTGCAGCTACAACGGCTTACACCACCATGTGTATATGGCTGATACGAATCGCCGTCCCGATGTCAAAAAGATACAAGATGCTCTGGGGACGAGGTTGTATGGCTGGATATTTTACTTGTGGTCGTTACAAGGTCTTGATTCCTCTTTTTCAGTAAAAAATCTGAGTTTTTCAAAATCAATCGGAGAAAAAGCAAAATGTGAGCCCGTTTTTATTACAAGGAAAATAGGACTGCGAATACTGAAACAAATCAGGACCATATTTCAAATAAAAATAGTGGTTAGTTTGGACAAACAGTATTCATAGCAGTATTTTATCAGCAGTAATTGCTACCCTTTCTAAATTGGTGTCCGAACTCGAGTACAATTCACTTTTCTTGTAAAAATGGTTCCAAAAAACAAGCTTTAATGTTGTTCGAGGCTCGGTGTATCAGGTGATTTTTGGATATATTTTAAAATAATAAAAGTTCGAGTTAACCTGTGTTCGAGTTACCAAGAGTTGACAAATTCTAGCGCAAATAAGGCAGCTTTAATGGAAAACTTCGTCTTTGCTTTGGTTTTACGTATGAAAAATTTCATTCACCTCAATAAAGGCAACACTTCTTTCACATTTTTACTCAATGTATTTTTACAAATACATTTTTACAAAATGCAAAAATGTTTTATAAAAAATCGATTTTTCAATTCGTCCAAGCATTCCTTTAAAAATCCCTCCAAAAATTTTACAAATGTTAACTAATGTTTTAACATTTTTTTATCTACATCAGGTTTCTGGAGAATAGGTTGTTCTTTGTATTAAGTTAGGATGCTTCAAAAATGTATCAAACAGTTTTTAGATTTTAAAACAATGCCTTCTTTTTTTTTAGGTAATTTTTCAGGGAAACTGTTATATCAACCTAGATTTAACGCATGACATTTTGTAATTTAAAATAATGTTGCATCAGCCTGTAATTTTAGTCACATTAACTTAGAAGCATACGTTTCTGTGAGTATATTCCTCAAATTTGTTTATAGCGATGTTGCTATCAACAGGTTCAATGGTCGTCAAAGGTCAAAGTTTTAAAAAATTAGGATGCTGGATTTCAACTCAAGAATAAAACGAACCAAAGGAGAGCAAGACACTTTAATTTGATTAACTATTCTGCTATTTAAACTTTTCTTTCTATAATTTATTCTCTTCTCTGTTCACAAGAAAAGTTGAAAAGATTTCAACTTTCAGTTTAAATCGGAACGAAATTTTATTAACCAATCAGATTACATCAATAACATTTGTCCAATCTGTTCTTGAGTGGAAATCCAGATTAGAAGGGGTTTTTTTTGCACGTTCTTTAAACGTGGGTAATTCATTATTTCAAAGAGAAACAAGAAAACGCTTGCAGTTTTAAAACTTGGCTACAAACCTGGACATAATGTATTGGGAAAAAGGGCGGAATTTCAAAGATCGTAACCACAAGCAGTTTTATTTAACATGCACTGTGAGCCTGTCAATGTTCACAGCGGACTTATGTTATTTGGTTAGATCCAACATCTTACAAGCTGCTGATTTTTGCTGACGCCAGCCATGCCCAATTCCACCATATTTCGGACCTATCCGCGTAGTTGGAGTGAACTGTTCCACAATGCGGACATTGTGGTAAGTGCAGCTAGCGCAATTTCGACGTTGTTTACTTGGCCTACATCCTCTGCTAAGGTAGAACGTTCGCAGCCTACTGGCTGCAGTATAATGGACAACTGATGCTGTTTGCCAATTTCGAAGAAGAGTTAAAAAACGGACAATTTCCCAAATATTGTTTTCGGGGTTGTTAGCTTTTGACAGAATATACATTGTCGTTTATACATTACTTAAAAGTTTAACCATTATTTTGATTGAACGATCGAAAAATTTCGATAGATAAAATTTTCCTTCGCTTTAATGTGCACAGTTTAACAATATATTTCAGTGCTCCTCGATACCTATCAATACGAACATTTAAAAATCACCTAACTAGAACTTGGTATCTCGCACTGCTTTCTAAAATAAATTTATTGTCCAAAAAATGACTAATTATTGGTACCAACACCATTATATACAAGAAATGTTTTTCCTAAAAAAATTTGATTCTAACCAATTTTCCACAACATTTACAGATCCATATTACTCCGTTATCCAGACTTTATCTAATAGTTTCATAACTTGTTCGTAAATGGTAAAGACAAAGGCAACATCAAAACAAACACGGCCAAGTCTGGGCACCGTTCCTTTGTAAAATCTAAAAATACAGGTGTTAAGAATACAAGTTTTATAAAATCAAAGTAGTTTTAGTCTCTTTTTCAGTCTACTCTGAGACATGCTACAAAGCGTCAATTAATTATTTCGAGATTAATTTTCGCGAATTTCGCAAAAATATTACATTTGTGAAATTCGTGAAAATAAGCAGTAATTGACCACATATTATTCATCAGGTCTTATATATAGCTACAATTTTTCTCTTTCTTTAATGAACATTTTTATTGCCCGTGATTCGCGAAAAATTCACTTAGTACTCATTAGCGAAAATTTGTCATTAGCAAAATCACAAAAAATCTATTCGCGAAATTCAACCTCATCATGGCATTTCACTTTGGTAAAGGCTCCTCTCCTTTAGGCAGAATATTCCGAGAGGATTAATTTTAATTGGCTGGTGGTCAATTTTTGTCCGTTATTTAGAGGTGCCCGCTTTACGAAGTGTTCGTTAATTACAGGTGTCCGCTTTTCGGGGTGTGTGTTAATTATAATGTACTTGATTATTTCGCTTCGCACGGATTATTTCGCTTCGCACGGATTATTCCGCATGGTGGAGATGAGCCTTTTGAATAAACCAACATGTAGCAATTCAAAATATTTCGTAGGTAAATTACTTACGCTCGAGCACCCTCCTCCTTCCATGTTTTCATAACACAGTCTAGTGTATTCTTATATCTACTAGCCTCTAAACCCTATAAAAAACGAACGTAGATGATTTAATACTTAAAATATTTTACAACTTTTTAGGAAATATCTATATCTATATATCTCTATAATAATAGCCGCATTTTGTCTGTCTGTCCCCAAGAAAAGTGTTGTGCAACGGGCACTCGACATAGCGAGTAAATTAAAGACGGGCGACCCCGTGTATTTTTCTCACGGGTTAACGACTAGTCTATATTATAATAACCGTATATGTCTGTCTGTCACGCAAAATATTACCGCAAGTAGCGAGACGCACGCAATGCGGTATAAAAAAGACCGCGACAACAACTTTCACTGCTATTTTTATTACAAGATTTTTTATAAAAGCGCTTGCGTTATTTAGGCATAAACCGTCAATATAAATAATTATGCTATGAACTAATTAAAAGTATACGCAACATAAAAAGAGAATATGACCATAATAGCCGGATTAATTTCGCTGAGTGAAAATAATAACAAATTAACGTTAAAGTTTTTCCATTAAAAAATCGAAGAAAATACGTTCGAGTTTCATGTCAAAGTTACTGACTCCTCTCTTACACAAGGGCCATTTTTTTCTCGCAGAGGAGGTGATATAGCACTTCAGCATAATTTATTATCGAAGTTCTTGGGAGTGTTGCTTTATATTGAGACATATTCTGTAGTGCCCTTGTACACGTGAGCATATTCACTAACATAATAATTTACAATTTACTTTTCACCTCACTAATATCATACCTGCATTCTTGTTTTCACCACATCAACAGGAGTGTTTCCAAACACACTAGCAGCTCCAGCTATTCCACCAATTCCAAATGTTTTAATAGCACCAATCTCTTTTGTGTTATCGCCCCCTTGCAAGTAACTCTTCAGATTATTGTAAACGAAAAATCGCATCGCCTGATTAGAACCTTGTTTAATAATGGTAGCTGTCAATCCTTGATATGTACCTCTAATACCTGAGATAAAGAAAATTTAATTGTTTAGATATTTTGTTTACCAAATCTAAAACAGAGTATTCAGTGTTTGAACATCTTTGCAAAGATATTCATTTGTAAATAAATTACTTTTCAAAGAACACACAGAAACTCCTTCCTTCAGTGACTACAACCAACAAATGTCATACCTTCAGTTTTTATAATAGTCCATACTCCACTGAAAAAGCCTCTGTATTTTGGATTAGGTTGTGTCTGATCATGAATAAACTTTACTTTTACTGTTTCCATTGGACATACAATTAAAACAGCCTCCGCTACACCAGCTCCTAAACCGCATGTTAAATTTCCAACTTGCGTCAGTCTACCTCTGGAATCTGCCATGTTATTCCGCAAGAATTCGTAGACTGAAAATCTAAAAGAAAGAGCTATTGAAAATCCCAAAGTTATTACAATTGCAAGGTTAAGTTGAAAAAACTTATTTTATAACAAGAAATTTGAACTGCAAAAAAAAATGCAAAAATAATAACGAAACATAATACCTAATAGAAGCCTTGGGAATAGAACCATAGAGTAAAGAACTTAAACCTCGATACAATCCAAGAAATCCATGTTCTTTTACTGTAACAGTGGCGCAGTGAAGGGGTCCTTTGTATTTGGGTACTTCAGCTCGCGAATCAAGCTGAAGTTGAGTTTTAACATACTCAGTTGGAAATGTACAACAAATCTCAAGACCACCAGCAATGCCACCTAAATCAAAACAACATAAATTTGCTTAGGTATAGAAGAGATGTTTGACCAAAAAAAATATCTCAGCAGATTGAAACTGCTTTGTGTCACACAACGTTGGTAACGTAAAAGCGTGTGTGTGTCACACACTAGACAGAGTGATTCATTGTGTGGTCACATTGGTTTCGAAGGCAGTTTGGGAAAAATCAAAGTACCAAGAGAATAAACAGATAGGCTGTCTACTTTGAAATACTTGTAGTGTAAATATATATACTGTATAAATATAGCAAATTGCTATTTCTTTCGGTGTTCTGAAGGCAACATGGTTTCCCCTCTTTATAAAGGAGGGGGTTCGACTTTCCAAAATTTTATAAAAATAGGAGGTTAAAACTTTGCCAATAAAAAGGGTGGGATTAAACTAATTAGGCGGTAAAAAGAGTGACATTGCCCTATATTCCGGAGTAAGTTTTTGCTTGTAAGACAGATCATTTAATTTAACCCTGAAACAGTAATTGCTCATTTTTTGTACTGTTTTAGTTTGCAGCCAGTTTCTATTTCTTTCTTTTAAAAGTTACATCCTGTTTATTATTAATATATCTAAATTCATGTTTCTGCCTGTCAAAACCTATTAGAAAAAATCATTTAAAGTTGACGATTGTGAAAAGATTCAATAAACTCAGTAAACTATGCCTGTGGCAATATTCTAAATTAGCTATGTTTGGAAATTAGAGAGACTTATCTATGCATTAGAGATCTTGAAAGAAAGAAAGTTCTAAAAATACATTGTGTTTCAGTCACATTTGGGGGTTATGAAAGGCAGAGAAAGTAGACAAATAGAATTAGCAGGAGCAAAATCTAATCTGCTAGAACTTTTTCTCCCTATCAATTTATTGTAACTATTTAACATTGCTTTTTGGTAGGTTCCATATAGTTTTTTAACAACAATAACAAAAACACGCTTTCTGGTGTCTTTGGATATGAGTTCAAATTAATAGGGTGTTTGTGTTACATATCCATTACAGGACAAAGATAATAGCTTGACTTAAATAATAGGGGTTGGGGGTTGTAATCTTAAAATAAGAATGGTAGGGTTACTAATAATAGGGGGTTGTTTAAAAATAGGGGGTTCTGACCCCTCTACCAACTATGTGCAAGAAAAAGAGATACTTAATCCCATTATCATTAGGAAGTGTATCACCACCAATGCATAAAGGCAAAGGGACCACATAAATTGTTACCGATAACTTTGAGTTATAATTGAATATTCAAGTTTTTGAGAGTCACCTGTAGTTATTCACTAAAATGGTATAGATTCTGAATACTCCTCCCTCTTTTAGAAGGAGAGCTGTTAAGAGGAGCCATTAAAACAAGTTATATGACCTTACACAAGGCACAAAAATGATATAATGAAAATCTTAGACCTTTATAAAATCATAAGCAAACAATATTAAAACATAAACATACCAGCCATAATAGCTTTTATTGGATGCTTCTTTCTGGCAGCACCAGTTGGAGCACTCATTAGTGCCGGTCTTTTAACAAGAGTAGACTGTTTTAAGTTGCTCTTTGTTGTGTCATCATCCATTTTGTTTCAGGTCTCACTAAATGTTAAAAGTTTGTAACCGTTTAAGACCACTTTTTACAATTAGGAAAATTGTTTATGTCAACTTTTTTTTTAGTGGATGTCAAATATATTTTAAGCGTAAGTTTTTGATTAAAAACATGACATGTTTTAGGAACAACGGTGCATATGAGAGAGATATTGGTATAAATAACCCTGCACATTATCTTCCCAAGTGCTGCAAAGACGATGGATCGAGTGGGACTTGAACCCACGACCTCTTGCTTGCCGGGCGATTGCTCTACCGACTGTGCTACTGATCCGATGCTATCTCTCTAGCACATGTAGTAGATGAGGCAAGGATACTACCTCCTTGCGACATACCACGAGGGCGAGGCGTATGTCCTCCTTGCGACATACCTTTCTACTAACACATACCAACGAGATATCACCGAATGATGCACAATCGGAGCTCAAGTACCAACCGACCAATCAAATTTGCCGCACTTGTTAAGCTCTTAGCACCCAGGAGAGGCACTTGCCCAACGGAGCCCAGAACTAAGTCCATCATCAGCCTATGTTATAGGAACAACGGTGCATATGAGAGAGATATTGGTATAAATAACCCTGCACATTATCTTTCCAAGTGCTGCAAAGACGATGGATCGAGTGACATGTTTATGTTATGACATGTTTAGTTAGTAAATCTAGAATAAAAATATTATTGTCTCACACATTTTGCCCAATTGGCATAGAGACATTTGAAAAATGTCTAAATCTGGTTATTTTGTCTGCTTTTAAGACTTCTGTTATATGTCTAGGAAAAGACAATTTTTAGAAACCTTGATTAAACTTTAATATTTTTCTAAAAATCACCAGCAGTGATTGTACAAAAAGTTATACTTTTCAAAGAAATTTTTTAAAAAGATGTTTAAACATTTAAATAAGAAAAAAACACACATCATCCAAATACTGTATGCTGAGGTGTAAAAGCTGTTAAAAATGTTTAATGTATTTTTCTCTGATTTGATTTTACAGGGGTCCTTGGATATATATTAATAAGTTCCTTTGCTAAAAGTAATAATGCTCCGAGGAAGAGAGTTGGCAGCAATGTTACTGACAACCAGAGGAAAACATATCATATTTATTGTTTTGTTTGTTTATTTAAATTTGGGCTGCTTCAAAGAGAAAAATCATGTTTTTTTGACATAAAAATCCAACCAAAACAAATGTGAAAAAAAATAAAATAAGTATTTTGAGACAAGATTGTACTGAACAAGATGACATTTATCTGATAACTTAGCTTAGGTCCCAATAGAGTATACTTTGTTTTTTAAAAAAACAGAACCTTTTTTAAAAAACATCAATCTTTCCTCTTTTTGTCAATAAAAATACCAAGTGTTTTGGTATAAACATTGTGGCATTAATCAATATCAAAAAAAGTATAAACCAACAATGAGAATTTTTAATTTTTTGCCATAATATTTTAATCTATAATTTGATCATTTTAGATCTAAATCCATGATAAAATATGTTCATAGAGCTATACAGTAGAGACAATTAAACACTAAACAAGAAATCAGACACAAAACCTGCTGGACAGCATCTGAAAAAAGAAAAAATATTAAATTTTATTACTAAGGTTGGACTTTTATATTCATCTCTATAGTTGTGGACGTAATTGATTGATATGTAAAGCCTCGAGGGTCATTAGATGGTTTACCGATTTTGACTTCAATGTTAACATGATGGACGTCATCCATTGAAAATGAATGTTCACAGAAAGTCATGTGAATAGCTACTGGTGCATTTTTCCTTCGATGTTCTTAAAAATTCTAGTGATCAGATGTCGACATGTTTGGCCGACATAGCACAAATTGCATCAAGGACATGTAATTTTGTAAACAACACTATTTTTTAGAGATTTATCTATGGATGATTTTAGTGACGATAAAACAGATTTTGATTTCTTCAAAGTAGAAATAACCTGACATGGATCGTTGATTTTCACAAGAGATTTCTCAAATAAATCTGAAATCTGCCCTCTGTATTCAATGAATAACATTTCTTATCTTCTTCTTCCTCCTTTTTCTCAGACTCAATATATACATTCTTTTTCAAATAATTTGTTCAAAGTATCTCTTATAATAGAATCACCAAAGACTTTGGATACTGATTTCACCAAAGACTTTTTGGATACTGATTTCTCCAAAGAATCGTTTTTGCTCCCTTTAGGCTTTTGTGAAGAGTTTTGTAAGAAGACACCTTTACGATAATTCAATTGTACATGCATTCCTACGGCTCTCCATCGTTTTACAATATCAGGAAAAAAGGAGGTAAAAACATGTTTTTATAAGAGTTTGTAAGAGACGAAAGTGTGTTTTCTCCAGTTTTTTAACTTCCTTCGGATCAATTTCTTTCACATTTTCAGGAAACGTTAATAATAATAAGATATATATACAACTTATGTGTACTTTTCATTAAAAACAAAAAGCGACAAGAAAAGTTATCAAAAAAGAATGTGTTTTCTCCTTATAAAAGTGTGATGTTTACCTCCTCCGATCGCAAAATAAGCTGCGATATGGAGTGTTAGTTTTTCCGAATTATCGTAAAGGTGTATTGCAAGCTCTGAAGATCCTGTGACTCATACCAAATAATAAGGATCAAAAATTTATTTCAGAAAAAAGTGTGTAAAAATTGATAGATAGGTTTTTTAGATTACAAGCAGAATTCAAGGATGAACTAACCAATAACTTGGAGTCACTTATAACTCAGATTATAACATGGCATTTGCTTTTAATTGTATCCAGTTAATTTAAAGATTCTTTTAAAGTTTTTTCCTACCAATGACAGGCTGGTCCTCAGATAAAATGACCGAGACAAATTTGTGACGTCCGCCTTCTGTTGAATTAACAGAATACCAATCAAGCTTTTTTATATTAGCTAGCAAAAGCAGATGAGATGTTTGCAATAAATCGTCAAATTCATAATTCAAAGAAAACAATGGAAATTGTTTTAACTTACTGAAATTTGTTGAGTCAAAATAAATTGTTGTTTAGCAACGGTATAACTACGGTAGCCTTTCTGTTTGCAACGCCAAGTGACTTCTCTGCAGTGCCCTTTTCGTGCCACACAACTCACACTTACAACTACACAACATCTACCATCTTGTTTGTTATTGTGTTCGGATCGGCGAGAAAGCTAAAATATTTTAACGCGCAAACTATTTTTGTATGACCACCAACTAATTAAATTAAGCCAAAATCGAAAGTGAAACCAAACAAGGCAGCGATTGGCTCCCCTGGACTAACTTTGATTTTAAAAGTAAAGGGGTAAAATTACTTAGTTTGTTTTGTATTATTATCTGCTTTTATTAACTTCCTATCTATTTTCACTTTTGTAGCTAACGTTTGTTGATTTCTAAATATTGTTTCGGTTAGAAATAGAAGATACTTCCTATTCCAAATCTTTTTGAAAATGTTTTCTGGATCATTTTAACCTTTTTCTAAACCTAACTTGAAAACTTTCTCCATACTTCAAGTAAGAGTTCTGTGTGTTTTTATAATAAGTAGCAATGATAGGTAAGAAAAAATTATTTTTTCATGTTTTTGTCCAAATCCACTTTTGAGTATTGTCCTTTTGTTTTTCCCCATTCAGAGTAGTCGTTAAGGCTTTTTGGGGGATATGCTATGATTGGAACTTTTTTCCTATGAGGCTTAGGAGAATATAAGTTTTCCGTTGGCTTAATACATAATACTCTTATGAAGAGTCTTTGAAGAGTCACAAGTAATTGTGGAGCAAGTTTTCTGCCAATAGACCTTATAAAAGTGGAAAATTTTTATGCAAAGAAAGTAAATACAATATATCTGCTATTACACTGTGACTTAATTAGCGACAAAGAACAAAGTTGCATATATATGCACCAATGTTCTTTGCACATAATACTTATACTTCTTGAATAAGGCCCTTTAGTATTACATTTGTTCATCACAAATAAAATTTCAGAGAGAATCAAATGTTTATTTTGAGATGTTTGTATATTTCTCTCTGCTTTCTTCTTTTAAATTCCACATGTTACATTTCACAGTACAAATTTACCTTGTTGTCATTTCTGTTATAGCAAGTTAAATAAATATATACAGAGAATTTCACACCTTATACATTTGCTTTAGTATGTTTTCAGTTCACTTTTTGATACGATTAATTGACTTGTGGTGATGGTGTTTTGTAATTCATGAGTGTTTGATAAAAAAATATGTATATACATCTTTTAATGTTTTGAAAAATTAGATTTCGAACAATTTTTGCATGCAACCAAAGTTATTACTTTAAAGGCTTAAGTTTTAAAAATTACCAATAACTGCAGCAGAATAGAGAGTTGTTTTTAGTTAATGAAATTGTTTTCGATCTGTTGATCATGAATATAAAAATTGTTGCATCAAAATGTTGCTAAATTATCCTATAAAACTTTCGAATTTAATTGCAAGAGCTATATATTTTTTGTTGTTGCCATGTTGTTGTATTCTTCTGTCTTAAATTCATGCTATATTTTTTAATTTTTATACATAGCTACATCAGTAAAGATCAATAATACATCCAGGTTCTAACACAAAGCAAAAACGCTATCTATATCGCCTTGCTTAAGCAGATTTACCCATTAAATCTTAAATTTTTCTTCTTCCATTTTATTTTTTATTAATTTTTAAAAATTGTTTTTGAACATATTTTTTTCTTTTCAACATACTACTGACTGGTTTGTTATTATTTTTTGTATTATGGTAGGACATAAAATAATTTTGCTTGTGTCTATAGTGATAAAAATATTTGTGTCACAAAAATGTTTTTAGCTTATTCACAAGATGTGTCAATATTTGTAAAAACAGATGATTGTATCCTTTGTGTTTTAATTGTAAGTTTATCTTTGTGTGAACAGAACATGAATGTTTTACTTACAAAGTGAAATTATAATTGTTTAGAGTGCATTTAAAATAGAATCTTTTGTTCAATGTGAGGGAAGAGAGAAAATCTGCAAAAGTTTTTATTTTATAAGTTTTTATTTTGTGGCAGCCCATCAGAAAAAATGTGCTTATTTTTAAATACATAGTTTGTTTGTTTATTTATTGTTGGCTTTAGTTAATACAATGTTTCTTTACTTGAAAGGAATTTCAGTAATGCATTTAATTGTTATACAGCTTTAAGCTTTAAGGTCAAAATACAAAGCAGATGCTTATTGAGCAGTAGTGGGGAAAAGAAAGTAGAATCATTTATAAAGTTTATCAAAGATTTATATGTTTTTGTATTTTTATCACATTCCTTGTCATCTTTTACCATGGTATTTCTGTCATTGTTTTCATTTCTGTCATTTATTTATATTTTTTCACATTTCAGAATATTTTTTACAATGAGCATATACATTGTGATTTCTTAGGGACTTGTGTTACCCCTAATTAACCTAACTGTGCATTGATATATTATTAAAATAACTTTTTTGTCCAGTTCTTTGTTTGGACTTCAAAAGCAAGGTTGTGCTTTTAATATGACATAAACCTATGGAGGAAGATTTTTATTTTACCACAAGCATACAAATTGATAAATGCAATCCTGTAGCACTCAAACATGTCATTCTAGTTGCAGTTTGCATTATGAGTCATATACGAAAGTTTAAGTAGATTATACTGGATGTTAATGTTAACAAGTAAGCTGCAATCACACGATTTTTTAAGCATCTTAACTAAGTGAACTAACATATATTTTATTCAGCTGTGCAATTACTAAAAATTTGCTGTGTATAAGTTTTCATGAAGAGTGTTAAGAAATAATGTTTTTATGGATGTTTTAATTTTTTTAAAAAAAAACATTAAAAAATTGCTTCATATATGTCTGAAATGAGTTCATCCATCTTTCGTAGGTAGATTTTAATTTTATAATAGCTTTCCTGAATTGATAATTTGGTTTTCCCTATTTTTTTTACCAAAATCTTTGCTTTATTATTGACCCTTCTCAAAAGAAAACAACAAAACATCATTTTCTACAAAATTTGTACAGAAGGGAAAACATTGAAATATATATAATTCAAAAATTTAGGTTACTTTTGACCATAACGGGTTAAAAATAAGTCTTTCAAATAAAAACATGAGACACACTGGAAGAGTACTGTATCATTATTTTTTTAACACCATGAAAGTTATTACGCAACACAACAATGTTTTACCAATATCATGTATCGCTAAACTGGAGATCACATATAGAAGCTATTTATATTTTTATCTAAGTGTTCAATGTCATTAACGGCTTAATTTTTTATACTTTGACACCTGTACTATATTGACCTTAAAAATGTTTCTTGTTAAATATCGAAAAATTTAATGTATTTAAAATCAAGAATTTGGTCTTCAAAATCAGTTGCATTTTTATTACTTGTAAATAGGGTTATGAAAAGATTTCTTGTTGGTTGCTTCTCTAAACTAAATTGAAAATAAAATTTTTGATTTTCGTCAGGTATTGCTAAAACACTGATGAAATTCTGTTCGTTGCCATGGAGAGAATGGTGGGCTTTCGTAGATCTCAACCAGATGTCAATGTGTCTCGATTATCCAAATCATCAAAGCTCTTTTTCCTGCTGAATATTATGCAAGGTAACAAATCGTCTTCTTGGAAAAGTTTTTTCTTATGTCCAAAAATGACAATTACAAAGGCTCAACAAGTCCTAGAACACTTGGAGAACCCTGTAAGATTTTGACTTCACAGAGGGATAAACAATGCAAATTTGTTTAATATTTATATTATATATATATTGAGTATAGGTACGCCGTCGGCTAGTTCATAAACTTCTGAAATCTTCTCAAAATGTTATAGTCTGCTCAGCTTTCATTATATTCTAGTTGTCATTGTTGGAGGTATCCAATCATCAATGATGTATCTTGGTGACTACAGCTCTATAAGCACTGGTGTAAGCACTGGTTTTCATGACCATCAGTTTCTAACTTTACAAAGATAATCTTTTTATAGAGATTGATTCTGTTTTTATTTATATTTAGGGTATGGGTCCGGGGAGACGAGTTTACATGGGTTTGTTCGCAGGTGCCGTTGTTTATTCATGTTTCTTATGTTTGTTTGCTGTAAGTATATATTTCTAACTTTTTTCAAAACAATCTTTGCCAATATAAGAAATGTATACAAACTGTATCAACTTCACGGTTCTTCTTTGCTTTTCTAATAACAACACGTGGATTTAATCTGATTTCTGTAAACTCTTGTATTATCTCCCTTATATGTGCACTGAAAGTCCTGCCATATTCTATTTTTAGGTTAAAAATGAAAACTTTTTGGAGATAATTGCGTTTGTTGTCCAAAATTTTGGCTACATCGTATACAGTTCAATTCAAGGTAGGATTCAAATTCACTGCTACTTATTGTAAGTGCATTTGACAATATATGTCTTACAACAAACCCTTTTTTGTCTTTAGTATATCATATCAACTATAAAACATACGAAGATATCGAGATTCGTAAATCAAAACAGCTTTCTGTTTTATCATTTTTAAACGTAAGTGCAACGTTAGTTCTCCCATTGATAAGTTCGCCATATTGGTATTTACGTCAAAAGAGATTGTCTGCAATGCGAAAATAGAATTATAAAAGGTGTGCCGCATGAAGAAGATATTGAAAAATCTGCTATGTGAAAAATAAATTGAATTTCCGCCATGTAAAATAGTAAGCGATCAGGGCGTTTGATTACCTCACTTGAAAATTGCAGTAGCTGAGTTTTAATCTATATGGCGTTGAGTAACGAAAATAAAATTAAATCGCTCCTCAACTTGTTGGCCAATTACGCCCTTTGTTGTAAGGCGACAAACGTAGTAAACCTCTAATTTTCTTTCTTTTTTTATAACAATTCTGGTTATGTTACCAGTAAATAATCCTGGTACTTCCTTTGCACGATCCCCAACGCCCTTTTTATGCGCAATGAAATAATATTGCATTTTAAACTTTCTCTTAGATTTTGTAACGAGTGTGATTTTTAAGGATGTGTATTTTTTTGATGCAATATATACAACTGTAATAAATTTATGCATTCTGAAGTCCTAATGGAGCTACAAGAAGTTTGAAAACAAGTTAAAATCTTAATATATGGTAAATAAATAAATAAAATTGCGATACATTGCAACAAGCAATGTATCGCAAGTGATCAGTCAATGTATCCCAAAATGAAGCTGTTAATTTGTCATAAGTATTGTATCTGTCAAATAACTTTAAACATAAGCAGGAGGTTAAAAGTTACAAGGGTTAGAAGGTTTTGCCATCCCCTCTCGCTTACTGACTGGTCTGACGAAAACTGTTTGTCTCGTTGTCAGATATACAAAAAGAGACAACTGGTCCTGGGATCGAGTTAGCGAAGTGTCTTCGATATGAAAGTCTTCGCCTGAGGTTGTTCACCTTGTTCACATCTTTTGTTTAGTTTTTCAGCTTATTGGTAATGAACGCAATGTTTACTTATCTTGCGTTCAAATTGTTTGTCGAATATGGTTGGAAGATCTACAAAAGAGTTCGATTTAACATTAAGCTTCGAGGTATGCGAAACTTTGTGAAGTTGATCGGTTGCGCATCTATATGTGTGTTTTACGTTACGTTTCGCTTTTCAGCTGCATATCATTTTTACGAGTTGGTGATTTGTTTGATGAAGATGACAATACTCTTTGTGGTAGGTACAATGTTTTGTTGTTTTTGTTGTCATTGTTGTCTTGTTGCTGTTGTTGTTGTTGTTGTTGTTGTTGTTGTTTTTGTGTTCGTTGTTGTTGTTGTTGTTGATGATATTGTGGTTATTATTGTTGTTAATGAAAATGTTGCTTTATTGTTGTTGTTGATTGTGTTGTTGTTGTTGTTGTTGTTGTTGTCGATGATGATTTTTTATCGAGTTATCTCTTGACAGGTGATGTTTTCGATATGTTTGAATCGTACAATCTTCAGAGGTTTAGAGTCAGATGCAAATTTCATAGTAACACTTGCTATCATACCAACTTTTATCATTGTATGTAGACTAGCAGTTGCTGGGGTGAGTGGTTTCTACCATTTTGAATTAAAGGATTACTTGACTATGTGTCTTTTGCTTCTTATAATTCTGCTGTTTAGATTCATAGAGAAAACAAAGTTATCATGACTATGTTTGTTGTGGTGTTGCTGGTCGCTCAAGCGGGATACATTTACGAAATTCACAGGTTTGTGTTGTATCTGACACTATTTACAATTTTCCAATTCGCAAAACACGCGTTTTTGGATTTTTTTTCACCAGATGAATTTCTTTCACAAACATTTGTTTTTGCGATTAAAATATAATATTTCTCCACCGTTACGGAACCAAACTTTCATTACGTCGCTATTCGTAACTTTTTAGCATAGCTATTCGTCTCACGGAAAGCAATCTTAAGAAAGTTTTTTCTACCCACTATTTTTTTCCTTTTTTTACCTCAGGTTATATTCGATAGCGTTGTGTTTAACAGAATAGTCTTCTCTATCTTTTGGTTTATTTATTGCATATTCTATTTGTTATATATTTATATTTTATAACTTTAGGTTGTCATAAGCAGATTTTTTTCGCAGAATTTAATTTTGCGGATAGGAAATTCTTATTTATCTTTCGCAGGGAATTAAATTTCATTAATTTTAGCGAAAACTGCGAAATCCGCGAAAAATTCTATTCCCGCAAATTTTTTTTCTTAAAGTATTTAGAGAGCATTTGAACTTTTTTTTAGTATTGCGACGTGTTCGTCAACATACTGCAAGAACTTTTTCAAAAAAAAGAACGATGTTCCACAAGAAGTTGTAATTCACATTTTATACCTGGGTAAGTATGTCCATGCACTGGACGTCCAGTTCTAAAGGGCAGCATTTTGTTATAGATACTTTTTGTGTAACTATAACGCATGCGCAGAAAATTTAGTATTAAAATTTAAAGGGTACCTCCCAATTTATTCCTTTTTCACTAATTATGACGCGGCTACTAAAAAGAAATTCAAATTTCTTCTCTTATGAGTTGATGTCGCATTTTTTTAAAAATGTATAAAGCCATTAACACGACAAACAATACATTTTTGTGTAAAACACGTGTTTTCGTGAGGTTCCGTTTCTTCTCTTGAGAAGTTTAGTGCTTTGTATCTACATGTTGTAAATATTTTATCTGTGTTTATTTTATAATTCTTTTTTACAAAATATTTCTTACGAAAGGAATTGTGTCTTTCAAGATATAAACCTAAATAAGTTTACCGCTTCTAAAAGTGTTTTTGCGGTATCCCCTTTCCTCTCACATAATTTGCATAAAACTTCTAAATGATACTGCGAAGCCAAACTCTATATATACTACTTTTTTGGTACGCTACATAGCTATGATTCTAAATCACTTTTTACATTTATCTATTAGACACCTGCTTGACAAATATTTTATTAGGTCCCATACCTTTCAGAGTCTTAGATATTGGCCATTACTCGAAACTACCACTTCAATGTCTATTAAATCTATACAATCGGGAAAATTTAATAACTTTCGTTAGGATTATCTTTAGAACTTGAAACCCACAACACATCTTTATTTCATCAAAGGGGGATTCATTTTGCAAGGTTTTGTCACGTGATTTACCCTATTTCCCAATTTTTTTTAGATTTTACCCTTTTAAAAGTAAAGAAAAGATCAGTTTCTTTGGGCAATTTTTTGTCTTTTTCATGTGACTTAAGTAAAAACTTGAAAATATGTTAAATAACTTTTATTTGTCCACCAGAAATTTTAAACAGTATGTTAAAATTTGTTATAGAACTAAAGTAATTAAATTTTAAGCAGATAGTTGTATTTTGGCCTCCCAATAACATCACAGGAAAAGTGCTAACATAAGCAACATTTATTGGTACCATTTTGTTCCTTTTATGACATAGTGTGCCAAGTTTGATGCCACATTTTGAAAAGCCTATCAAAAGTTGTTAAGGAGGGAGGGGATCTGTCACTCCCCCAGATTTTTAGCTTTAAAATCCCAGTTTATTTAGAGGATTAAACATATAGAAATAATTCCTCCAGAATTATTTTTTATTTATTTTAATTTGTTTAGAACCCTATCAGCCCTTCTTCCAAAGGACTGTCTTGACAGTGGTGCTTTTTCACAACGCCCCTCTTTCACAATGCCCCTCTTTCACAACGCCCCTCTTTCACAACGCCCCTCTTTCGCAACGCCCCTCTTTCACAACGACACTTTTTACGCCGACCCTCATTGTTGTTATGTTTCCAATGTTTTGTATTCTCTATTCTTGCATTGAAATTTTGGAGAAAGTAACATGGGTACATTACGAATGTAAAATTTTTATTTTCAGGTTCAGTGGCGTTACTGTTCGTTTTTGTGTTGGCTCTAGCATCAGTAAAAGTTACTCGCAACTTTGGAATCGGACTTCGAAGTCATTGTAATGATGTATTTTTATTCTTTAACTATTCTGTTATTTTTATTTTATATTCCAGTTGTATTCCAATTAAAACCTTAACCTCCATGCTTGTTCTTAGTAAATATATTTTTATGTCATGTTTTGGTACCACTTAATTTCTGTTCGTTAGACGAGAAAAACATTTGATTTATTTGGCCCAAATCCGCATAAATAAGCCTTGCAAAAAGATCAGTCGCAGAATTTCTCCTTATATCGTATTTTTTATTTCATGTGGGACCTGAGCTATTGACTTTTTTTATTGTTCATATAAAAATACCTGTATTTCTCAATGATATGTTTGGCAAAAAACTGAATCTACTTTTGCCAAATTTACAGTATTTCCAGTTTCCGCACAAATTAAATCTGCATATTTTGAGACAATTTAGTCATCTGCAAAAAAATTATCCGCAAAATTTTTGAGCTGTCTCATCGGAGTGTGCTATGCTACAGATCTTCTGTTTATTACAGATGTTTGACCAGTTTTTCAGAGAGCACATTTATGATAGCTATTTCATTCTTTAGTTACTGGATCGACGAAAAGCTCGACGATACTCATTCTTGGCTTATCACAAGGAATTGTCAGTTCAATCATTCTCAACTCATCCGTTCAAAAAGAGAGTACCCTTGCGAATATACACGCCATTACGCAAGAGGAAAACGACTCGATTTCTTCTGACACGTCAGAAAAAACACGATCGTCGATAACTGAAGACTTCGACGGTTGTAATAAAACAGGTTCTAAAAGAAATATTTTTGAAGAGATCTCAACGTTATCGAACTTTGCTAGTAATAAATGTGCGTCCGGCGCCCTATTGGATGTTGATTTCCCGCCTAACGTTAAATCATCTTCATTACATGCTAAAATACCCACTCAACAAAGAGCGAGTGTTATTGCACGACTATCCAAACAGGCAACAGAAAAATTAAACACACTGTACATTGGGAGTAGTGCATCAACTGACACTATCTTTAAAGAGTCTTGTTGTTTGCCAAAGAAGCGGAAATCTTCGGACGCCTATTTGCCAGCTTATTGTTTACCAACCGTTTATGAAAATCTTTTTAGACAAACAGGAACTTCACGTACTGCATCACGTAGAACGAAAAAGAAAAAATCTATCCATGACGTACCATTCCCTGGTACGAGAAAAACCGCCATAATAACACCCCCGATGGAGTTTAGTAATAGTTTTTCCAGTGACAAAAAACGAGATAAAAACACATTTTACTCCAATTCAAATGCAGTTATTGTAGACCAACTGAATAAGAAACCAAAGAAAAGGAAACTTTCAGGCGACTTATTAGGTCTGCGTCAAGTTGGTAGCCAAATTGAAAATGTTAACACGCACCATCCACGTAACCGTACATATAGTGATACGTCTTTTGCATCGACTCGGTCACTTATTTCAGATGGTCAAAGTAGTGACATTCGCAGAAGATCTTCTTCATATAGCTCTATTTCTCCAAACATATATGGAAGATCCTCACTGGCTGCGATTTCAGAGTTGACAGCTATAGACGATGTTTTCGAGTAGGCTTCTGCATCCACTCTGCCGTTGTACGAGCTCACTTAATGTTCGTTTTTTTATCCTTATAAAAAGCGTGTAGCCATTTATACTTAAAAAGTTATTTTTGTTAGGGATGACGTGTTTGACCCACTTCTTTCGAGGTGTCCATCAGATTGGAAAAATAATTTTTTGCAAATCAACCAAAATTAATTCTTTCGAAATACAGTGTCTTTTTCTTGCAAAAATTAATTCCCGCGAAAATTAGTTCTCATGTAAGTGGTTAGTTACATTTGTTAACATTTCTGAAAGAACAAATGCAAATTTTTCGCCAATATATGCAAAATACATGATGTCTTTTATAGTAATAACCGTATTCTGTCTGTCTCTGCGCAAAATGGTACCGCAAATAGCGAGACACACGAAATGCGGTAAATAAAGGACGCACGATCCCGTGGATTTATCCATGGGCCACCGACTAGTACAAATATATTAAGCTTACAATTCATATTTTCTGTAAATTATCTTACGAAATATTTTTACCGAATCCAAGAGAGGATATATAAAATATATTTCCTAATTATGCCTTTTTATTGACATAATTAGGTCTTCCAAAAAATGTTTGTTTCTTTTTTTCGCCACTGTTTTGGACACAACAAAATATGCTTAACAACCTTTATTAGAACTGTTACCAAAATATACTCATGCAGAAAAATAAGAAATTTTAAGCTACACCACTTGGCTAGCATTGTGCATTAGTTGGTAACAGTCTATGTTGGTAATAAACCTTGTATTTGATGTTTCTTGTATGTGACTTCTTTATTTTTTTTATTTCCTCTTAAACAGACTTTATTTAATTATCTAGTTTGTCTAGTAAATTCGTTTCATATGTAACGTTGGTTTAGCCTAGGAAAATAGAAATAGAGAATCTTTATTTCTATACTCCTAGGTTTAGCCTTATTTCGTGTGTATTCTGGGATCATGAGGAAATGCGATATAATTAACACACTAATCTTTCCGTACCATTTTGATGATTCGTATGTCTTTAACATTGCCATTCGTCATTTTATTTCAACAGAAATTTAGGGTGATCTTTTAAGGCAATTTTTCTTCATTTTTATGTAAAGCGACCATAACAACTAGAAATGTCGCATTGATGTGTGTAAGTGAAGAAGAAAGGTAGCTAGATATCGCCTCGTTTTCATACTGTAAGCGATTACGTCATTCTCTTAATAAAATAAATATTATTTTGAACACGTTTAAAATTTGTGACTTTTTACAGCTTTTAGGATTTTGGACGTTTTTACAGGGACTTCTAGAACTTTAAAAATTGTTGATCATTGTGAAGAGTAAGCCTAGTTTTAAATGCATAGGAAGTACCTTCAAGTCATACTAATTGGTACTGTATTCAGCTGCCCCAAAAATGGCTGAGCACTTTTTCCTCAAAAATTTGACAAACTCAGGTGCTTTGTGAAATCAAAAAGTGTTAAAAACGTGAAAATGAAAAAAAGAGGTCTTTTAAATATAAAAAGAGCACAGTTTCCTAGCTGGATTGGAAGATTTTATTGCTGTATTATAATCTAGTTAAATTGCAAAATTTCCAAAATTTTCCATTTTTCTCAGCAATAACTATGTGTTAATAAAAATTATGACTTATAAAGTTCGGGTGAATAAACGTTCGCATTAGTATTATAATCACGTGAAAACTGACAGTTTGTATGTTAGGACTTACTCAAAGTATGTATATTTAAAATCGCAGATAAGCTATTCGTAACCTGAATGTTAACTATGATAGAAGATTGAACGGAAAGGTCAAATAGACCCCTGTTCCCGAATGTGTATTCTTCACAAATCATAGGCTGCGCGCGCATTTGGAAGATACTTTTGTAAACTCGTTATGGCGAAAGAAGGTATGACTGTCTATTAGATGTTACTCGTGTTGAGAGGTACCAAAATAGTTGAGAGTGGGTAAACAATGTTATTCTACTTCTTCTCTGCTTTTCATTAGGCGTTCAAATCAACCCTTTTCCCTCACGTGAAAACACCAGAAATGACTCTTCTTTCTACAAAATCATACTAACCGCTTTTAATTCTGAAAAGTGGATACTACAGGAATGAAAATGTGGTATTTTTTTAAAGCTAAAATTTGCTGACCACGACCATTATACATAGAGGAAAGAGACATTACGCGTAAAAAGTTTTTTTCTATTAAAACGTAGAAATAGTAAATAACTACACAAATGTAAATATGTTACAAATATAAATTTTGTTGGCATATCAACCTCATTCCCAGGGTATTTTGACTCTGATGAATTTGATAGCGACGAAAAGCCATTGTTAGCTGCTCCGTAATAACGGCTCAGGGGCCACGAGACTCTGGGGAGGAGGTTGTTGGCATGTGTGTGTCCACACATCGAGGCCGCCTTCACACTCCTGTGTCCTGCTTCGTTTATGAGTTGATGATTCATTATTTGCCTAGTTGTACCTAGTTTTCCCGAATTTTGACAGATAGAGAATACATCTTGCAAAAGACTGGCTTATTTTAATTTTGTTTAGCGTTTAGCAAATCTAATATTTTTTGGCAAGTTTTTTTGCGTGCGCACAAGTCATCGTAGGGTTCCTAGACTAAGCACTAGGTGGTCACTAAAGAATTCTTAAAGTGAGAAAATAAGTGAGTGAGGAAAAGAAAGAACAAGGTGGAAGTAAAAAATAAATATGGAGACTACGAACTTCATCGCCAAGGCTTTTTGTTTTCACAATCACTTTAACAATATTATAAACTATTTTAAGAAGCTGGTTACTTATTCCTAACATACTCTCAAAACTATGCAAAACTATACTAATTCGAAGTTCGTATGGCAAAAACTGTCATCTACCAGCCCTCTTCCATGTCAACAGCATGGTTATCTAACCCAATCACATAAATTTCCTGTGTATTGTTGTTAATATTACTGCCAGTCTCACGATTGTTGCTATGAGATGTATCAACCACAGATCGAGACGATGGATTATCTCGATTACCTCGGGATGAATTTTCTCGACTACCTTGTAGAGCTTCTTCTGTCTGAACTGTCACTATCATGTTTCGCTTTTTTGGCTTTGGCGTTAGGGTGAATTTAAAGTTTTTAAGACTGTCCTCCCGCCCATAGATTCGCCACACACGATTAACTGATAATAACGCCCTCCAATAACGCCTTGAGTATTCTACACATCCACAACAATAGAAAAAGTACAAAAGCGCAATGCCACATACAGCATACAGGGTCACACATACCGGGGATGTGCAACCTTGCGTGGCTATCCACGTGATCATTCCAGTAAATATGACCATGATTAAGAAGTACAAGCCGAACAAGTATACAATGAAATCGCAACCTCTGTCTGGAAGTCGCCACTAAAATAAAATAAAAACAAGTACATCATACAAGAAATAATCTAGAGAGACAAAAGGAACTGGGATACAGGTTGCTACAATCTGACATTTACGACACGGAAATTATTTTGTGTACAAATTAACATAAAAACGTGCCGTATAAATCGTCTCCGGTTGTGCTTTTAAAAGCGCTTTAAAGAAGCAAGTAGGTCTAGGTACGAGATTGAGGGAATTGTTCCTTCAATGAATATTTTGACTAGTTTTTGTAATCAGGAAATAAGCGAAACAAAGTTTCTTGATGTGACATTTCTATGAGGTCCCATCATCGTAAAATTAAGCCGTAATTTGTTGCTATATGAACTAACAAAACAAATTTAATCGAATTAAAGCTATAATAATAAAACGTTAATTTGATTAAATAAGTTGAATGAGAGTTGTTTGAAAACTATTATTCTTCTCGTTGTTGTTTTCTTAATAAATAAATAAATGAGTCACTATCATCATCCTCAATAAAAAGTCACGAAGTAAATCATTTTTTTGTTGTTGATTTCTCTGGCGTAGAACCCCAATTTTAGACAAGAAAGGAAATTTGACCGTAAATTTTCTAGTGAAAAACCAAATATGATTTTTGATTACAACCTTAGCAGTCAAATTTGGATGGTCGCCTTATATTTTAGCACTAGCTAACATGGCGGTCAACCGTACTTAGGCTATGTGTCAAGAATAAAAACTTTCTTTTAACAAAAAAATTCATAAATTAACTATTCTTACCTGTTGTACAGGCTTATAGCCAATCGGTGTGACGTTGACTTGCCCTAAACACACTTCACATGATTTTTTACTCGACTTGAAAAACCATTGCAGCAAACAGTGTTCATGCGCATATTTAGTTGATCCAGAACACTTACACGGCGCGATGAGTTGTCCCTGATCGACATTGTCAAGACAAATCCGACAAATTCTGTCACTTGTGGTCGACTTATTTGGACTTGACGCCGACGTTTGATTTGAATTTTCGTCACAATTTATTTGTAAATTTGTTACGCTATCGGTATTTGATAACGTATTATTTCCGTCTTCGTCGTGACACCGGCAACAGCAGTGTCGTACGTTTGTATCGTTAACGTCAGCTTCTTTCAACGGCGTGTGAGATGGTTTGATGGATACTTCAGTTACAGGCGTTTCGAGACAATCTTTACACGAGTCTTGCTCGGCCATATCGTGTCGACACTCGATTTCAAATCCTGTTTCTTGAACTTCTACCATTTTGTGTCTTCTCAACTATATGAGATTTTAATTGCTTAGCAAGCCATACAACTAATCGATAATTAAAGTATAGAAATCACAAAGAATCTTGGAGAGTTTGCTAAAAGAAACCCTGTTCCAAGATTAATCTGTATAGCAGGCTGCCATTCTTACAAAATCTGTGCATTATATAGAGCGATTTTCTGTGTGATTTAAAAGATAGCATTTTAGACTTGTACGAACGAAAATAGCCATAGGAATGGATTAAGCAAGGCAGCAAAGATTTGTTTATGTTCATTTCATAAACAAAAAACAAACAAACAAACAAACATATAGAAAAACAAAAAAATAAAAGAGTATATATCCTAGGTCACGATTTAATTTAGTTATTTCTTTCAAAAACTCATCTCTCTATCTCCATTTTGTTCACAATATCCAACTTTTTAATCAATATGAGCTGGTGATTGTTTTTTCTATTTCTTTTTTCTCATGGGTAATCTCATCAATATATTGAAAGCAATGAATTGTTCTTTATACAACTACTTAGATCGCTGTAATTAAATATATTAACGTTAATTAAATACTGCGAAAGCAGTGATTGAACGCCCGGAGCATTTATAACTCCTTTTTAAGGGCGTGACTATACTAGAAGGCGTTTATTTCAAAAAGCGTTCTTGTAAAAAGACCAGCTTATAAAAAACTGAAATAATTATGTATATGTGAACTTATATAGTTTTTCTTTGTGGCGGTAGCACATTAAACGTATAATTTCAAGTTCGAGTCCTCACTCCGCGGCGCACTTTAAATGTAGTGTTGTTGGCCCGTTTAGAGTGTCCTTCTAACTGCCTATGAGCTTTCGTGGTATGCAAAAAAGTTAAACCATGATATACGTATCTCTAGCGAGCAATGTAACTTAGTTACCGTCGGAGGGGAAGAATTGCCAGCTGTTAGAAACACGTTCCTATGAACGCCACTTACTTACTTACTTTGGTAAGTTAGCAATGAACTGAACACGAATGCTTTTTATAAATCCTTCCCTTTAAAGTAGAGGGCGTTTTTTTTCCCAGCGCGTTTATTTTATGTCAAAAAAACTCAGTGCACGCGCAAAAACATGTGTTTGTCTACGCGCTTATTTTGTTTAATATGAAATCTCTCTTTGGAAGATCGAAATGGTATTTGGCCAACCTCGTTCCCAGGGCATTTTACCTTGTTGATGAAGTTGATCCGTAATAACAGCTCAGGGGCCACAAGACCCTTGGGACGAGGTTGGTATTCGGCTATTATGTAATGAGAAACGTCATAGAGATAGCACCATCACTGAAGATGTCAACAAATCTTAATCCTTGGAAATGAAAACAAAATAGCAGTATGCAGAAAATTCTCCTCCTTTTGTATATAACTTTTTATAATATACACTCGGGTTTATTTCAATTTGAAGTTTAAGGGTCAATGATAAATCTTAACTCTCCATGGTCAAGACAAGGATTTGAAAGCTAGAGGGGTGGCTTTTCCTATGCTAGCCGAAATATAAGAATAAATAGCCACAGCGTAAAATTGATGGAATCACTCTATCTGGGATTTAGATGGGAAAAGGGTCGAGGTAGAGGGTGTTCGAGACAAAAAGAGTTCGCCGTATCTGTATTGGTCACAGGACTAGGCGTGTCGTGATTAAACGGTTTTTCTGTAGGTGCAGATACAAATGTTTATGAATCTAACAAAAATATCCTTGTTTGACTACGAGAAGAGGTTGAGTGGAAGACTTGGTTTCAGAGCGTAGAGATTGGACTTGATTATCCCATATTAGATCGACTGAGAAAATAAAATTTGATAATTTATAGCGCATAATGTACAAATATATACGTTGTTCTTTCGGCGACCACTTGAAGCTATTGCGCGTGTCTCTTGTTATAGAAATGAATTTAAGAATTCGTAGGGCTAAATGATGAAATATTAAAATGGTTTAACATTTTTAACAAGTTTACCACTAGGTTTTGATGGTTGTGAATATTTGATAATAATAAACCTATGTTTGTTTTCGGGGGCTAAAATAGCTGCATAAAGAAATCATCAGTTTTTGTTCCCATCTAACAACTATGCTTGGCATAACTTACTCACCCGCTTTTCTGTCATGCTTCAGTTCGTTATGAATATCACCGAAGCATTCAGAGTTACTGTGGACCAAAGCAGACTTATATTTGAGTAAGTGAGTATCAGGCTCAAGAGGTTGTGTTACCAATATCTTTGCGTATCTTTTGATAAGCAACTTAACATTCGACCTAGTAACTGAGTTGCTAAAAATTACCTTAAATGGAAAAGAATTTTAAGATTATCAAAATACCGGCTAAAAATTACCAGTGTTCATTCAAATTTGTTCGTTCGATTTAATGTCAAATTTTTACTTAATATCCCAACTTATTTAATTTTCAGTTCAAAATCAGGAAAAAGGGGCTGTTCCATAAATGAGTACAGATTATTATCTTAGTGAAAACAAAAAGAAGCTAAACATTGTCAACATCAACGTAAGCCCGGTAATACATTTTCGAAACCGTAGTCAAAACGTAAATTGTTGCTTGTATCCAATAAGTTTTTAAAGTAAAGTTGCTTAGATATCTTTCTGTTTTTAAAAGATATTTAACTAGGGTTTTTATTGCTGAAGAGTTAAGTATATAAAAAAAGTTTAAAGTATTTCTAGAGATTTTTTTCGTCAGTTTTATCGTGTACGTGCGACAATGCACATCATTTGCCATTATTTCAATATTATGTACCTTTTAGTATTCCCTTCCATATTGAAAGAACAAAAAAGATTTTTGGGTTTCTTTGAGATAAAAAATTATTACCATCCAAAAGTTTTTCCTAATTCAAAACACACCCTATAATACGTGAAAATTAAGAAAATATGTTGAATGATTTTTTTTACCACATTTTGACAGTAGCATGGACAATAAGATCATTTGCTTGCTTCACAATCCGCCATTTTATTTTATTGTGTGTTTTATTTTCGCGCCAGCGCGAAATGTGTTTTATCGTTTGCCAGCGATTACATTTCTTAATTCACACGACTCTGCCTTTACCGTTCTTTTAGAATATGTAAGGTAAATTGAAAGAATATATAAAATGAATCGCACTTACTTTATAAAAAAGGTTTTCTGACCCAACGAACATAAACAGTCTCTGCAACAACAACAACAGCGCAACTTTAATCAATTCCAATTTTTTTCTTCTTTTTTAAGCAAAGGCTTAAATTATATTTTATTTACCGTGAACATATTTTTTTTATCGAGACATAAAGATATTTTGTGAAAAGCTGGTTTTTATAAAAACACTTCAATGAACGCAGGTGTATGCTATGAAACGAAATTCTCTCGAGTAACAGCTGCAACAAATGTCTTAAAAAAACTTCAAAAGAGTGTCTCATTTGTTAATCGCCATGCTATATTTTCGTCTAATACATAAAGGAATTTTCCAAAGTTATTTAGGACTTTCAACTTCGTTTCCAGGACTTTTTATAAGAAAAAACGCTGTTGTTGACCCAAACCCCAAAAGTCTTTGGGTACTAGGTCGTTTTTATTCTCCTTTTTCTTGTACTTCTTAGAAGAGAGTGAAGAAATATATAAGTTGTTGATTTACTGTCTGCAGGAGAGAATACTCGACCGATTATTTGAACATTGAAAACCAAACAAATAGATGGTAGGTAAAATCTAAATAAATCAACGAGCAGCTTTTCTCTTTCTCCGACAAATCTGGCATCACATCTGCATCCAAATCCTGATTATAGCATGCGTAGTAATTAAAAAGGCCTGGGCTCTACTTTATAGAAATAAGAGCAACAAAAACACGGCTGCGATTCGGTGTTAGTAAAACTCGTGGTCTATTCGTTATTTTTGTTTGATCTTTTTTAGCAGTTTCATTATAATATTTTTGTTTGAATTTTTTTAAATTTAACAATTGTTGCTACTATCAACCGTATCTCTTACAATTGTGTGCATTAATATATTGAGACAAATGCAACTTCAAATTTTGATCCCACCCCTACCCCCATTTGTCAATGTTGGAGACCCCGGGGACCGTGCAGCGGTATTTCGAAATTGAGAAAGGAGGGAAGGGCCAGTAAAATGCTAAAGGAATGTAGCACTACTGTTAGTTCAGTAAAAAAAAACCTTATTATATTTCAAATTTCCATTCCTTAATCTACAAAAACCACCGACGATATTTATTCTATTCTCACTCTTGATTGATTAAGAATGAACCGACTATCATTTTACCTGAGTTTTAAATATACTATGGCTTTTGAAGCCTCATTCGAGTGCTTCCGAATCGTGTGCGTACAAAAACTGACCAGTTAGTTTACTGCCCAGCGCATCGTGTACATAGCATCTAGCTTAGAAGTACGCCGAGTTTTTCTTAATGTTAGAAACTACGATTTCAGTCTCCAACAAAATAGGGAACCATTGCTAAAGCCCTGAGGCTTAAACTGAATCATTTCGTGCAACCAAGAAAAAAAATCCATTTTTCATCCCATCCTCAGGGCTTCTTAAGAATTTTTCCACAATAGGACGAATTTGCTTTCTTTTGCGAGAAAGCTATAAAGCGTGTGTAACTGCCTGTCGTAAACATGAGAATTATGCTGAACCTCGTCCCCAGGGTCTTATGGCCCCTGAGCCGTTTTTACGGAGTCATCAACAAGGCAAAATGCCCTTGGAAACGAGGTTGAATTACGCTTACTAGTTATTAACCCGTGGGAAATCGAGAAATCTTTCTAATATAACATCACCTTATGTAGAAAATCAAGCGTTTGCTTACTCTTTCTCTCTTTATAAACTAGAAGGGCGATAGATAGCATACCTTACCTCTTGGAAAGATTTCCACTTTTTCTGATAGTTTGAAAAGCTGTGGTCCTGCATTTATGTCTTATTCTCAGTCACGTGATATCGTAAGATTGGGAAAGCATTGATGTCGTACGTGGATGTTAGTGTGTTTCAGCGAAAATGCTAACAGAGGAAGAAGTTTTTAAGAGATGCTTGCAAAACAGACAAAAATGAGAGGTTGCGAAATTTAAGAGGAGAACTTTTAAGAACTTTTACTTTATTGCGTTGACTTGTCTCTAGACGGGCAGAGAAAACAAGAAACGAAATCCAAACCAATTACATTTAGCAAGGCTAAAAAAGTCGAATTTAGCGAGTGTTTTTTTCGCGAACGTCAATTTTTATGGATGTCCATTCTCGTTCCCAAACCTTTTTGAAAAGAAACATAAATTAAAAACCAATCAGATTGTTTTTGACGAATGTCGTCGACAAACTTCTTCACGTTTCTTGGTAACTAAGCCATATCTTCGTGGCATCATGCATTCAATGAAAATAAAACACTCACTAAAATTGACAACTTGCTGTAACGCCTGGATGAGCGACTCGACTCCGCCTAATTAAATTGACCAACTTCAGCCCCAGGTGGTTACCCGCCCGCCCGTTCTTCCTTTGGTTCTCAAGTTAATGGACCCTAAGTATTTTAATTGTTGTAATGACGTCTGTCTAATGCTTTGACGCACCCTCGTCCCCAGGGATTTTTATGTTTTTATTGGGATTTTTATTGGGACGGATAAAAACATAAAAAGTCCTGGGGACGAGGGTGGCTTTGATGGTGTGTATTATTGGGTACTCTAAAGTAAAGATGCTTTTGTCCATGCTACAACTGAAGAATTGTCATTTTGAACTGCTTAAACGCAGACTCAAAGCATAATTAATTTTCTTTTGTCTAATTGACTTTCTCGAATGTACAACGAACCACACTTCGGCTGATTACTCAGGAGCTCTGTTAATGTTTTACAAATAATATATTTTAATATTTTCTCAGGAATCAAAAGTAAATAAGTTAACTTGCACTTAACGGAAGTTCTTCGTGAAACGGAACAGGGAAACACATAGGTCATGAACCATGACTGATCATCCGTGGTCAAAAGTGTCAACATGGACGAAATCAACAGCAAAAAATAATTACAGAAGAACCAATCAAATTGCAGTATATGCTGAAATTGCTGAATATTTTAGATGTATAAGGAATATTTTACCAATCTCTAAAAAAGCAGCAAGCAGCACTGATGAAAGACGACAACAAAGCACCCTTGAGATCGAAATTATTTTTCCCACCACTGTTTCCAAGAATAATGTTGTCATTTTTGGAAATAAGGAATTTTTCGTCCACTTTAAAGTGCACTTTTCACAAGCCCTTTAAAGTGTTCGTGTAAACGGGATTATTACATTTATGTAACCGGTATGAATTGGTGTAACCGGTATGGCTACATCTTTTATACCGCGATCACGTGACAATAAAGTTCGACATAGAAAGGATAAATAAGTGACCAAGACCAGATAAAATTTGTGCACTGACAAAAAAGGTGAAACATGAGACCGACAACCTAATTTGAAACAGCTATTTCAGAAATGTCGATTTTGCTTCAAAAAGATCTCTCACGAAACATAAACAAACAAAATCTTCAAAGCGTACTTACGTTTTATGATTGAAATGAACATCTGTGAACGAAAGACTAGTACTTGTTTCAAAACCTGACAAGTGTTTTCGTCGGAAATTATAAATCTTGACATGAACAAGAAGCGAATAAGATCGCTAAAGTTGACACTTTTTCTTTAAAGTCTTTTAGTTTGCGTGGCTAACTTTGTTTAGTCGTCTCAGGCAAATACAATAAGATTCAAGATAAACGTTCGGAGACGAACGGTATTAGAAAAAGTCAACGCAGTGATGCGATGTGTTCTATCAAAATTATACTGTAATACCAAAATTTATCGATCTTATAAGCAGTAAGAAATATAATGTCGCCAAATCGATGATGAAAAAGCTGCGAGATTGCATATGTGAGGGTGTGATATTACACTCTTTTTTATACAAAGTAACATAATTCTTGAATTCCGCGTGAAACAAGCTTCCGGTTAGTAATGGCATAGCCATCAGCCTGGTTGCCATTATGAATTTCCGCCCACAGAGAAAACTAGTTCCGTGTTTTGATTCTCGAATAATTAAAGAAAAACAATTTCTTTCTTATCATTTATTCGAGTAGTGCTACTTCAAGTCTGCACACGCTTCTGTTTATACTCCGTACAATTAGTGAATGAAAGAATGGATAAAAATAACATCTGACAACTTATACATTTGATTATTTAACTAATAAATTTTCAACTTTTCCATATTATCTATTGTAGTGGGATTCTAATTAAACTGTTGTTTGTAAACTGTAAGGAATAATGGATAGATCAATATTATTATAACTTTTTGGGCATATAACATGAATTGATAAACATCGCGCAAGTCTTTGTGGTTTTACTTTCCATTTTTTTACTATTTTACACAACTTCGATCATTACGATTTATATAAAGACGAAATCTATGAAAGAAACAAAAAGTTTTAGAAAAATACGCCACGTTACGTCTAGTTTAGAAGTTTTGGTATCTTTAGAAAAAAATTCATCATTCGTCAAATCCAGCTTCGACTTTTATACATAGTATGGTTAATTGGCAGACGCAGAGGGGACATTCTCACCGAGTAAATAAATTAAAAAAAACCCAATTATTTTTAGACTTTTTTCTCACTTTTATTTTGGACAGTACCCAGTGCCTGTTTTGTCGTCGAGTGGAAGCAGGGGGGTGAGTTTGACCATAAAGTGGGGTAGAGAGCTTGACCATAAATTCAACACATAATTTCACATAAATTCAACACAGAATTTTTATTGACACACATATAGCTCCGTTTATATTAACAACTTTTTTCTGCTATCAGTTTCAACAAGAAATCGTTTCAATAACCTTCCACCAACAAAAACTACATTGACCTTCATGTAAACTGCGGACAGAAAAACACCACATTATTTTAATATACAATAGATGAAATAAAAATATCATCTATACTATTTATTGTCAAAATCTTCACTGGTGACATATCAACGATTGTCACCACGTCATACTCAGCGTTATTTGTTATGCTGTTATGGGAGGTTACGCCCCTCTCAACCTCTCAATCATGAAAACTTACATGTTGTAGTTAGGATAGTGACCAATCAGCTCTGTCAGAACTTCCGCTATACTAGTAACTTTCAATCAATGTTATCAACATGTTTCATGAAAACAAAAGCATTGTGGGTAAAAAATATATCCCCAATGGGGATTTCACCGCGTAGAATCAATCATCTGCACGTTTATTCTTCATAGAAATTATATTTATTCGATTGCAGGTTTTTGGTATTTACATTGCACCCACACTCGATACATTTTCAGCTGACGACCGCGATTCACTTGCAGCCTGCGGTCAATTATATTTTGTTTTTTCATCAAACCACATTTTGTGAACATTTCATCTATTTCATCTGAAAAAAATATAATGTAGTAAGGAAATAGGATATTTGTTCATATGTAATACATATATCGATCTTCTCTAAATATAGGGATAGCTATTTCAATCATTAACACGTCTCAATCTTGAACGTTTTAAGACTAACAAATTAATGTCCGTTCTGTCTTAGGTGACAAAATTGATGTCCGCAAAAATCAGTTTACCAGTGTTCTAAACTGGGTCTGAATCAACAAATGCACGACACACATTGCCGGGAATTGAAATCTAGTAAAATTCTAGCGCGTGTCAAACATGCTTGCGTAATTATTTTTATCACGGTGAAAAGTAAATTCTAGAATTTACCTTGAGTGAAGAAATACACTCTAGTTCCATCTCCTCTAACGTAAAAATTTTCGCTTAAACAGCGACCTGGTTTAAATCGAAGTTGCGCCATATCGTAACGACCGTAATCACGAAACAAAATAACTCCACCAGGTTTTAGGTACTGAAAGAAAAAGAGGAAATCCTTATGAACCACTTTTATCACACATGACATATAGGTAGGAAAGCAACCGAGCATTTCACGTAATACACCATCCATACCCACAATTTGTACTGAACGGCTACCAATTAGTGATATAAAAACAGCTTTAAAGAAAAACCATACCTTTTCTGAGTTTTTGAATACCTTATTCGTACTAACATTCGCGCGTATCAATTTTCGTACAGCAAAAAAAGCTATTTCGCACGTATTGATTTTCGCGCAATAGCAATAGTAAAATTCTGTGTTTGAAACAAAATAAAGATGCATTTCTTTTATGTAAACTGTAGAATTACATTGTTGCATGTCTTAATTTTCACGCAATTACGAACTACTTGGCTCGAATGCCTGAAAATTAGTACAAATAGCGTAAAAAAGTTAATAGGTGAATCGCATACCTCTGTAAGTCGCTTCAACGTCGACAACATCCTGTACATCAAAATAAAACTTTTTAATGAAAAAGCGACTGGCAAAAATATTCTGATATTATGTTTCGATGTACTGTATACGTTACAAACAAATACATGAGGTGCGAATAAACCTACTTGTCTGGATGTATAGCAGACAACACAAAGATCAACACAACCATATCTAATGACTGCTTTGGAAATGGAAAGTTGGACTGCTTGTCGGTTGCATCACAAACAAACGCATGACATCTTGACGTGTCGTACAAAGCATGGTTCTACATAAAATAAAAAATTTTTATTCCAAAAAAACATTTCCTGTTCTACTTGGATATCCTTCACTTTTATAAGCTAAATAAAATAGACTTGTCCCCTTAAATGGTAACATTTTTATGTCTCTTTCAAATAACCCGCATAAGCAAACCAACTAATTCTGTATTTGCATATCATCTTAATTTCAACTGTCATTACTTTCCGAATTGGAAATAAAAAAGTTACTTTTATAAGAAAAATTTAAATACTATCAATAATTCTTCAATACCTTTACTATTTTTATCGCTGAGTCAGCAAAATCACAGCAGTACACAAACAGGTCAGGATCGCTACATAAATGGAAGGAGTATAATATGAATTCTCTTTACTTTTTTTTCAATTACATATAAATTAAAAATTATTCCACAGAAACAGAATTACGATTTCGGAATCAACACTTTTTATGCAACTTACTTGTTGATTTGAAGGATAGGAAAAACGGTATTTCCAACACCACAACCAACCTAAAAAACATCTCACTTCTTAAATTTTTTATAAAATTTACATTTTTGCCGCAGAACAAAAGATGTACATTATATTTCACAACCAGCTAACACTACTGAGTGATATCATTATCATCATATGTACGATAAGATATGTTACAATACCTCCATAATTCTGATTTTAGCTGTACATCCTAGAAAACTAGCATTATCAGTTACGGTCATCTTTTCAAAACTTTTTTCTACAATGTTTTGGTCCTCTGTACCAACTTTGATAGGTCCATCCCAGCCTTGTGGTGCTAATTCTTGAAATTCAGTGAAAAGCCAGTGTCTATCTTTGAAAAACCTAGGTGCACAAGTGCATATATTATTAAAATGAAGAATTGGATGTACACATATTATAAACATTACGCCAGACTCAATTTAACCGAAATGTAGCATAGGAGCATATGAAAAATTTAAAAATGTGATTTTCCATCTAGACATCAGCTGACTTCACATAAAAGGAAATTAGACCAAAAAGATTTCAGAAAGATAAATCATTCAATCATTAAATAAGCAGAGAACATACTTGTTTTGATGTTGACAATAAAATATATCCCAAAATTTTCCAGCATCTTCTTCATATTTTTCTAAAGCAAAATTTTAATTTTAAAAATAAACAACATAAAAACGCTTTTCTGACGAGTGACACATACTGACCTATTTGATCTTCATTCAACGAGACAACCGAATTAAGTTTAATTTTTTCTTTAGCTTCTTCCTCAAGTTCACTGTCCCATTCTACATCATCCCTAAAATTTGTATATATATACCAAAATAATTTAAAAAAAAACCCCTAACAAATGCTTGCAATCAAAGTTGGAGTTGCACAAGTGGGTGACTGTTGTTTATGAGTATATACTCATAAACAACAGATAAACAACAGCCACAGATAACACTATTGAAGATATTATTTCGGTTTGGCCGTTCAGTATTCATATTATTGTTGAAGGTTTATTATTTCTTGAACATAATATGTCAACTTGATGATGGACGTCTAATTACGCTAAAATGTTCAATAATACACCAACTTACTTGGTACTTATTACATGCAACATGATAACATTATTGGCTTCTGACAAAAACATTATCATCAATTAAACCAAGATAAAATCAAAACTGCATACTATTTGACAATTGCACACAGGGGGAAATGAAATGCATGCCAGTAGCCATTTGTTTCAAAAATAAAATATTCTGCAAGACCCGATCTCAGTAAACAAGTATTTCATAATGCATATAAATTTAGCTAAAAAAATCCTAATTTGGCAAATTACATCATTTTTTATCTGTCATCTTTAAAGAGTTTCAGGCTTGCATTGTTTAATTAGATGGAAAATCGCTAAAATAGGTTTTCAAATGAAGTTTTATGGTATAAAAACCTCATGCTTTTTTCAAAATTATTTAATTACAGGTTAATTGAAAACATGGGCAACCTCAATTGGGGTGTCAATTTTTTTTCTTACGAAGTTGTCTTTACAATGATTAAATAACATGGAAACGAGGCTATAGCTGTTTAAGAGTTTACCACACCAAATACAATGCACAGCCAAACCTTTATAGCATGAAAATTGGTTGCATCATACATGTAGCAACCATCCTATAGGAACCGCACTGTACAACATTGCCCATCTTTTCGTAAAAGTGATCAACTTCACACAGCGGCTCAGTTTTGCAAAGGCTTCTGGTTTGCAAATTATTACATACAATTTAAATATGGCAAAGCTATGCGCTAACACATTGGGGTTAAATTCGGTATATGTTGAAAGCGAGATAAGGGCTAAGAGCCGTTGTATTTGAGTAAAATTGAATATATAATGTATATATATATATACTAATCGACAAAGCCTGTGGAAAAATCCACTTAGGCAGAGGTAAAAGACAAAGAGCCATCATTTATATTTTGATGACGTCAGTACTGTCAAGTTTATATATATATTTAAATTTTTTTTTTAGAATTTTGTTAACCAGAGTAGCATTTATTGTGAAGAGCTTGAAACTTTTTCGGTAATTTGTTTATAAGTTTTGTAGAGCTCAAAATGCTGATGAAGAAAATGTATAGTATCATGCGCTTTTGATGAACGGTTAAGGAGATACAAAGGTTTAAAAATTTTGGTGACGTCAGCAAAGTCCTCCACCAAAGTACAAAAAAATTTTCTTTAGAAATTCTTATACCTGTTGTATTCATCGTAAAGATCTTGAAACACTGATCGAGAAATTGTATAGGATCATGTACTTTTGACAAACGGTTACGGCAACATTGTGGTTTAAAGATTTTTTGATGACGTCATCAGCCCGTCATTCCGCATTGGATTCAGGGACCCAGGTTTGGGAAACTTACCTAAATCGGTCCTAGGTGGTCCCTAGTTACCCACATGGTGAAAAATGACGTCACCACCTCGTTTCCAAGTTATTTAGCCTCAAAGTTTTAAGTGCATTGTAATGCCTTCACTATATACTCTCCTTGACATCAATATTGTTTTAAAGTCAAAATTTTAAGAGCAATTTTATAGGTGATGTTTTACAGACTTGTTGAAGAAAATTATGAAAAATTTAATCGTCTTTGCAAAAGTCACACACAGACAGACAAAAGCTTCGAGTTATTATATAGCTAAATATTTACAAAATATATGCTTTAAATATCAAAATAACCTACCCCAACCACTACCCCAATTGGGGCACCCCATGTTTTCAATTAACCCTGAAATTACAGACTCTGGCTTCATTTACAAAGGTAAATTAATTAATTTGGTGGCTCAATTTTGATCTAGAGGTTAAACTGGGCTCTTAAAAAAATTGATTTATTCAACATAGGCACCAATGACGAATCTGTGAAGTCCATAAAAATTTTAAAACGTGGAGATCGAATTTACATCCATAACATTGCATCAGGACAGACATGGCTGACAGTCATCGTACTACATGGCATTTCACTTGTGAAACATGAGCTGAGAAATAACATCCCACCTTTGTCCCCAATGATTTGTAGGGTGCGGGGACCAAGATGTTAAAGAGCTCAAACTGAATATATTTCCGTGGTAGGGCTCTCTCTATATATATAGTAATGGAGACCGTCAAATATTTGGAACAAATATCACCTATAACAGCCACTAGTAGAGATAGCAATAGAAAACTGCTTATTTTAGCTTGTTCGTTAGACGGCTGAGAAAAACGATTTCCTAAAATACATACCAGGAAAATTATTCCTTTAGTCTAGCTAGTTACCTAAAATTAGGGGGTAACAATTTTAAAAACGAAAAAAAGATTACCAGGCATTATGTTCAAAAACATTTGAATTATCTGTCAAATATCTACTCCCAAATTGGGGTCGCTTGTCTTCTGAGCCAGAAGCACATGTCTTTTCAGCCATTCTGTTTATTTACTATTTATATCATAACTCATAGGGAATGTGGTAAGAACACTCAACGCTTAAGAAGTTGTGTTCTAACAATGCTTTGGCAATAAGCTGAAGCAATCCCGCTCAGATTCGGACATTTGCCAAAGTCGAGCATTTTAACTTATGACCCAAGTAGGACAAGATTAAGTAGGATAGAAACTCTTTGCGTGCCAATACTCCCCTCGCACACACACCTACGAAACAACCTCGTCTCTATAAGGATTCTTGCCATTAAGCAACAAACCCTGGGAACGAGGATGCCCGCAAAAAAACACAAAAGTTGCGACAAAAACAATGCCTCAATGATGAACAAATTGGTATCCAAAAGAAATGTCCGCTATGTAGAATTTTTTACCAAATTGGCTCACATGTTTTTTATATAAGAAACCACTTTTAATAGACTACTAGTCGCTTTCCAAAAAAATTAAAAATGTGAAAATTTTAAGTAAGAAATTTTTATTCTACCCGTGGAAGTCTCAAAGATTCTTGAAAAAAATATTCACCACAGATTTTTGCTTCTTTACCGAGAATTCTATGAAAGAAAAGTAAGAAGCAATGTGGCTTTAAAAACAGGTACTCCCCACAGAACATGCGATAATGTAACTTGTGGAGGACATTCATCACTTTTTCATTGATGAAAATTTACTTTGGGTATTTTTATTAACCTATCAAGGCTTTTGATACCGTTGATCATTACTTCAGTCAATGAGAAAGCCTTAAATGTATTTCATCAACTAAATATTTTGAGATTAGGATATATTTGAAGACTACTGCTGCTACTACTACTACTACTGCTGCTACTACTACTACTACTACTACTACTACTACTACTACTACTACTACTATGGCGCCGTAGTTTAGTGGTTATCACTCCTGTACCTTGGCGGCGATTCAATATGGGCAATTGAATATTACCATAGCCCCGTGTTAACCCAAGCCATGTGAGGGAAATTGGGAAAATGGCACACTGTGTGGGCCGTTGGATGTTGCAGGGAGTTGTCTGGCAGAGCGCTGACCCTAATTGAGTTTGCGTAGCTCAAAGAGAGCATTAAATACTCCAGGACTCCCCATCAAAGCCATGGCCCCCCCCCCTGGAAATAATAGACAGGGTATATCCCTCGATATTCGTGAGGCTAGCCATGTAAAATATGCACATCTATCTATCTCTATCTACTACTACTACTACTTTTGTCTTGTGCGAATCACCTGGCTTACTTGCATTTGGTTCATAGTATTGTATCTATTATGTTACGTATTAAGTATTTCCGCGAATGCCCCAAATAGAGAAAGCATATCCCCTGAGTGTCACAATTGTTAAAAGGAGGCCATTTTCGTCTAACTGTGTATAAGACCCAACTTTGTACAGCACCATTCCCGCTCAAAGAACGAAACGAAAGGGAAGAAAAACACGTTCTCTCACATATGCGTGTAGTATAAATAATATATTTATTTCAGTCAACACTAAGATTAGTAAGCTAGAAGCAGTTTTTGCGCGGTGCCAGTATCATATCTTGGCTGCTGCTCAGCAAACTAAATTTGCTTTTATCCCTTACGAAACCCTTATATAAAACCCTTAGCTAGCTAGCTAGCTAGCTAGGCTAGCTAGACTCTTGGTTTTGCAAACTTTTTTGGTTCTCTTCGAAGTTCGTTATATTGAGAGTTTGCTGTACTTAGCTACAAATTTTTATTTTGAACTGGCATACAGATCCCAAGTGATTATATAAGAAAAACACAAATTTTGTTTCACTAAAAAAGGAGTAGTAGTGATTTTGGAAAGCTACCTCATGTAGCTTTTGATAACATGCTAAACTGCTGGGCATGTAGATTTTATCCTATTTTATTGTAGAAAGTTAATTATCCATGAAATAACACAAATTGACCAAATATTTAATCCACAAAACTTTCATCACGCAAATCGGAAAAAGTCTGTTTTGCGTGCGTGTTAAATGTTGACCAAGTATTTAATGCTCATTTTTAGTTATTCAGACACAGTTAGGGTCTGGGCTCTCTATACGACTTCCAACAAAATCCCACCACACAGTATTATCTTCCCCATTTCCCTTTTTTATGTTGGAGTTGTACTAGAATCTGGAAAATTTATTTAATTTTAATAAAATTTCATCCCTCCAAGCTTAATTTCTTTATTTTGTAGTCATGCTCTTTGTCTAGGAAATTTGGCTAAAAAAGCAACAACAACAAAAAAATGTTTATAGAATCAGCCTTTCTAATTCACGTCGGCACACGGCAAATGCCGAGGTAAATGCCGAGGCAAATTAAAAAAAAAACAAGTTCACGTCGGCAAAATCTTGCCGAGGCAAATTTTTTCTTTGCATATAAATTTTTTTTTGAAAATTTATAGAATCCTTCAATTGTCTTGAATCTATCGTAAATATATACTCATTATACTTTTTCATTATAATAGCCCATTTATTCTCCATTTCAATTCTTACTAATTCGGATCCAGCAGTCTAATAAAAACGCTATCAGTCCTGGTCTTTTGAGGTGCGCGATCGCGCCCCCGCACCTCCGCACGCTCTTGCAACAATGGAGCAGCGTTTTCAATCACGCACCAAAAACACTTTAGTCACTTCAATAATGCGCACCTGAAATGTCTTTTGTATAAAGTAATTATTTACTATACTAATAATCAAAGATCATTAGGTTGTATATCGCAGAAGTCGCCGGCAGCATGCTTCGAAAATGCTTGTCACTGGCACAGCTTAACATGAAGCAAAACTGTACAGGAGACTCGATTGTTAGAGTCTTCGCAGAACATCTCTTCTCACAAAACCGAGGGCAGGGCTGACTTATTGCCTGCTGTGTCGTGTGGGAGACAGAACTTCTGGACTTCTTTTTAATACGATATACAATTTTTTCGATTATTATTACTAAAAATATTTGATTTCTCTTTCCTCAATTAAAAAGATTTTTTAAACTTTATTCAACATGTTTTTTCTTTGGTATTACATCACGAGAACATTCGTCCGAAAGCTGTATTAAGGTACAGGACACCTAACCTCTCCCATGTTCTGGTTATATTTAACTTGCATGGGTGCGCACTCTTCTCACAGTATTCTCTGTGACGATGAAGATCGGACTGACTTGTGGCATGGTTCCAAATGGTCTTCCGTCTTTCGTTCGAGTCTCAGTGTAATGCACCAGCCGAGCATAAGAGTGTCAACATGAAGGAAAGGGGCCGACTTTAATGTTCTCTATACCTTATGTTCTTCATAATAACACCGACCGTTTTTGATCGTGGCATTCATTCAAATTTCACAACAAAATTACGTCAACATTTTTTTGCCGACGTAAAATGGGTAAATGCCGACGCGAAACGCTATAATAAAGGTTCGCGTCGGCAATTTTTTGCAGACGCAAAAAAAATTGAATTAGAAAGGCTGTAGAATTTAGATGAGGAGAAGGAGAACAAACTAAAGTTTAACTCTATTCTTGCTGGGCTATTTAAAGGGTTCCTCAATTCTAGGGGGACTGCACGCTTGCATGTGGACATTTCAAAATTAGAGAACATTTTTTATATATATTTAGGTCTTTCTCAAAAGTAGGTCAGGAAGCTATTTTATTGTGGTACAAATAATTTCTTTAGGAAAGTGTCAATTTTGCTGAATTTATTTTTACAAATAATTTGACTTTCTATTATTTTTAAATTCAATAGAAACATAATACGCGTAGCGCTCGATCCAACTTTCTTCAAACCAACCAAGAATAAATTGTCTAAATTAAAGCACTTTATTCAGCTATTAGAACTTTAAATAAACCTAATAATACTTGGTTTTGTTTTGTAAACAAGTCTATTCGATATATATGAGGAAATGAACAGTTGTCGTCTTTTTCTAATTTGGCAACAAAGTTTATATATGCTCATTTCAACATAAATGTTTTAGAGGATAATGCGAGCTTTGATATGGTTATATAAAAATATGATTGTTGCTGTAATTTTAGCAATCGTTTTCTTTAATTTGAATAAATTTAAGACAAGTATATTATTAAAAAAAGTTCAGTTAGTTTGATCCTTAAGGAAACAAGTCAAGGTAGGATAAATTGAAATCTTGTATGAACTTGTTGCATGACCAAATGGATTGACAGCAAATCAAAATTTAAACCATATTATACAGTTTAAAACGAAGGAACACTTATGAGTTATCCATGCATATCAAATTTTAGAGAAAAATCAATATTAAAAGTTTGAATAAAAGAGATTGGAAGATTCAGGTTAAAGTAATTTTTCTTAAGAAATAGGATATTATGGAGATAAACATAATATTATGGAGATAAACATAATCTGGAAATTTTAACATTTGCAGTGGTGAAAAAGGTGGATTGAGAAGAGAATGAAAATGTGAAAAAGGGATAATACATAAGCCTGTTTTTTTGGAAAGTAATTGAATTAATTTAAAAAGAAGTGGCCTGGCTCCAAATTTGACAGCAATATAAAAGATTGGAAGAAAAAGGTGCAAAAATATAGGCATAATGGTGCAATTTAAATAGAATGGCATTATTATGTGTAATCGCACGTTTACGAGTGCAATTAGGAAATAATCGAACAAGTATTTTTTTTTGCTTTTAATTTTCAGAGTCGGTTAGGACGAGGATAAATTTAAAAAGCAAAAAAATTACGAGTTCGATTATTTCCAATTGCACGAGTAAACGTTCGATTACGAGCTACAGTACAGTCCAGATGTAAGCGTACGCATACGCTCAAGTTTCACACCCTTTTCTCGGAGGCGGTAGTTGTTTGTCTTTTGTTCTTATTAATTATCTTGCGAGTCTTGTAAGTCATTAACTTGCGCGTAATAAATAAAATATTTTTGAAGAAAAAATAACTTTTATAACTGCGCGTAACTATTGTTAAATAGTGTGAAAATAATTATTCCCAATAGCATAATTGTAAATGATATCAACTCTATCAATGTGACATGAAGAGCCATTGTTTAATAGTTTTAGTAAATAAAAGTTTTGCGTGGAAACTAAATAAACTAGCGAGAAGGCATTGTTGGTTGCGAGGGTTAAATAAAGCTTTTAAGCGATAGAAATAATTATATTTTAACAAAGATTGAAACTTTAATTTTGATAGAAAAGCTTTTTTAGATCGCGTTTTAAAAGTTTAAGAACCAAAAGCGGTGATAGAAATGTTTTTTTAGATCGCATTTTAAAAGTTTAAGAACGAAAAGCGGCAATAGAAAAGCTTTTTTAGTTCGCGTTTTAAAAGTTTAAGAACGAAAAACGGCGATAGAAATGTTTTTTTAGATCGCATTTTAAAAGTTTAAAAACGAAAAACGGCGATAGAAAAGCTTTTTTCGATCGTGTGTTAAAAATTTAAAAATGAAAAACGGCAATAGAAATGTTTTTTTAGATCGTATTTTAAAAGTTTAAGAACCAAAAGCGGCGATAGAAATGCTTTTTTAGATCGCGTTTTAGAAGTTTAAAAACGAAAAACGGCAATAGAAATGCTTTTTTAGATCGCGTTTTAAAAATTTAAGAACGAAAAGCGGCGATAGAAAAGCTTTTTTAGATCGTATTTTAAAAATTTAGACCATTTTGTTGTTTTTTAAAAGAGCTTGTGTTTTTAAAATATATTTAAAATCGTGTTACTTTAATTAGTTTCGTTGTTAAAAAAAATAAAAATTCAATGGCATTCGCGTTTAATTTTTTCTCGCGCAGAGTATTGTTTATAAACAATGTTTCTTGCTATGCTTTTGTTTTAACACGAAGCAATTATTTTCGCGTGATTTGAAAGGAACTCGCTATCCTATTGTGTTTTTGAATGAAAGCAATTATTTTTGCAAGTTGAGCGTACGTGTTCGCTTACATCTGGACTGTACTGTAATCACACAATGAACTATTTTTGTAAGAGTAGCACAGGATGTCAATTTCAATGTTTTGATTTTTTTATTACCCGATTTATAATTAGTTCGATTCATTGTAAAGATATCTTTTTTTTACTTATCATAAAACGCGAGAAAATAAATATTTAAATTATCAGCACTCCTTAAAGAGTGCAGTTAAGATTCTAGAGTGCAATTAAGAAATAATTGCACTCTGCAGAGTGCAATTACGATATAATTTGCACTGTAGAAGAAGCGCCAAACAAGAAGAAATAGGTCATCGTGTGATTAGCCCTTTTAACTTATTTAATTAATATCAGATTTCCAAGACGATCCAAATAAGCAAAATGCCTAAGTGTTTAATCATGACATTAGAATGAGGACGTTTACTGTTAATGTTTTAATTAAAATTTAGGTATTAATTAGATTATAAATAAATATAATGTATTTGGTGTTTAATGTAATTCATTGAAATTTTATTGGCGTTATGCCAGTAACACACTCATTTAATATCAGACTGACAAACTTCTTGAAGATGTTTAAGATATTTATTAACATTTGTGTTAATAAAAAAGTTGTCATCACCAAACTAATGTACCTCACCAAATCTAAAATCTAAACATATAGGAATAGGTCTGTCCGTCTGTCTGTTCACAAATACCATAATGTGAGAGTTTATGAAGAAGTATTATGTGGTCAACTGTATTGAATGCATTTTCAAGATCAATAAAGGTAAAAGTTTCCTTGGTCAAGGCATTACAAAGAATAACAAGAAGCCCTGGGGGCTCTAAGAATTTCCGCTCGCTACCAAAATATTTGATGACAACATGCTAATTCGTTGTGTTATCGTGCCAAACATTTGAAGAAGTTTGGTGCATGAAGCTCTGCAGATAAAGCACACAAGTGACATTATATCTTACAACAAACGCAAACAAAACGAAAAGTGTCATAATAAACTCACATTTTAAAAGAAATTGCTAACAAAAAATACAGCATATCATTCATGGTTGAAACGTTTATGGTCTTAAACGGCATTTAGTTGACAAAAAATCAAAATTTTGATGTCACCATCATGTTCAGCATACTTTTTTTATTAACTGTGCCAATTTTTGTAGAAAATAAAGTAGTTTTAATTTTTTGGACAAATTTTGGCCTATAATGACATTTAGGTGACAAAAAATCAAACTTTTGTATCACCATCATTTTCAGCATACTTTACTTGTTAACTGTGCCAAATTTGGCCATAAATGAAGTGGTTTTAAATTTTGGACCAATTTTGACCTAAAATGGCATTTAGGTGACAAAAATCAAAATTTTGCTGTCACCATTATGTTCATCATACGTTTTTTGTTAACTTTGCCAATTTTTGTTGAAAATGAAGAAGTTTTAATTTTTGGACCAATTTTGGCCTAAAATGACATTTAGGTAACAAAAATCAAAATTATAATGTCAACATTATGTTCAGCATACTTTTTTTGTTAACTGTACCAAATTTTGTCGAAAACAAATACCAATTTTGGCCTGAAACATCATTTAGATGACTTCCAAGTACTTAGGTAGTTTGGGTATGAAGTTCAAATCTGTGACGTTGCAATTGACCATTTGGGACAGGGTTAGTTAGTTCTGTTCTGTTTCTGTCCTTTCCGTTCCGCGGAAGATTTTCTTGAAGTGGAAAATAGCCTTTAGTTAGTAAGTTAGTCGGTTGGCAGTTGGAAACCAATACTGTCCTCCTCTCAGAGGAACGTGAAATCCCAGGGTCGATTTTTTCTCGAAAAATGCTCCAAAAGAAAAAAACGACGGTTTTAAAGAATTTCCTACGCCTTCGGGCGCGGAAATTCAAAAATTGTTTTTTTTAATTTGGTTGTTTTCTTTGTGATAAGCTTGAATTGTTTTATTACAAGAATATATTGACCTAAGTATACCCTTTGAGATCCATGGCTTAGTTTTCGTAAAAGCAAGATGTAGAATTACAGCTACTAATTTTAAAGGAGCGTGATTGGTAAAGTTATTTAAATGTGAAAATACAAGTTAAAAAAAATTACATCTAAGTTTTAATCACAAGGTTTAATACGTTAGTCATCCCAATCAACTGCAAGAAAGTTTAGCATGAATTTTCTTGGTTAAAGTTTTTCCAGTCAGGATATTGATAACACGATTTACAGTAATAGCATGTTTAGAAAATTTATCAATAAAAAAAATGAGGAAAATGATCAGATATGCCTGCTACTATAGACACAAGAATAATTGGAGAAGTTACAAAAAATATTGATTAATGTTTTACTGTATCAGTTATTCTCCTGGCAGATTTTAGGAAAGGAAGGAATGACATGACATGAGACTAACTCAACAAAATTAGAAATATTATGATTGAATTTAACATTTAACAAATTAATATTAAAATCTACCAATAAGACTACACCTTTATTCTCTATACAAAGCTTTTATAAAAAAGGACTTAAATAGTTATCATTAAAGTCAGACATTTCTATAGACGGATGCCTATAGATACAGCCAATTATAAGAGCTTTGCCTTTGACAGAGGGAATTTCAATAACACACGATTCAAGCTTCCTTGATAGATAACATATTTAGAATTTAAATCATGCCTTTCAGAAAAAGTTATGTTATTCGCAATAATGATTTAAGACAAAAGTCAGTCCCTGTTCTTTGTTCATCTTTAGTAAAACAATTGTTAAATTAAAAGTAAAAAAAATACTCCTAAGATTTATGGCTGTATTTATTTAGACAAATATATATTTAAATCACAAACATGAGTGCCAATAAATTCAAAGTAAGTAAATTTTTACTGTTCAACCTCTATATTGGGCCAACTTTAGGCAGTAAATTGTCAATTACATGTTAGATTATGATTGTTGGTTTTCCTCTTATTAAAGAAATTGACCATTGTTAGATCTAGTTTTGTGTATTTTAAAGCATTTTAATGTTGCAAGTTTGTATTGTAGATCGTGAATCACTAGCAGAGATCCCTTAATTTATTCAATGTGTTAACTAGTCAGCTATAACGTTATTGTATTTTATCGGTACGGTAAATTATTATTTTCTTTTAGTTTGGCAATTTGCATTTAAAAAATGCCAAAGAAGTAAGTTTTTATATATGTGGTATTTTTTTGTGTAATTTTAATTTTGCTTAGTTACTGTGCCAAGTTTTATAGTTATAGCATTTGTCCTTCCTTGAATTCAGTCCCCTAAAACCAAGACTGAAAGTACCCCTCTAAAAAAGGGTTAAAAACAAATTGTTTTCATATGAATGAGTGTGGAAAGTAGTTGAGGAGTTGTTAGTTTTTCAAGCTTAAATGCCCATACTACAACAAAAAGATGATAGAATTTTAGCCAACAATATCCAATCATAATATAAATCATTTGGCATACTACAAGCCTAACAAGCAGTATTTTGCTCAGAAAGCAGGTGTGCTGCTTTAAATCCTGCTAATAGTGGTTGTAAAAGTCCTTTTACATACTTTGATTTCGCTAATGATAGTCGTCTTTTTGGTGACAAAAATTGTGATAAAATGGGGAAAAAGTTGTTGGAAAATGGTAAAATAATGACAAGCAGAAAACAAAAAACAATATTAGTACCAATCTCACATGTGCAAGTGTGGATTTGCAATCACTGTACGTTAACATTGTTGGAATTTGTTTTGTTTTATGTACACACTCTTGCATAATATTCACTTTTTGCGTGTACATATTAGCATTAGCCAGTATATTTTTTTTGCATAGAAAAAAATGTACCATAGCTATACATAATCCCTGATTTTTTTCAATGCAATAACAATAATATTACAGCTTTAAATTATATAAATAATTAATGCTAAAAGGCACCCTTTGTATTATAGACATGCCCAAAGTAAGAGGTAATGACAGTATAATCTCAATGCTTTACAACTAGACAAATTTGGTTAAAGTTTGGTTAATAAATTTATATATAAAATTATTTTTCTTTAGGTTTCTGAATACACAGATAAGTTGATAGCAGAGGTAAGAACCACTTCCAGAGAAATGTCCAAAATATATTAGTCTCTATTTAAAAGTAGCTGTATTTTGTCTGTTTGTGTGTGAAAACCAATTGGTGCTAAAGATGAACAAAATAGCAATGCCCAGAATTTGTATGACAGGCAAACAGGTGATTTGGTCCCTAGTTTAGCTTTGAAAAACTTAAGATTTGCAATTTATTTTTAGACTGAAGAACTCATAACCAATCAGATTCCCGACAAAATATTCTCTTTAGACAAAGCAAACACAGTAAGCATATAGATTAAACAGTATAATGTTGTTCTGAAAGGTCTTTTGAAAGGTCAATGTATCATATAGTATAATTGTTATTTTTTTAGGAGTCATTCCTTCCATATAAAGATATCGTATCAATAACAACAGATGTTGATATATGCCCAGAATCTCTTGCAGGTGCATTGAGCAGCATACAAGAGCTTCGGAATTCTAATGATCATAATGTGCCGGTATTCATCTGTTTTTATTTAACTGTTTGCGTTCAATTTTTAGCTTGCTTCTCACTACTGCATGTTGTTGACTTTTAGATTACAAAAAAAAGAAAGTTAGAGAACAATGAAGGTATTTGACTATGTAATTTTGGTAAATATAAACTGTCCTTTTATGTAAAAAGATGAGAACTCATTCCATTATTTTTAGACGGTTTCTCAAATTTTGCAGGTGTTCCATGTAATAAGGTTAGTAGATTGTGCCAATTACAGTTATCCTGGATAAATTACATCTCTTTCATACATGTATATAATTTGTTTTTAGAAAAATATTTAGAATACCTTCATTTTGTATACTACCTATTCATTTAATTTTAATGACCACTGTAGATACTGTTTTCCAATTGTTTTTTAATATGTTATGTATCTTCATGCAAAAATATGAAAAAGATTCACTCTTATCATTTCCCTGTTTTTAAGTAACTAACAAAAACCTAACGAAAAAATGACATATCTGATATCTCCTCATTTTTGGTTTCAAATAACTCACATGTTGATTTAAAAAGAAGAGTAGGCACCCTGTTATACTAAAAATGAGCTAAAAACACTGAAAGTGAATCTTTGTGATTGATTTAGGCATCAGATGAGGATAAATATATATATATTTTTCATTTTCATTTGTTAGAAACTAACGCACCTTATTGATCTGATAAAACCAGAAGTTAGAGATGTCATACAGACTTGTGAAAAGGTAAAGACAGCTCTTATTAAATTCAGTATGTCTCAGACCTGTAAAAATGTCAAGACAGCTTCATTTGGATTCCGTATGTCTCGGACCTTTATGTGCCAGGTCTGTGAAAAGGTGACTCTAATTAAATTCAGTATGCGTTACAGGAATCTTAATTTTAATAATTGCAATAACAACAGAAATAATATTAATTTTTTTTCACTTTTTTCTAGATACAGATGTGGATCCAGTTATTAATACCTCGAATTGAAGATGGAAATAACTTTGGCGTGTCTATTCAGGTTAGTCCTGCATTTTATCTTAAAAAGAAAAGTTTAGTGTCGATCAAATTTTTTGAACAAATTGCAAAAATTAAGTGGTTTTCCATTGTTTTTAAGTAGGAACTACTAGTCACCAGTTATGATTGCTAAGTAATCTTGTTTTTACTCTGTGCAAAAAACACCTTCCACGCATCCATAGAAAACCATGCAAAAAATTATCCCTTTAACCTTATTCGGTCTGGTCCAACGTTTTAGTGAAAAACAAAAATGTAGATTTATGGCTACCTGGATAAAAAGTTAAATTTCATATTTAGATTATGTTATCTTTTTTTATTATATCTTATCTTATTGTGTTATTTGGATCAGAAATGACATCATCCAACTGGATGAATAATTCCTTGAAATCTGATCTCTATAATATTGTATGTGTTCAAAATGGTAGCCGAATTGCAATTTGATGTTAAGGATACATGAAATAACGATGTTAGGAACAATTTCGCACCGGCTGACGACATCTTCCCTTAGAACCATCATCGTCTTATTACCATGTAAAATTGTAATCACTGTTACTGTGTTTCTGTTAGGAAGAAGTTTTAAATGAAGTACACAGAATTCAAAGTGAATCAGTAAATTATTTGGACTCCATATCGAGGTTAGTTTATACAGAATTATCCTTTTATGGTTCTAATGTTTATCGATTGTTATAACGTGGAATGTTTCTGAAGGCGAAAGTCCACTTCAATCTTTCAGCACGTCGGTTCAAGGCGCACGCATTAAAGTGATCAATATTGCGCAATATTTGAGAGCGCTTTTCCATGCGCTTATCATTTTGAAAGTCAAAATTATTTTAACTTTTTCAAGAGCCCTGTAATGATTTCGACCAATAAATTTGCTTGTATCGCCGCCATTTTGAGTTTGCGCGGAATTCTGTTTCCAGTGGACGCCCACGACCGTGCAGCGCTAAGCACGACGTGTGCTTTGCGAAAGAAGTGAACGTGGTGAGGTATCTAAGCGCGAAGTTAGAGCGTAATTTCTAGGTCAGTCTCCTTTTTAGAAATTTCTTATAATAATATAAGATCGTGCCACATAGAATTTGTTCATCTTTCAGATCATATATTTTCAAAAAAAAATTACTTTGTGATTTAGAAATATTTCAAATACACTGAGTGTATTTCAAAAGAGGTTATCGTAACCTTAATGTTTTAAAAATCATTGTCGCTATATTTATTTTAATTTTAAGGCCTGTCTTTATGACTTGCCAATGTTTACAAAAGTTAAAAAGTTAGCGGTTTTTTTGCACATGCGCAAGCATTTCTGTAGGTAGAAAATATAAACAACAGACCACAGTAATCAAAGAAATCCATCCAAAAACGCTCGCTCGCTCAAAATTAGTGAAATTTTTTAAGAAGAATTAGAAGGATATAATTAAAATTTAATCCCAGCTCTTCTTGCATCTTATGCTACCCAAACAACTACGTCACGCGGAAAGTGGTCTATTGCTTAATGGTTTATTATTGCAGCATAGCAAAGAATAGTGTTTATCTTGATTTTTAGATATTTTGTTACTCGAGCAAAGATTGCATCCAAAGTTGCAAAATATCCGTTCTTGGTATGGTCTTTTTTTTCTTAACATTATGTCACAGTACTCGCTATTTTTCCACTTTAATTATCTAAAAGATACTTTTGTTCTCTCACAGAACTGTTGTGTAGGTATAACTTGTTTATTCAGGTTTAAGCCTCTGTGTCAGCATGACCAGTTGCTTAAAAGTTTTGACCTAAATCTTAGCCTTAGCAATTAAGTTGCTTATGAAAGGAAATAATATTCTTGAACGTAGCTTTTAGATAGCAATTCGATATTTTTGGTGTGGTATAACTTTTGTGGGAAATTAGTCATCGACTGATATATCAAAGACAGTAAAGTGAGTAGTGTTCTAATTCTCCGTCATATTTACTTGTTTTTGTTTCTTTAGGATGACTACAAGCGCGCTATTAAGGAGATTGACGAAAAAGAATATTTGAGTCTGCAGTTTAGTATTAATGAGATGAAAAGTCATTATGTGAGTCAATTATTTGTTGCGGACACCAAATTTTGCCAATCGCAAAATTTGGTGAAAGACAATTACTCTTGGTAACCTAATTGCAGGGAGGGGGCAACGCTAAAATTGGTAAATTACCCATCTAATTGCTTAAACCATCCATTGAAAATTAGTACCCCCTTCCAATTTTTTTTAAAAAAAACCCTTTCGTTATCGCCTCTCCCACCCTAAATATCCAGCTTGTTAAGAACTTTCAAGATTGCGAAATGAATGAAAAAAGTACAAAAAAGTTGGTTAAAGGTATTGTGTTCGAAGGAGGTCTACCCCTCTTTAATGACTCCAAAAGTACTTTAAAAATATGTATTTCTGTTTTCAGTTGTATAGAATTTTTAGTCAAGCCTGGGTGTGTTGTCCATGTGTGCAGTAATTTGTTGTCATTGTTGCACAATTTCATCTTTTTATTATTTTGTCGTTTAGTTGCTTATCTTGGATGTTGTGTCGAAAAATTATGAAAAAATAAAGAAGCCTCGTTCGTCTGCCAATCTGACATCCATGTACTAATAAAGTTCTAGACATGTTTATATCGTGCAACCATTGTTTCTTCTGTAAACGGAACGATGCGTTTTTACCGCAGTTGTTCTTCTCGGGATTTGATAAAATATTTAATGTGTGTTAGGCACTGGTTTTTATGCAATCGTATTTTAAAAGCATTTTATAGTGTTTGAAATTGCTTATAAAATTTTCTTCGTGTTCAGTTTAATGTGAGCACTACAACCTTCGTTCTCCGGTCAGATGTATTGTGCTTCCCCCTCTGCAAATTCCAGGACTCTCGCACTTGCGCCTGTCGTTCTTCACGGCCGATTATTTTTGGTGGTTTGAGGTAGATTTTTGATTATCCTTGAAGAAACTTTAAAAAAAACATTTTATCAGCATGTAGATGTTTATCATATAATATGATTTTTATTTATTCAAATCACTCTTTTATTTCTAATTCTCTGTCGTCTTGAAGAATTTGCTGTTCGTCATATCGCAGACTGCATATATACACTAAAAGTAGGTAAATGGAATGATTGATATTATTTTCTACAATATGTTTCGACTTTTTAGAGATCTGGCATAAAAATAATAAAAAGTTGAAGTAAATATCTACAACAATATTTCTCGTTTGGAAGGAGTTAATGTTGATAGATTGAAAAAAAAAAAATTTTTAGGAGGTATTTCTTTTCGTGCTAGCCCAATTATTTTCAGGATAGAAGAATAAATTTAAAATAAGTTTGCGAACAAGTGAAACAAAAAGTTCAGGTGCTTTATCACTTCCCGCGAAGAAAGGGGGAAGAGAAAAAACTGTTTGCAAAAAGCGGTCGACGATAGCAGATGAAATCAAACAATTTCCTTCGCAACTCGCTCGGAATGGAATTCTTTCTAAGGATACGCGAAACCGTAAGCTCGTTTCCAGGACTTTCATCGCTCTTGTGCCAGAGACAGCGGCTAAATCATTAAAACGGTATTTTTTAATTTTATTTTATTTGGAAAAAATTATATTCCAATAAAATTAAACAAATATAAGAAATTTTATTTTGCGAGACAAATATTCGCGAAAAAGGGCCACTACTCGCGAAAACAGTGAATGGTTTTCTAAATACAGTTACCCACTTAGCACTTATTGGTGGAGTTTTAAAAATGCAACGTGAACCTTTTCTTCCAATGAAAGCCTTTACTTCATGTATCACTTAGCACAAAATAAACATTCAAGTATATGAAATATTGTTTCATCAAAAATTCAATATTATCAATTATGTAGGTTATACAATTTTTCTAGCGTTTCCATTTAATGAAGCGTGAATATGCAAATAACTGATTTCACGAGTTCTTCAATAGTTTCTTTTCATTAAAACAAAACTAGTTACCAGTCTACTACGTTTGCTTAGAGACAACCGAGAAATAAAAAGGTCGAGAACGAATTGTTTAAGTGATTTTTTATGAACAATTTGATTTTGTAAAGAAATTAAAATTTCTTGGGAACAGTGTGATAATGTTTTGAAGATAGTTGTATTTGGATACTTGTGCATTTGTTTTGACGAGAAAAAGAAATATAACGTGTTTTTAACATAAATTTAACGTGAGCAAATTATGTATGTATTTATTTATGTCATATTCACGGCGACGGTATCGCATGCGGACGCAAATGTCACTGCATCACCCAACCAACCGAACACAACTTCTACCGCATCAACAACTAAAATAACACCAGGCACTATTCCGAATCCCGAAACTGCAAATCCGTATTTATTAAAGCTGTGGAAGTATTCCGTGAGGGGTAGAGTAAATGAAAGTTTTATTGCTGACTTAAATAATGCAGACTCGCAGACCTTTAAACGTGCTTCGGATAGAATCAATACTGAGGTACAATTTTGTGTTTTTGTGTACTGTAAGTTAGTTACCAGCGCAACCCTAATGACTTTTTGCAGTATTATTTGCAAAACGGTGGCTTAAGGATCGTTGGAAAAAGGACAATGTTAAGTTATTTAGTTGCATAGTATGTAGTTTTTGTTTCTTTCTTCTTTTAGTTAAAACAACTATTTAGTGGATATGGGCTTAATGAAAGTTATGTTCTTGGATTCTCTTCAAAGAGGTAGTTATTTTCATTTACACGTGGAGATGAAGATATTTTAACACATTCTTAAAACGCTTTTCTTCTCGGTAATAAGTCTTCATTGATTAGTTTATCATTATTCTAAGTGTGAGAAAAACGTATCATAACATCTGGAGATTTTCTAACCATGGCCACACTTTCCTCATTTTAGTTATGATACATTATACGATGCATTACTGTATTTTCATGTTTCCTCCCAAATTAACACAACTCAAATGAAAAACGACGTGAATCGACAGAAATCATCAGTACTCGGTACCGTAGTTACAAAAGGTTGGTAACAGTTTAAATAACAATGAGAAATTGCGCATGCGCATCAACGACATTTCTAAAATAATTCGCGCGAAAGTTCGATAGCTCTTTTTCTCTCCTTTGCTTTTAAAAAAAGTATGTGCAATTTTACATTTGTTTAGAATTGTGCGCTGAATACACCTGTACGAATGCTACCCAAGGAACTTGTACTTATGTGGAAGGCGTGGCTATATGCAGGTATTTCTATCCTTAATCCCCAGTGACCAGAAACACGTATAAATTCAATCAAACTTGAAAAAAGCACGACACGCGTGCTGAATCTTTTTTAGCAATGATTGCAATTGTAAAACAATGCCTTGTCGAGCCAAGAGTCAAAGAGAATGTAGATATATTCTGGCATTGTAATTCACTTGTAGAAAAATCTTCCTTTCTATAAAACTATATATCTCCTGTTTAAAATAACTAGACAAGTATATCTGTTGTCTTGTCGAACCGAAACTCCCATACAATGCTTTGGACCAGAAGATCTGGCAACAGAAGTTATCTTTAAAACTAAATGCTAACTATGATCTGAGTAAAATTAAGTTGTTACCTTAACGTGTTTTTATTTTAGTTGTAAAATTGGATTTCGTGGTATCAGATGTGAAGGAGCTTACACCGTCAGTAAGTGACGCGTTTATAGATATGTCACGTTCAACTGGTGTCCTTTAACATTCACTCTTTAGCTGCTGTTTTTTTCAGATGGGACTGTGTACAGTCAATGGACAGATTGGACACCCTGTACAAAGTCATGTGACACAGGAGAACAAAAGAGACGAAGGGTATGCAAGCCTAAACCAATCAATGGAGGCGTGTGTGTGATTGGTCCGTACGAAGAGTTAGTAAATCGAACATGTAATACTGAACGCTGTCCCAGAAAACATGACGGTATTTTCTTACATATTTTAAGTTCTGAACCTGTCCAAATTTTTGTGTATTTCTAAGATAACAGTTTTACTACGTTCCCATTAGAGTGAAGTTTTGTGATTCTTTTTAGATGATGACTACTACTTGATTGCGTACATCTGCGGTGGAGTGTTCCTGGCTGTTTTGATCCTCCTCATTGCTTTTTGTTGCACCCATCAGTATACAAAGTATGGTGTATCAGAGTAAGTGTACTTTTGTTTGCCAGCAAACATCCAATGAGATTACCTCACACGAGCATAATAATCCGCTTTTTTATATCGGCTGCAACCTTTAAAAAGGCGACCTTAGACACCCTAAACAGAAGAAGGTAGCCGTCAAAGGTCTCATTAGAGCTAAATATCCAAAACATTTTTTCAGAAAGGGAGCCTAAAAGGCGCTTGTATAAATAAATTTTATTGTGTCTGTTGTTTACAATGAATTTTATTAATATTAAACCTGGTTCTTGCAAGTTTTAGAACATAAAAATCACATTTGTCACATGTGCACGTATGTCGCTAGCCATGTATCTTTCAAAAATCATGGACAAAGTGAGTCGAGCTAAATTTTTGGCAGTTTAAAAGGTTAATTGTATTAGCAATACTACACATGAAAATGTTAGCCAAAGCATCTTCGTGTGTTACAGACTCGAATACTTCGACTACTTCGTCTCCCCTGTACACCTTGCGCCCACCAACTTTGTCCCAAGGGCATCTTGTATCTTTTCTCGCCGTCCCGGTTATAGAAAAGAGACAACAGGCGCTGGCAACGAGGTTGTGCGCCCATCACAATGCTAAACCAGGTGATAGCAGTTTTCAGAGTCTTCGATATTATAATAGAGGTAGAAGGGTATCCAAAATTATTGCCTTTTTTTTAGAAATAAAATTTATTTTTCGCGAAAACTAATTTTCGCGAAGTTGGGAAGTCCAATTTCGCGAAAATTAAATTTCGCAAATTTTGTAAAGAAAAAATTTGATTGCATTTTGTTTCTCAATTTTTTAAGGGCTTTTATGCAGGAGACATAGAATAAAACCTGCTGAAGTTAAAATTCACATATACTATGTGTGGTTCTAGTGTAAAGCGTTTTTCAAAAAAGTAAAAAATCAAATTTCGCCGGGACTAATAACTCGCGAAATTCGCGAAAATTAATTCCCTGGAAAGTGAATTCCCTTAATGTATGCAGGTATGCAAAATTTGTCTCTGTTGTGCAATTTTGTCTAGAATTTTATTTATTACATGTTTTATCATAATCAGTGTTATATAATATAATTTTTATTTAGTCCAATGAAACATGAGGAAGAGAATAGATCACCTAGGAATCAACCAATCATCAAACGACCCTCGAAATCATATTCATCGCACTCATCATACATACGAAGCGAAAATGTCGTTCCTTTACATAAACTAGCGCCAACTCCACCCGAAACAAGTCCTCGCGATAGCGGTTTCGATAATTTCGCGTATCGAGATCACGAGCATATCAGTGACAGTGAAGAAGTATACAAACTTCAAATCCAGAAGTTTTTGCAGCAAGCACCAGCACTTCGACACAATGTACTTTCTCGTAGCAACAGTTACGATCGTGAGGGAAGCGTTATTTCGGCAAATGCGAGTCGTAGCCCTGCGATTATCAACCGAAGTAGACCGCAACCAACCGCTAGACCTAGACCGAGTGAGATTGGACAAAAGATTATAGATCGCGGTCCATCTAGATATCAGTTAGTTATGATTTAAATTTTATAAGTAATTTTAGTTTTAGTTTTTTTAATTTTACTTTTCAAGTATATCTTTGCTAATAATGATGTGCATATTTACGATTTTTCTTTTCTTAAATTTTGATTGTTTTTATAACTTATATGTCATGGTATTAGCAATGTATTTGGAAACATTTGCCTTACTTGGCCTTGGCAGCTGATCATTCGAATTATACTAACCGTAACATATTTTTCTGTGTAAGCATTCTCTTTCAGTCAGAATTTTTCAAGTGTATTTAGAACAACAAGCCGATCACAAAAATATGAACACAAAATGTTGGTCTTTAGCTTTTATAAAATCTACGCCTGGAAGTAGAAATTATTTCCTAAAACAGATTTCTTTTAACGATTCCCACCAACCACTTTGTTTTGAAATATGAAGTGTACAGTATTCTCTCCAATTAAAGGACACTCTAAAAGGCGGACACCTCTGATTAGCGGACACTTACACCGGCCGTTTTCTAGTCAAAGTCTCATAAAAAACTTTTCAAAGAGCGGGCACGTAATTAGCGGACACTCTAATTAGCGGACAATGTTTTTTGCACCAAAGAGCAAATATGGTTTTTAATTTCTCTCCAATTAGCGGACAGTCCAAAAAAATCAAAAGCGAGCAAAGAAAAATAGACAAAATGAATAGTTTTTCTAACATTTATTTCACAGATTTTACAACTTTTGTGTCCAGCTTGCTTTTAATCTCGTCAATTTTGTTTATCAACCACTTTATCAGCTTGTCATGGCCATGGAAGCGATAAATAACAGGAACCTCTACACCATAGCCACCTCCAAATCGCTTCCCAATGACTTTAGCCGTAATGGCAGTGTTTAAAACCAGTAAAATGCTTAATGTTTAAAAACATTAAGCATATTACTGAAATATTATGTGGAATACTATCATTTGTTATTTTTCCTTTGTGACACAAAAATCGGCTTTATTTTCTAATTTGCGGCTTAAAATGTAAAACTTTCCAAAAGGCGGACACTTCCGATTAGCGGACAGATTGGTCATACACCGTCGGTATCCGCTAATTGGAGAGTATACTGTATATCAAAACACGGCATAATTTTGAAAAACTGGAGGAGCGAACTGCATACTACTCTATAAGAGAACAATATCATAAAGCATCGTATAATACCTTGAAGATGAGTATACACAAACCGTGATCAGTCGATGGTTTTAAATGGGTTGGCAGCGCCATATTTAAAATGGCCGTACTGAACCCGCCACAGATTTAGTCTTTCATTTTTACGCCCATCAGTGTACGTTATATAGGCATGCGTGTTCAACCAAACAAAAACTTAAACTGACTTTTCCAAAAAAACTTCATATTTATAACGGTCAATGTATTCCGTATTCTGTCCAAGATAGGGCTGCCTAATCTTCACTTTACGCTCATGAAATAAGGATGACTGAAACAACGTGCAAAAATCTAATGCCAGGAAAATATACACACCTGGCGAACCTGTGGATGTCCACGGATAACGACTAATGCAAAGAAGAACGTCCTTTGATAACGGCGGCCATTTTTTTGGGTTCAATTTAGTGTCTCCACAAGGGCAGCCATGTTTTTGCCCGAGACGGATATTGGTGCAACCAAGGTGCAACGGATTGGTTTTAAAAAGGCGATAAAACGATATCGTTATTTTTCCTGACATTTTTTATTCTAACTACACTACCATTTCTTCTACCAAATTGGCAATTTATCCTATGTTTGCTGTTGACCAAAAAAATTTGTTACAGTTTATAAATCTTGGTTTCTATCTGGCGTTAATTTCCCCGCTCTTTATTTTTGTAAATGGTTACCTCGAAAGTGGCGCAGAATGCTCTCCCCCGTGGTATGGTATTGTATGAACAAAACAAGAGCGCAAAAATTCAATTTAATTTTAAAAATACTTAAAGCAGGAGATTAAAATTACAGACATATTGACAAGCAGCTGTTTTTTTCCTTGATGACAAGAACACACATGCTTCATCTCAACCTAGCTCACTTTGTTTCGCTTGATGAGAAATATATCTAAGAGACCTGGGAACAAGTTTTCACAGAACTGACGTCCATGTCAAAAAGAAATACATGTCATGAATTTTTAAAGTTTTCAATATATTTGAAACATTCATCCTCAATTTGAATGCAAGTTTGAAAGATTAACGTCTATTCATCCTATTCTTATGAGAATGACTTTTTTTTAATATTTATTAAAATGCACATTAAATATCAGCGGAAGGATTGATCATATAACGTGTTGTGAAAAAGAAGAAGAAGAAGAAGAAAAATAATAAGAAGAATTTTACATAAAGCAATTAGCAATTAGCACAACATACTTCAAACAATGAACAGAAGTAGAAAGGAAAAAAAACGCTCCAAGCAACAACAAGAAACGAAATGATAAGCATTGACTCAATGGAGGTCATGTTAGCGTTTATGTTGTTGTGTTATTCACATAAAACATGCTCTCAGTATCAGTCAAATACACCTACTTTCATGCAGCAGTCAAAGAAAACATCAACAACATTAATTATCACAACACGTGATCCAATACACGTGCGGTCATCCATGAAGAAACTGTTACCTAAACATGGAATGCGTCCTGGCAAAACTTCTGAACGAAACATCAAATCATTAGTTGCTTCAAAAAGTATTCTTTTAAATACAGCGTTGCGACATTCTCGTAACATAAAAATGTCCCAAAAAGTAAGAGACAATTTCGTAAACAAAAGTTTAATACCACATTCAAGCATTTCATCACATGTCAATTATAACAATCTCCGTTCAAGACAACCAATTTTAAACACGCAAGTCTTCCACACCACAGTGAACAGTATATCCATAAATCAGTTTCACTCAAGAAAACAATTGATGCGACCATCTGAATCTACAATATTAGATTATGACGCAAGTAGTAGTACAAATCCTTCGAAAAAAACACTAAAAAACATTTCGAAGAATCTATCCCCTAGTAATAACCAATTAAATTCTGCAGTATCTTTCATAGAAGATTCCAACAGAAGCTTTAAAAGAGTATCTTCCATAGCAGAAACTGCTTCTATACGTTCGTCACATTTCATTTACAATCCCGAAGAATTACCAGCTTCGCCAATGGGTTTGGCGTTGTCATCTGACGAAAGGAGTATGGGACGGTCTAAACAGGTAATAGGAACAACGTCTCCGATGAAAACATTTTCATTTTCCAGCAACCACAAGGAGATGAAAATGAAAACAATTATGCCTAGCTTGACTAGTAAAGTTTTGGAAAATACATCGAGAACAGAGAAGGCAGTTATTATAAACCTTTTAAACAAAATAAATGCCACTAAGTCCTCGTTAAAACAGACTAAAGGAATATCACAGAGAAGTTTGAAAAAAATAAAAGATGTAAATACAGTAGAAATCAATACTTCACCAATAACAGCAAGATCAAACATCAACACGGTGGCAATAAAAACTGATAACAACGTATCGACAAGCTTATCACCCACAAAAAATACCGCACAGGCAAGAGCAATTACAGAAATGATCGCAAGCGAAACTCTTGACGACTTAACATTAACCTCAACCAAGTTATCAACCGATAAAAGGACAACATCGCGGAATAGCAAACTAACAACAGAAAAAGAAATGTCGACGACAACTAAAAGTACAGATATTCTGATACCAACACCAACAAAATCATCATCCGCACAAACAACAAAATCGGATACTTCAGTGGTACAACTAACAACAGAGAAGGAAATGTTGATGACAACTAAAAGTAAGGATATTGTTATGCCAACACCAATAAAATCATCATTCATACAAACAATAAAATCAGATACTTCGGTGGTACGACTAACAACAGAAAAAGAAATGTTGACGACAACTAAAAGTACCGATATTGTGATACCAACACCAACAAAATCATCATCCGCACAAACATCAAAATCGGATACTTCAGTGATACAACTATCTACAGAAAAAGAAATGTTGACGACAACTAAAATTAAGGATATTGTGATACCAACACCAACAAAATCATCATCCACACAAGCAATAAAATCGGATACTTCAGTTGTACAACTATCTACCGAAAACGAAATGTTGATGTCAACTAAAAGTAAGGATACTGTGATACCAACACCAACAAAATCATCATCTACACAAAAAACAAAATCGGATATTACATTGGTGCAACTATCTACAGAAAAAGAAATGTCGATGACAACTAAAAGAACAGATATTGTGATACCAACACCAACAGAATCATCACCCACACAAACAACAAAATCGGATACCTTAGAGGTACAACTAACAACAGAGAAAGAAATGTTGATGACAACTAAAAGTAAGGATATTGTTATGCCAACACAAACAAAATCATCATCCCTACAAAGAACAAAATCGGAAATTTCAGGGGCACAACTATCTACAGAAAAAGAAATGTTGACAACAACTAAAAGTAAGGATATTGTGATACCAACACAAACAAAATCATCATCCACACAAACAACAAAATCGGATACTTTAGTGGTACAACCAACAACAGAAAAAAAAATGTTGACGACAACTAAAAGTAAGGATATTGTGATACCAACACCAACAAAACCATCATCCACACAAACAACAAAATCGGATACTTCAGTGGTACGACTAACAACAGAGAAAGAAATGTCGATGACAACTAAAAGTAAGGATATTGTGATACCAACAGCAACAAAATCATCATCCACACAAACAACAAAATCGGATACTTCAGTGATACAACTATCTACAGAAAAAGAAATGTTGACAACAACTAAAAGTAAGGATATTGTGATACCAACACAAACAAAATCATCATCCACACAAACAACAAAATCGGATACTTTAGTGGTACAACCAACAACAGAAAAAGAAATGTTGACGACAACTAAAAGTAAGGATATTGTGATACCAACACCAACAAAACCATCATCCACACAAACAACAAAATCGGATACTTCAGTGGTACGACTAACAACAGAGAAAGAAATGTCGATGACAACTAAAAGTAAGGATATTGTGATACCAACAGCAACAAAATCATCATCCACACAAACAACAAAATCGGATACTTCAGTGATACAACTATCTACAGAAAAAGAAATGTTGACCACATCTAAAAGTAAGGATATTGTGATACCAACACCAACAGAATCATCACCCACACAAACAACAAAATCGGATACTTTAGAGGTACAACTAACAACAGAGAAAGAAATGTTGATGACAACTAAAAGTAAGGATATTGTGATACCAACACAAACAAAATCATCATCCACACAAACAACAAAATCGGATACTTCAGTGGTACAACTATCTACAAAAAAAGAAATGTTGACAACAACTAAAAGTAAGGATATTGTGATACCAACACCAACAAAATCATCATCCACACAAACAACAAAATCGGATACTTCAGTGGTACGTCTAACAACAGAGAAAGAAATGTCGATGACAACTAAAAGTAAGGATATTGTGATACCAACAGCAACAAAGTCATCATTCACACAAACAACAAAATCGGATACTTCAGTGATACAACTATCTACAGAAAAAGAAATGTTGACCACATCTAAAAGTAAAGATATTGTGATACCAACACCAACAGAATCATCACCCACACAAACAACAAAATCGGATACCTTAGAGGTACAACTAACAACAGAGAAAGAAATGTTGATGACAACTAAAAGTAAGGATATTGTGATACCAACAGCAACAAAATCTTCATCCACGCAAACAACAAAATCGGATACTTCAGTGGTACAACTATGTACAGAAAAAGAAATGTTGACCACATCTAAAAGTAAGGATATTGTGATACCAACACCAACAGAATCATCATCCACACAAAGAACAAATTCGGATACTTCAGTGGTACAACTGTCTACAGAAAAAGAAATGTTGACGACAACTAAAAATAGATGTACTGTGATACCAACGCCAGCAAAATCATCATCCGCACAAACAACAAAATCGGATATTTCAAAGGTACAACTATCTACAGAAAAAGAAATGTCAATGACAACTAAAAGTAGATATACTGTGATACCAACACCAACAAAATTATCATCTACACAAGCAACAAAATCGGATATTTCAGTGGTACAACTATCTACAGAAAAAGAAATGTCGGTGACAACTAAAAGCACAGATATTGCGATACCAACACCAACAAAATCATCATCCACACAAACAACAAAATCGGATACTTCAATGGTACAACTAACAACAGAAAAAGAAATGTCGATAACAACTAAAAGTAGATATATTGTGATACCAACACCAACAAAATTATCATCTACACAAGCAACAAAATCGGATATTTCAGTGGTACAACTATCTACAGAAAAAGAAATGTTGATGAAAACTAAAAGTAAGGATATTGTTATGCTAACGCCAACAAAATCATCATCCACACAAACAACAAAATCGGATACTTCAGAGGTACAACCAACAACAGAAAAAGAAATGTCGATGACAACTAAAAGAGATATTGTGATACCAACACCAACAAAATCATCATCCACACAAACAACAAATCCGGATATTTCAGTGGTACAACTATCTGCAGGAAAAGAAATGTTGACAACAACTAAAAGTAAGGATATTGTTATGCCAACACCAACAAAATCATCATCTACACAAGCAACAAAATCGGATATTTCAGGGGTACAACTATCTACAGAAAACGGGATGTTGATGAAAACTAATAGTAAGGATATTGTTGTGCCAACACCAAAAAAATCATCATCCACACAAACAACAAAATCGGATACTTCAGAGGTACGACTAACAACAGAGATAGAAATGTTGACGAGAACTGAAAGTAAGGATATTGTGATACCAACACTAGCAAAATTATCATTCACACAAACAACAAAATCGGATATTTCAGAGGTACAACTATTTACAGAAAAAGAAATGTTGATGTCAACTAAAAGTAAGGATACTGTGATACCAACACCAACAAAATCATCATCTACACAAAAAACAAAATCGGATATTACATTGGTGCAACTATCTACAGAAAAAGAAATGTCGATGACAACTAAAAGTACAGATATTGTGATACCAACACCAACAAAATCATCATCCGCACAAACAATAAAATCGGATACTTCAGTGATACAACTATCTACAGAAAACGAAATGTTGACGACAACTAAAAGTAAGGATATTGTGATACCAACACAAACAAAATCATCATCCACACAAACAACAAAATCGGATACTTCAGTGGTACAACTATCTACAGAAAAAGAAATGTTGACGACAACGAAAAGTAAGGATATTGTGATACCAACACCAACAAAATCATCATCCACACAAACAACAAAATCGGATACTTCAGTGGTACAACTATCTACAGAAAAAGAAATGTCAATGACAACTAAAAGTAGATATACTGTGATACCAACACCAACAAAATTATCATCTACACAAGCAACAAAATCGGATATTTCAGTGGTACAACTATCTACAGAAAAAGAAATGTCGGTGACAACTAAAAGCACAGATATTGCGATACCAACACCAACAAAATCATCATCCACACAAACAACAAAATCGGATACTTCAATGGTACAACTAACAACAGAAAAAGAAATGTCGATAACAACTAAAAGTAGATATATTGTGATACCAACACCAACAAAATTATCATCTACACAAGCAACAAAATCGGATATTTCAGTGGTACAACTATCTACAGAAAAAGAAATGTTGATGAAAACTAAAAGTAAGGATATTGTTATGCTAACGCCAACAAAATCATCATCCACACAAACAACAAAATCGGATACTTCAGAGGTACAACCAACAACAGAAAAAGAAATGTCGATGACAACTAAAAGAGATATTGTGATACCAACACCAACAAAATCATCATCCACACAAACAACAAATCCGGATATTTCAGTGGTACAACTATCTGCAGGAAAAGAAATGTTGACAACAACTAAAAGTAAGGATATTGTTATGCCAACACCAACAAAATCATCATCTACACAAGCAACAAAATCGGATATTTCAGGGGTACAACTATCTACAGAAAACGGGATGTTGATGAAAACTAATAGTAAGGATATTGTTGTGCCAACACCAAAAAAATCATCATCCACACAAACAACAAAATCAAATACTTCAGAGGTACGACTAACAACAGAGATAGAAATGTTGACGAGAACTGAAAGTAAGGATATTGTGATACCAACACTAGCAAAATTATCATTCACACAAACAACAAAATCGGATATTTCAGAGGTACAACTATTTACAGAAAAAGAAATGTTGATGTCAACTAAAAGTAAGGATACTGTGATACCAACACCAACAAAATCATCATCTACACAAAAAACAAAATCGGATATTACATTGGTGCAACTATCTACAGAAAAAGAAATGTCGATGACAACTAAAAGTACAGATATTGTGATACCAACACCAACAAAATCATCATCCGCACAAACAATAAAATCGGATACTTCAGTGATACAACTATCTACAGAAAACGAAATGTTGACGACAACTAAAAGTAAGGATATTGTGATACCAACACAAACAAAATCATCATCCACACAAACAACAAAATCGGATACTTCAGTGGTACAACTATCTACAGAAAAAGAAATGTTGACGACAACTAAAAGTAAGGATATTGTGATACCAACACCAACAAAATCATCATCCACACAAACAACAAAATCGGATACTTCAGTGGTACGACTAACAACAGAGAAAGAAATGTCGATGACAACTAAAAGTAAGGATATTGTGATACCAACACCAACAGAATCATCATCCACACAAAGAACAAGTTCGGATATTTCAGTGGTACAACTATCTACAGAAAAAGAAATGTCGGTGACAACTAAAAGCACAGATATTGCGATACCAACACCAACAAAATCATCATCCACACAAACAACAAAATCGGATACTTCAATGGTACAACTAACAACAGAAAAAGAAATGTTGATAACAACTAAAAGTAGATATATTGTGATACCAACACCAACAAAATTATCATCTACACAAGCAACAAAATCGGATATTTCAGTGGTACAACTATCTACAGAGAAAGAAATGTTGATGAAAACTAAAAGTAAGGATATTGTTATGCTAACGCCAACAAAATCATCATCCACACAAACAACAAAATCGGATACTTCAGAGGTACAACCAACAACAGAAAAAGAAATGTCGATGACAACTAAAAGAGATATTGTGATACCAACACCAACAAAATCATCATCCACACAAACAACAAATCCGGATATTTCAGTGGTACAACTATCTGCAGGAAAAGAAATGTTGACAACAACTAAAAGTAAGGATATTGTTATGCCAACACCAACAAAATCATCATCTACACAAGCAACAAAATCGGATATTTCAGGGGTACAACTATCTACAGAAAACGGGATGTTGATGACAACTAAAAGTAAGGATATTGTCATACCAACACCAACAAAATCAACCAGAACAAAATCGTTGGAAAAAAATGCTGTTACATCCCGGGCACAATTAACTATGGGATCTAAAATTTTTACTAAAATAAAGACGGAGAATGTTATCTTGAAAACAGTATCTATGCAATCATTGGAACCAACAGGTAAAACATTTTCATACAAATGTTTTTTTTTAAAGTGAGAGAACAAACAAACAAAAAAGCAGCAGCACGTCTTTCTGCATCTACAGTGTTTATTTAACATTTGTGTGTTTGTCTTTTATAGGCGAAAAATATTTGAAGACGATGTCCGCTGTAAGTAGCACTCACACTCCGACAACTTCGAATGAAAAATTGTTCTCAATCCTTGGAACACTAGAACAAATATTTTCAGACGATCTTAACGATCAAAACTCAGATGCGTACAAGAATCTTTCAACAGAACTAAGTAGAAAGGTAAATCAGTAAATCAGTTAATCTTAGCTAAAAACATCTACTGTTTATACGGCCTGGTATCCTGTGTTTTGCTGCCCGTCTTTTGCAATATTCTTTTAAAAATGTTACTTCGATATTTTTTAGTTTGCCAACGTATTAGAAGGCAGTGGATTACGACGAACAAAAATTAATAAATTCAGGTATTTTCTCTATCCAGTTTGTGGGCTATCATGCCGTACCTTTTTCCCTCTTTACTTGGTGTTTGCTAAACACCATACAGTTGCATTGTACTTCGTTGGTAAAATTTTAGACTTGTAAATTCTTATCTTAATTTGGCCAATGCTTTTTTTATTTTCGACCACTTTTGATGATTCAAGTGTATTATAAGGAGGAGGAGGACAGGGTAAAAATTTAGAGTGCTAAAACAATATTAACCCTTAAAGAAAGACCCATGTTGACATAATCGGTTTCTAAAAATTTAACCCGCGATTGGTGGCTGAGGAAAAAACCTAGACAGTTTACGTTTGGTACCGTTTAGTAGTCCAATTCACCCCAATGTATGGCGGTCTAACTGAGGGCTGGGCGTATATTGGTGGAACGAGTGTTTTAAGGGTTATTAAACCGTTGTAGCTGGTAATTTTTTTGCATTATGAGAACCGCAAAAATGTTAAAGAATTTTGTTCATTTTGGCGCCCAATCACAACTGACCTGTAAAAACTTCAAATCTGATTAACTTCTCTGAAAAAATACATTTATGCCAATTTGGCGTCTAAAGCTTTATTGAAAAGCAAATATTGAAACAACTTGTCATTGTTCTAATTACTTCCAATGCCAGTGATTAATCACGTAGCAAAAAAGAAAACGATATATTTTACGATAATATAAACGATATATAAGTTTTAAAAACTGCAGTGCTTGTAAAAAGTAACTATAAAATAAGTTAGCAGTTTAGAAGTTAAAGCAGTGCTCGATCTAACCTTCTCCGCCTCCTACAGCCTTTTCCTGTGTTACTTGTGGTGGAATTTAGAAAAGGAATAACAAACAATAGTATAAAAAAGCACAAGTTTATTTTTACTTCCTTTATTATTTTTTTTCAGTGCTGGTAGTATTTTATTTGATGCAACTTTATCATTTGATTCTTCATCAACAATCGACGCAACGTTAATTAAATCATTACTGGAAAGTGGAAACACTGGAATTACTGATGTCACTGTGAAAGGTAAAACATTTTAGCTCAGCATTTATAAATCGTTTGCTTTTACATTGTTAAAGCAAATGCTTTTAGGAAAAATAGACTGCTGGCTGTATTATAAGTACACTTTCTTTCTTTTATGCTCTGTTATGACCTAATTAACTAAAGGAAAGAAATCCAGATTGAAATCGTCCTTTCTTTCAGCGGGAAGTCTTTGCGAGCGACCAATATCGTAAAGTTTGTACCACAAAAAAATGATCAATTAATGTCAATTTCCGTTAAATTTCGTAAATGTCGCTCAGCAGTTGTTGTGCAACTGTTGTAGAAATTAAAAAAGTTCTGTCTATACAACATCTGTTGTGCAACATCCTTGTGTTGCTTTGTTGCACAAGATGTATTTCTAATAAACTTATAGCGGCGATTGTTTTACAACTATTGTTCAACAATTCTTATGTTAATGGAAACCTTAAGTAAAATTTTGTGATATAAATGAAGTTTATTTATTCGCTGAAATAAATTCTGTCTTTATAATTCTTTAAATTGCATTTAGTAAACTATTTTGTAAAACACAACATTTGAGATGCATTTTTCTTACAATTGACTCATTTTGTCTTTTTTTTCGTCTTACATTTATTTTTGTTCAATTGTCTAAAATCTCTGCTATTTAAAATTTCTTTTGGTGGTAAGAAAAGCAAACTACGACCAAAAAAATGATTCAAGGGCGCCGGTATTATTTATTTTCTTTCAGACATAGGACATTCATCATCCACGAAATACACGCAATCAATGGCCGAAACATTTACCCGTGATAGCATGACTACTTCCGTTGCAAGAAAACCTACATCAAATTCACTCAACGTAAAACCAACATTTTCAAGAAAACCTGACGAACCATTTACACCGTCACTACTTGATGGCAACACACAAACTTTGTCATATGCAACGCGTGCTACAACGTCAGCTATTGACACGTTCGTCACTTCCACGTTGACGTACAAATTACATACAGCATCTCCAAGTAGAACAATGGTGGGTTCTCCCGTTTTCTCCACAGCTGAATTGACAACAAGAGACAGAAAGGTTACACCATCCAAACGTGAAAGCGCTTCAGCAACTCCCACAATGAAATATGTTACTAGTGAAAACCATTCAGCAACTCCTACAATGAAATATGTGACTAGTGAAAACCATTCAGTATCTCCTCCAATGAAATATGTTACTAGTGAAAACCATTCAGTATCTCCTACAATGAAATATGTGACTAGTGAAAACCATTCAGCAACTCCTACAATGAAATATGTTACTAGTGAAAACCATTCAGCAACCCCTATAATGAAATATGTTACTAGTGAAAACCATTCAGTATCTCCCACAATGAAATATGTGACTAGTGAAAACCATTCAGTATCTCCCACAATGAAATATGTTACTAGTAAAAACCATTCAGCAACTCCTACAATGAAATATGTTACTAGTAAAAACCATTCAGCAACTCCTGCAATGAAATATGTTACTAGTGAAAACCATTCAGTATCTCCCACAATGAAATATGTGACTAGTGAAAACTATGCAGCAACTACTACAATGAAATATGTGACTAGTGAAAGCCATTCAGTATCTCCCACAATGAAATATGTGACTAGTGAAAACCATTCAGTATCTCCCACAATTAAATATGTTACTAGTGAAAACCATTCAGCAACTCCTACAATGAAATATGTTACTAGTGAAAACCATTCAGTAACTCCCGCAATGAAATATGTGACTAGTGAAAACCATTCAGTATCTTCCACAATGAAATATGTTACTAGTGAAAACCATTCAGTATCTTCCACAATGAAATATGTGACTAGTGAAAACCATTTTACTATTTCCAATGTTCACAAAAGTGCTACTACATTAACTGCAATTTTAAGATCAAATGTGACTGGAGCAAATACTCTTACACCATCATGGGTGCAACCTAAAATGACCAATGTTCGATCGACAGAGTATCCAACTTTGGCTGCGACGTCTCAGGAAAGCAATGGATTCTCAAGACATATCTCATCATCACTATATTTTGTAACGCCTGTCCCAAGCTTTCCTCAAAATACACACATCACTTCAACATCTTATTTTTTACCTACAAAGATTATAGAAGCATCAGCGTCAGGAACTTCCAAGTCAATAGTATTCAACTCAATTATATCTGGTTCGAATAAATTCTTTGTTCGGGGAAAACTTCAACAAAATTTCACATCAGACTTGGAAAATCCTGATTCAGAAAGTTATAAAACACTTACAGAAAATTTAACTAAATTGGTAAGTATACTTAAATTGGCCTTCAGACCCTTTTATGTCTTTAGGTTTCGTCCTGACAAATAACTTTTGATAGTCTTTTGGGCGGTGGGAAAATATATAGACATGTCAAGTTTAACTCATATTATTTTCGGAAACTATCGGGTTTGATGAAACTTTCAATAGATTTAGTTAGATTTATTTGAATATAAGTGGTGATAAATACAACCTCATATGCATGCTATATATGCTTTCTTAAGCTCGTCTTGTGCTATATTTTCTTCTAATTTTAGTTTGAAGAGTTGCTAACAAATCTAGGGTTGCTTCGAGTCAGCATTAACAAATTCAGGTAATATAATTTGATTGCCATCATACTTAATTCACGAAACAGGATTTGTAAAGTGTGATAAATTCTTGCCTGAACCTTTTCGTAATCATCAAACGTCTCTTGGGTCTTCAAAATAAACTTTCAACATAGCTAGCTACATAATTCCCTTTTCATTTTCATCAAATTTTCTTTTCAGTGCGGGTAGTGTTGTATTTGATGCAACTTTATCACTTGATTCTTCAACAACAATCGGCGCAACATCAATTAAATCATTACTTGAAAATGAAAACACAGGGATCACCGATGTTATTGTGAAAGGTTTATTTTTATTATATTTAACAAAAAACAGTAAACAAAGAATATAACGTGTAAAATACAATATGTAAATGCGTAATCGTTAATAAGTTTGTAATCATTTTATGGTTTAAAATGTTCTTAGATCTTGCCTTTGTGACCAAAATACCAACATCCATTTCTTCCACACGAAAAACTACCGCAAGAGAATTAAAAGTACACAGCGCATCACGCCTGAAGAAGACCTATTCGACAAAATCAAAACAAGTTCAACACTCTAGCCCTACAGCATCATTAAGTGAAAAAACAATACTTACAACGGTATATGAGAACTCAGCTCCCACCAGGAGAGTGCAAACAACAGCTTCAGTCTGGATGTTTTCAATCCATCCAACAACACTTTTAACCAGGTCAATCCTTTTAACAGAGGTATATCGTTTAACTAAATCAAAGGCATTGACAGATTTAACAGAAACTGTCGATACATCATCTGTGCATAACATTTCTTCATTGAACTCGTCAGCAACGATTGGAATACCTATACCGACAGATATAAAAAAACATTCTGTAACAAAATCTTCTAAATATACGTTACCAATCAGTCATAACATGAAGGTAAGACTGACACCAAATAAAAGTTTGGCAACTGCTCTGCAATCGGCAGAAAGTACAATTCAAACAGTTTTTACATTGTCCAGTCCTGTAATAACCAGTAGCGCATTCGTCAAATTAGCATCTAGCAATTCTCGTTTCGTTCCAAGTTTGATGCCAACACCTTCAATAGTCAACACGGTAAATATATTACCTTCATCTTTCGCAATATTTCAAAGCAAGTCGATGCAGATTTTTCCATCAGGGAGCAAGATGATCAGTTTGGAGATGTCATTGCCTATTGATTCAAGTTTTGCATTAAACGTGAACACAACATCGACAGAAAGAATAAAAACTCCAATGTCAAAAGCAACAACTACCAACACAAAAATATATTCCACCATAGTTTCAAATATTTTTAATGAATCTATTACAACTGCTGTAAATAAATCGCTCGCAAGCATTAGCAGCAGCGTAAAGAACGAAAGTCTAGCACCAATAGTTTCCTTATCAACATCAACAGAACCTTTAAAGACAACAATCAGCTTACACAGCATTTCGCATGCATCGTCCTTTTCAAATCTCCAATCAGCAACAACTCCAATAACATCTATCCTATTGAAGCCATCGCAGACAGTTTCGACTTCATCTTTAAGCCGGACGATGCAGGAATCAACTCCAAGTCTTTTATCTACTTCTTCTTACCATTTCACATCACAATACAGTGCAAGAATCGTATCTATATCTCAATACACGATCTTAACAACCATACGATCATTTTCAAGTGGGAGGTTAAATTCAACTCCATCTTTGAAAAAGTCAACAGTCTCAAGTATACTCAATGGACCCAAGATCTTTTTCATCCAAGGAAGACTGAATGAAACATTTACACCTGACTTGGAAAATCCAGACTCTGAAGCTTCCCAAAAACTATCAAAACGATTAAACGTTGAGGTAAACACTAGTTTTCTTTTTCTAATGTTTAGAAAGCTTTTTTATCTCCTTTCATCTCCTTGTTTAGTTAGCTGCTACGTTTGACAAACTTGGTCTTCTTAAAAGCGAAATAACAGGATTCAGGTAAAACTATTTTCATTTCTACGCACTAACTTGAACTTTTGTTCAAACCGGCTGAACCCACTCCATAAAATGTTAAACAGTTATTCCTCACCTTACTCCTCACTTTACAATGCATATACTTGTATGTAATTTCTCTTCTCTAATTTCAGCCCTGGAAGTGTTATATTCGATGCAGCGTTATATTTTGATCCCACTTCAACTATAAACAAAAATAATTTGGGCAACGCTTTAAGGGAATCAGGTGTGACAGATGTCGCTGTAACAGGTATATTTTTAGCGGCAATCTGATCCCTTCATGTTAGTATTTATCCCACAACTAATGTTTTCGAAAAAATTAAAAGGAAGGTACATCAATGCAACGATAAAGAACGTCTACAATGACAGACGCCACCTGTCTTCCGACTTGATGGATTTGTACTTTTTCTGCAAGTGACATACGTGTAAGAATATGACGTTATTTTGTTTTGTTTTTTTAGAACTTTCCTTAGCTTCTTCTCACATGCCATCAACAAATTCGCCCCAGATCTCGACAGTTGTAAAAGAAAGTTTATTAAAAAAAACATCTTCAACGCTAAAATCCGTAGAAATAACAACGCCATTAATAAAAATTAAACCCACAGATGTGTCTAGTTTATTAACCGTCGTCGGAACAATTGCTTCGCAATCGGCAGAAAGTACAATTCAAACAGTTTTTACATTGTTCAGTCCTGTAATAACAAGTAGCATATTTGTCGAAAGAGCATCTAGCAACAGTCGTTTCGTTCCAAGTTTGATGCCAACACCTTCAATAGTCAACACATCAAAAGTGCTTCGTACGGTAAATATATTACCTTCATCTTTTGCGATATTTCAAAGCAAGTCGATACAGATTTTTCCATCAGAGAGAAAGATGACCAGTTTGGAGATGTCATCGTCTATTGATTCAAGTTTTGCATTGAACGTGAACGCAACATTGATAGAAAGAATAAAAACTTCAATGTCAAAAGCAACAACTACCAACACAAAAATATACTCCACTATGATTCCAAATATTTTTAATGAATCTATCACAACTGCTCTAAATAAATCACTTCCAAGCATTAGCAGCAGAGTAAAGAGCGAAAATCTAGTACCAAAGGTTCTTTTATCAACAGAACATTTAATGAAAACAACCAGTTTACACATCATTTCGGATGCACCGTCCTTTTCAACTCTCCAATCAGCAACAGTTCCAATAACATCTATCCTATTGATGCCATCGCAGACAGTTTCGCGTTCATCTTTAAGCTGGATGAAGCAGGAATCAACTCCAAGTCTTCTATCTACTTTTTCTTACCATTTCACAACACAACTCAGTGCTACGATCGTATCTATATCTCAACACAAAATCTCAACAACATTATTTACAAGTGGGAGGTTAAGTTCAACTCCATCTTTGAAAAAGTCAACAACCTCTAGTATACTCAATAGAGCCAAGATCTTTTTTATCCAAGGAAAACTGAATGAAACATTCACACCTGACTTGGAAAACCAAGACTCTGAAGCTTCTCAAAATCTATCAAAACGATTAAACGTTGAGGTAAACTAACAGCCTATTTAACATTACTTTTCCATTTGTAATGTTTAGTAAGCCTTTTTTTATCTCCTTTTATCTCTTTTTTTAGTTCGCTGCTACGTTTGACAAACTTGGTCTCCTTAAAAGTGAAATAACAGGATTCAGGTAGAACTATTTTTAATTTCCTTCATCTACTTAAACTCTTGTTTCAACCTACTGAACCCACTCCATAAAATGTTAAACATTTAGCCCTCTCCTTCAAAATACATGTACGTGGATGTAATTTCTCTTCTCTAATTACAGCCCTGGAAGTGTTATATTCGATGCAGCGTTATATTTTGATCCCAGTTCAACTATAGACAAAAATAGTTTGGGCAACGCTTTAAAGGAATCAGGCGTGACAGATGTCACTGTAACAGGTAAATTTTTAGCGGTACTCTGATGACTTCATGTTAGTATTTATCCCACAACTAATGTTTTTGAAAAAATTGAAATTAGAAGGGAACTTTATTTTTATTCAACGAGAAATGACATCTACAATGACAGACGCTACCTGTCTTTCGACTTGATAAACGTGTACTGTTTCTGCAAGTGACATACGTGTAAAAATATGACGTTATTTTGTTCTGTTGATCTAGAACTTTCCTTGGCTTCTTCACACATGCCATCAACAAACTCGCCCCAGACATCGACAGTTGCAAAAAGAAGTTTATTCAAAATAACATCTTTAACGCTAAGATCCGTTGAACTAACACTGTCAGTGATAAAAATTAATCCCACATATGTGTCGAATTTATCATCCGTCGTCAGAACAATTGTTTCGCAATCGGCAGAAGGTAAAATTCAAACGGTTTTTACATTGTCCAGTCCTGTAATAACAAGTACCATATTCGTAGAATTAGCATCTAGCAATACTCGTTTCGTTCCAAGTTTAATGCCAACACCTTCAATAGTCAATACGGAAAATATATTAACTTCATCTTTTGCAACATTTCAAAGCAAGTCGATACAGATTTTTCCATCAGAGAGCAAGATGACCAGTTTGGAGATGTCATCGTCTATTGATTCAAGTTCTTCATTAAACGTGAACGCAACATTGATAGAAAGAATAGACACTTCAATGTCAAAAGCAACAACTACGAACACAAAAATATATTCCACCATGGTTCCAAATATTTTTAATGAATCTATTACAACTGCTGTAAATAAATCACTCGCAAGCATTAGCAGCAGCGTAAAGAACGAAAGTCTAGCACCAATAGTTTCCTTATCAACATCAACAGAACCTTTAAAGACGACAATCAGCTTACACAGCATTTCGCATGCATCGTCCTTTTCAAATCTCCAATCAGCAACAGCTCCAATAACATCTATCCTATTGAAGCCATCGCAGACAGTTTCGACTTCATCTTTAAGCCGGATGATGCAGGAATCAACTCCAAGTCTTTTATCTACTTCTTCTTACCATTTCACATCACAATACAGTGCAAGAATCGTATCTATATCTCAATACACGATCTTAACAACCATACGATCATTTTCAAGTGGGAGGTTAACTTCAACTCCATCTTTGAAAAAGTCAACAGTCTCAAGTATACTCAATGGACCCAAGATCTTTTTCATCCAAGGAAAACTGAATGAAACATTTACACCTGACTTGGAAAATCCAGACTCTGAGGCTTCCCAAAAACTATCAAAACGATTAAACGTTGAGGTAAACACTAGTTTTCTTTTTCTAATGTTTAGAAAGCTTTTTTTTATCTCCTTTCATCTCCTTGTTTAGTTCGCTGCTACGTTTGACAAACTTGGTCTTCTTAAAAGTGAAATAACAGGATTCAGGTAAAACTATTTTCATTTCTCCGCACTAACTTGAACTTTTGTTTAAACCGGCTGAACCCACTCCATAAAATGTTAAACATTTTTTCCTCACCTTACTCCTCACTTTACAATGCATATATTTGTATGTAATTTTTCTTCTCTAATTTCAGCCCTGGAAGTGTTATATTCGATGCAACGTTATACTTTGATCCCACTTCAAATGTAGACAAAAATAGTTTGGGCAACGCTTTGAAGGAATCAGGTGTGACAGATGTCAATGTAACAGGTATATTTTTAGCGGTAATTTCATCACTGCGTGCTAGTATTTATCCCACAACTTTTGTGTTTGAAAAAACTGAAAGGAAGGTACATCAATGAAACGATAAAGGACATCTACAACAACATATGCCACCTGTCTTTCGACTTGACGGGCGTCTACTGTTTCTGCAAACGACATACGTGTAAGAATAAGACGTCATTTTGTTTTCTTTATCTAGAACTTTACTTGGCTTCTTCACACATGCCATCAACAAAGTCGCCCCAGACCTCGACAGTTGTAAAAGAAAGTATATTAAAAAGCACATCTTTAACGCTAATATCCGTTGAACAAACAACGTCAGTAATAAAAATTAATCCCATATATGTGTCGAGTTTATCAACTGTCGTTGGATCAATTGCTTCGCAATCCGCAGAAATTACAATTCAAACAGTTTTCACATTGTCCAGTCCTGTAATAACAAGTAGCATATTTGTCGAAAGGGCATCTAGCAATACTCGTTTAGTCCCAAGTTTAATGGCAACACCTTCAATAGTCAACACGGTAAATATATTACCTTCATCTTTTGCAATACTACAAAGCAAGTCGATGCAGATTTTTCCATCAGGGAGCAAGATGACCAGTTTGGAGATGTCATTGCCTATTGATTCAAGTTTTGCATTAAACGTGAACACAACATTGACAGAAAGAATAAAAACTTCAATGTCAAAAGCAACAACTACCAACACAAAAATATATTCCACCATAGTTTCAAATATTTTTAATGAATCTATTACAACTGCTGTAAATAAATCACTCGCAAGCATTAGCAGCAGCGTAAAGAACGAAAGTCTAGCACCAATAGTTTCCTTATCAACATCAACAGAACCTTTAAAGACGACAATCAGCTTACACAGCATTTCGCATGCATCGTCCTTTTCAAATCTCCAATCAGCAACAGCTCCAATAACATCTATCCTATTGATGCCATCGCAGACAGTTTCGACTTCATCCTTAAGTCGGATGATGCAGGAATCAACTCCAAGTCTTTTATCTACTTCTTCTTACCATTTCACATCACAATACAGTGCAAGAATCGTATCAATATCTCAACACAAGATCTCAACAACCATGCGATCATTTTCAAGTGGGAGGTTAACTTCAACTCCATCTTTGAAAAAGTCAACAGTCTCAAGTATACTCAATGGACCCAAGATCTTTTTCATCCAAGGAAAACTGAATGAAACATTTACACCTGACTTGGAGAATCCAGACTCTGAAGCTTCCCAAAAACTATCAAAACGATTAACCGTTGAGGTAAACACTAGTTTTTTTTTTCTAACATTTCGAAAACTTTTTTTATCTCCTTTCATCTCCTTGTTTAGTTAGCTGTTACGTTTGACAAACTTGGTCTTCTTAAAAGTGAAATAACAGGATTCAGGTAAAACTATTTTCATTTCTCCGCACTAACTTGAACTTTTGTTTAAACCGGCTGAACCCACTCCATAAAATGTTAAACATTTATTCCTCACCTTACTCCTCACTTTACAATGCATATACTTGTATGTAATTTCTCTTCTCTAATTTCAGCCCTGGAAGTGTTATATTCGATGCAACGTTATATTTTGATCCCACTTCAAATGTAGACAAAAATAGTTTGCGCAACGCTTTAAAGGAATCAGGTGTGACAGATGTCACTGTAACAGGTATATTTTTAGCGGTAATCTCATTACTTCGTGCTAATATTTATCCCACAACTTTTGTGTTTGAAAAAATTGAAAGGAAGGTACATCAATGAAACGATAAAGGACATCTACAGCAACATATGCCACCTGTCTTTCGACTTGACGGGCGTCTACTGTTTCTGCAAGCGACATACGTGTAAGAATAAGACGTCATTTTGTTTTGTTTATCTAGAACTTTCCTTGGCTTCTTCACATATGCCATCAACAAAGTCGCCCCAGACCTCGACAGTTGCAAAAGGAAGTATATTCAAAAAGACAACTTTAACGCTAAAATCCGTTGAACAAACAACGTCAGTAATAAAAATTAAACCCACATATGTGTCGAGTTTATCAACTGTCGTTGGAACAATTGCTTCGCAATTCGCAGAAGGTACAACTCAAACAGTTTTTACATTGTTCAGTCCTGTAATAACAAGTAGCACATTTGTCGAAAGAGCATCTAGCAATACTCGTTTCGTTCCAAGTTTAATGGCAACACCTTCAATAGTCAACACGGTAAATATATTACCTTCATCTTTTGCAATAGTACAAAGCAAGTCGATGCAGATTTTTCCATCAGGGAGCAAGATGACCAGTTTGGAGATGTCATTGCCTATTGATTCAAGTTTTGCATTAAACGTGAACACAACATTGACAGAAAGAATAAAAACTTCAATGTCAAAAGCAACAACTACCAACACAAAAATATATTCCACCATAGTTTCAAATATTTTTAATGAATCTATTACAACTGCTGTAAATAAATCACTCGCAAGCATTAGCAGCAGCGTAAAGAACGAAAGTCTAGCACCAATAGTTTCCTTATCAACATCAACAGAACCTTTAAAGACGACAATCAGCTTACACAGCATTTCGCATGCATCGTCCTTTTCAAATCTCCAATCAGCAACAGCTCCAATAACATCTATCCTATTGATGCCATCGCAGACAGTTTCGACTTCATCCTTAAGTCGGATGATGCAGGAATCAACTCCAAGTCTTTTATCTACTTCTTCTTACCATTTCACATCACAATACAGTGCAAGAATCGTATCAATATCTCAACACAAGATCTCAACAACCATGCGATCATTTTCAAGTGGGAGGTTAACTTCAACTCCATCTTTGAAAAAGTCAACAGTCTCAAGTATACTCAATGGACCCAAGATCTTTTTCATCCAAGGAAAACTGAATGAAACATTTACACCTGACTTGGAGAATCCAGACTCTGAAGCTTCCCAAAAACTATCAAAACGATTAACCGTTGAGGTAAACACTAGTTTTTTTTTTTCTAACATTTCGAAAACTTTTTTTATCTCCTTTCATCTCCTTGTTTAGTTAGCTGTTACGTTTGACAAACTTGGTCTTCTTAAAAGTGAAATAACAGGATTCAGGTAAAACTATTTTCATTTCTCCGCACTAACTTGAACTTTTGTTTAAACCGGCTGAACCCACTCCATAAAATGTTAAACATTTATTCCTCACCTTACTCCTCACTTTACAATGCATATACTTGTATGTAATTCTCTTCTCTAATTTCAGCCCTGGAAGTGTTATATTCGATGCAACGTTATATTTTGATCCCACTTCAAATGTAGACAAAAATAGTTTGCGCAACGCTTTAAAGGAATCAGGTGTGACAGATGTCACTGTAACAGGTATATTTTTAGCGGTAATCTCATTACTTCGTGCTAATATTTATCCCACAACTTTTGTGTTTGAAAAAATTGAAAGGAAGGTACATCAATGAAACGATAAAGGACATCTACAGCAACATATGCCACCTGTCTTTCGACTTGACGGGCGTCTACTGTTTCTGCAAGCGACATACGTGTAAGAATAAGACGTCATTTTGTTTTGTTTATCTAGAACTTTCCTTGGCTTCTTCACATATGCCATCAACAAAGTCGCCCCAGACCTCGACAGTTGCAAAAGGAAGTATATTCAAAAAGACAACTTTAACGCTAAAATCCGTTGAACAAACAACGTCAGTAATAAAAATTAAACCCACATATGTGTCGAGTTTATCAACTGTCGTTGGAACAATTGCTTCGCAATTCGCAGAAGGTACAACTCAAACAGTTTTTACATTGTTCAGTCCTGTAATAACAAGTAGCACATTTGTCGAAAGAGCATCTAGCAATACTCGTTTCGTTCCAAGTTTAATGGCAACACCTTCAATAGTCAACACGGTAAATATATTACCTTCATCTTTTGCAATAGTACAAAGCAAGTCGATGCAGATTTTTCCATCAGGGAGCAAGATGACCAGTTTGGAGATGTCATTGCCTATTGATTCAAGTTTTGCATTAAACGTGAACACAACATTGACAGAAAGAATAAAAACTTCAATGTCAAAAGCAACAACTACCAACACAAAAATATATTCCACCATAGTTTCAAATATTTTTAATGAATCTATTACAACTGCTGTAAATAAATCACTCGCAAGCATTAGCAGCAGCGTAAAGAACGAAAGTCTAGCACCAATAGTTTCCTTATCAACATCAACAGAACCTTTAAAGACGACAATCAGCTTACACAGCATTTCGCATGCATCGTCTTTTTCAAATCTCCAATCAGCAACAGCTCCAATAACATCTATCCTATTGATGCCATCGCAGACAGTTTCGACTTCATCCTTAAGTCGGATGATGCAGAAATCAACTCCAAGTCTTTTATCTACTTCTTCTTACCATTTCACATCACAATACAGTGCAAGAATCGTATCAATATCTCAACACAAGATCTCAACAACCATGCGATCATTTTCAAGTGGGAGGTTAACTTCAACTCCATCTTTGAAAAAGTCAACAGTCTCAAGTATACTCAATGGACCCAAGATCTTTTTCATCCAAGGAAAACTGAATGAAACATTTACACCTGACTTGGAGAATCCAGACTCTGAAGCTTCCCAAAAACTATCAAAACGATTAACCGTTGAGGTAAACACTAGTTTTTTTTTTCTAACATTTCGAAAACTTTTTTTATCTCCTTTCATCTCCTTGTTTAGTTAGCTGTTACGTTTGACAAACTTGGTCTTCTTAAAAGTGAAATAACAGGATTCAGGTAAAACTATTTTCATTTCTCCGCACTAACTTGAACTTTTGTTTAAACCGGCTGAACCCACTCCATAAAATGTTAAACATTTATTCCTCACCTTACTCCTCACTTTACAATGCATATACTTGTATGTAATTTCTCTTCTCTAATTTCAGCCCTGGAAGTGTTATACTCGATGCAACGTTATATTTTGATCCCACTTCAAATGTAGACAAAAATAGTTTGCGCAACGCTTTAAAGGAATCAGGTGTGACAGATGTCACTGTAACAGGTATATTTTTAGCGGTAATCTCATTACTTCGTGCTAATATTTATCCCACAACTTTTGTGTTTGAAAAAATTGAAAGGAAGGTACATCAATGAAACGATAAAGGACATCTACAGCAACATATGCCACCTGTCTTTCGACTTGACGGGCGTCTACTGTTTCTGCAAGCGACATACGTGTAAGAATAAGACGTCATTTTGTTTTGTTTATCTAGAACTTTCCTTGGCTTCTTCACATATGCCATCAACAAAGTCGCCCCAGACCTCGACAGTTGCAAAAGGAAGTATATTCAAAAAGACAACTTTAACGCTAAAATCCGTTGAACAAACAACGTCAGTAATAAAAATTAAACCCACATATGTGTCGAGTTTATCAACTGTCGTTGGAACAATTGCTTCGCAATTCGCAGAAGGTACAACTCAAACAGTTTTTACATTGTTCAGTCCTGTAATAACAAGTAGCACATTTGTCGAAAGAGCATCTAGCAATACTCGTTTCGTTCCAAGTTTAATGGCAACACCTTCAATAGTCAACACGGTAAATATATTACCTTCATCTTTTGCAATAGTACAAAGCAAGTCGATGCAGATTTTTCCATCAGGGAGCAAGATGACCAGTTTGGAGATGTCATTGCCTATTGATTCAAGTTTTGCATTAAACGTGAACACAACATTGACAGAAAGAATAAAAACTTCAATGTCAAAAGCAACAACTACCAACACAAAAATATATTCCACCATAGTTTCAAATATTTTTAATGAATCTATTACAACTGCTGTAAATAAATCACTCGCAAGCATTAGCAGCAGCGTAAAGAACGAAAGTCTAGCACCAATAGTTTCCTTATCAACATCAACAGAACCTTTAAAGACGACAATCAGCTTACACAGCATTTCGCATGCATCGTCCTTTTCAAATCTCCAATCAGCAACAGCTCCAATAACATCTATCCTATTGATGCCATCGCAGACAGTTTCGACTTCATCCTTAAGTCGGATGATGCAGGAATCAACTCCAAGTCTTTTATCTACTTCTTCTTACCATTTCACATCACAATACAGTGCAAGAATCGTATCAATATCTCAACACAAGATCTCAACAACCATGCGATCATTTTCAAGTGGGAGGTTAACTTCAACTCCATCTTTGAAAAAGTCAACAGTCTCAAGTATACTCAATGGACCCAAGATCTTTTTCATCCAAGGAAAACTGAATGAAACATTTACACCTGACTTGGAGAATCCAGACTCTGAAGCTTCCCAAAAACTATCAAAACGATTAACCGTTGAGGTAAACACTAGTTTTTTTTTTCTAACATTTCGAAAACTTTTTTTATCTCCTTTCATCTCCTTGTTTAGTTAGCTGTTACGTTTGACAAACTTGGTCTTCTTAAAAGTGAAATAACAGGATTCAGGTAAAACTATTTTCATTTCTCCGCACTAACTTGAACTTTTGTTTAAACCGGCTGAACCCACTCCATAAAATGTTAAACATTTATTCCTCACCTTACTCCTCACTTTACAATGCATATACTTGTATGTAATTTCTCTTCTCTAATTTCAGCCCTGGAAGTGTTATATTCGATGCAACGTTATATTTTGATCCCACTTCAAATGTAGACAAAAATAGTTTGCGCAACGCTTTAAAGGAATCAGGTGTGACAGATGTCACTGTAACAGGTATATTTTTAGCGGTAATCTCATTACTTCGTGCTAATATTTATCCCACAACTTTTGTGTTTGAAAAAATTGAAAGGAAGGTACATCAATGAAACGATAAAGGACATCTACAGCAACATATGCCACCTGTCTTTCGACTTGACGGGCGTCTACTGTTTCTGCAAGCGACATACGTGTAAGAATAAGACGTCATTTTGTTTTGTTTATCTAGAACTTTCCTTGGCTTCTTCACATATGCCATCAACAAAGTCGCCCCAGACCTCGACAGTTGCAAAAGGAAGTATATTCAAAAAGACAACTTTAACGCTAAAATCCGTTGAACAAACAACGTCAGTAATAAAAATTAAACCCACATATGTGTCGAGTTTATCAACTGTCGTTGGAACAATTGCTTCGCAATTCGCAGAAGGTACAACTCAAACAGTTTTTACATTGTTCAGTCCTGTAATAACAAGTAGCACATTTGTCGAAAGAGCATCTAGCAATACTCGTTTCGTTCCAAGTTTAATGGCAACACCTTCAATAGTCAACACGGTAAATATATTACCTTCATCTTTTGCAATAGTACAAAGCAAGTCGATGCAGATTTTTCCATCAGGGAGCAAGATGACCAGTTTGGAGATGTCATTGCCTATTGATTCAAGTTTTGCATTAAACGTGAACACAACATTGACAGAAAGAATAAAAACTTCAATGTCAAAAGCAACAACTACCAACACAAAAATATATTCCACCATAGTTTCAAATATTTTTAATGAATCTATTACAACTGCTGTAAATAAATCACTCGCAAGCATTAGCAGCAGCGTAAAGAACGAAAGTCTAGCACCAATAGTTTCCTTATCAACATCAACAGAACCTTTAAAGACGACAATCAGCTTACACAGCATTTCGCATGCATCGTCCTTTTCAAATCTCCAATCAGCAACAGCTCCAATAACATCTATCCTATTGATGCCATCGCAGACAGTTTCGACTTCATCCTTAAGTCGGATGATGCAGGAATCAACTCCAAGTCTTTTATCTACTTCTTCTTACCATTTCACATCACAATACAGTGCAAGAATCGTATCAATATCTCAACACAAGATCTCAACAACCATGCGACCATTTTCAAGTGGGAGGTTAACTTCAACTCCATCTTTGAAAAAGTCAACAGTCTCAAGTATACTCAATGGACCCAAGATCTTTTTCATCCAAGGAAAACTGAATGAAACATTTACACCTGACTTGGAGAATCCAGACTCTGAAGCTTCCCAAAAACTATCAAAACGATTAACCGTTGAGGTAAACACTAGTTTTTTTTTTCTAACATTTCGAAAACTTTTTTTATCTCCTTTCATCTCCTTGTTTAGTTAGCTGTTACGTTTGACAAACTTGGTCTTCTTAAAAGTGAAATAACAGGATTCAGGTAAAACTATTTTCATTTCTCCGCACTAACTTGAACTTTTGTTTAAACCGGCTGAACCCACTCCATAAAATGTTAAACATTTATTCCTCACCTTACTCCTCACTTTACAATGCATATACTTGTATGTAATTTCTCTTCTCTAATTTCAGCCCTGGAAGTGTTATATTCGATGCAACGTTATATTTTGATCCCACTTCAAATGTAGACAAAAATAGTTTGCGCAACGCTTTAAAGGAATCAGGTGTGACAGATGTCACTGTAACAGGTATATTTTTAATGGTAATCTGATGACTTCATGTTAATCTGATGACTAATGTTTTTGAAAAAATTGAAAGGAAGGTATCATTAAGATGTACCTTCCTTTCAATGGAAATGCAGTGGAAATTGCGATTCATCTATTTAATTTTATTTTTATTTATTTACCTTCACACTACCATTTAATGCCATCATCACATACTCCATTTTTCACTTTCCACATTCTCACTTTGCTTTAATTTTACTAATTATTTCTTATCATATATTTAGTGTCACAATTTTTATTATCAACAGGACGAACGTTAATAGCAGTTATACTGTAAATACTGTTTGTATATATGACTGAAGTTCCCATCCTGTATAAATATTCATGAAATAAAATAAAATAAAATGATAAAGGACATTTACAACTACAAACGACACCTGTCTCCCGACTTGACGGGCGTCTATTGTTGTTGGCACAGACTAATTTATGCAAGTGTCTACGTGTAAGGATATGATGTCATTGTGTTTTGTTTTTCTAGAGCTTTCATTGGCTTCTTCACACTTGCCATCAACAAACTCGCTCCAGACCTCTACAGTTGCAAGAAGTGTATTTAAAGCAACATCTTTAACTCTGAAATCTGTTGAAATAACAACAGCGTCATTGATAAAAATTACTCCGACATATGTGTCGAGTTTATCATCCGTCGTCAGTACATCTGCCTTACCGACAGCTGTTCCACGCAATAAATCAAATCCTGAAGTATTGTATCCGTTCTTGAAAAGTTTTCTAAAATTTTCTGTACATGGTCAGATTAACGAAGATTTCAACGAAGAGTTAAATGATCCGTCATCGACATATTATCAGGATCTTTCAAACAGATTGACTAACCAGGTAAAGAAAGCAACTGTTTTTTACTTTTTTATATTTTCAAATACTGTATAATAAAAAGAAGAAGAAATTTGTACGGATATTTAAGCCTTATATCTATTCAAACACTACAGGTTTAACACGCCCTAGATCTTGTTTACTTTAATTGTCTCGCTACTTACTCGGTGACTTAAAATTTATCTTGGGCTGTCATGACAACATTTTTACACCTCCTGATTTTTTTACTTTCTACAAAATCTGAATTTAGCTAGGAAAAGCATAGACCTTGAGCGTTTAAAAATTGAGGAAAACTTTCTGATTATCTGAAAAAGAGGTTAATCAAATGCTTTGTCATTTCTAGATCGAAGAGCTGTTGTCTCCATATGGTTTGAACAACAGCTTTGTTACCCAATTCAGGTACGTATGTATCAACGTAAACGGAGGTGTTCCTTCCATTTGAAAATGTGAAGACAATAAAGTTATTTAATATGTATAATGTGTTTAGTTCTGGAAGCGTGTTCTTTCGAGCGTGGTTGTATTTTGATAAACTTTCAAATATATCAACAAATACAATAGCAAGAGTACTTGAGAACACTTTTATCAATGTTACAGTCCAAGGTGTGTACCTTACCGCTTTTTAATCCGTAACCGGTGTTATCAAATACCGACCATTTTGACCGGGCTTTCTTGGTGCTTTTTTTATGTTCGCTGTGAAAATTTAAAGAAAAGCACAAAACTCAAGTCGCTTTTCCGTCACGTTGTAAAAATAGACGTCATTATAGAAGGGAGTTCAAAGGATTAATTTAGTTTTTCACATTTATATAAAAATAATTATTGACACAGGTTACTGCGGGAGACAGTATGATGAGAGGTTCTCTACCTATTTCTCAGAGCTTTCTTTCTATCATTTAAAGTTGGAGGGTGAGAGCGGGGAGAGGTGAATTTATTTATGGCTAAGTAAAGTAACTCAAGTTAGATTTCATACTAAAACAAATACTTATTTTAGAGTTATGTGTAAAAAATACATGTAGTGATCCATCACAAGGGGTATGTGAAAGAACATCATCAGGAGATACAACTTGCAAGTAAGAATTTTGAATGTTTAGCGTGTTGTATCAAACATGAAGAAAGCGAAAAGCTTAATAACATTTTTTGTATCTTACAGATGTAAGAAAGGTTTTAACGGAAAGAGATGTAGCAATCCCATAGGTAGATATTTAATTTTGTTTCATTTTTACACGAAGTGTTTTGACAATCGACAATGCGACTGTTTTAAGTAAATTCATTTATACTTTCAAATTTACCGAAGCGTCAAAGCGAACATGTTGAAATTTATAAGATTTACGGAGAAGCAAGAAACATATGCAATTCATTATCATTTCAACCAACCTCGTTCCCAGGGTTTTTGGGTGTTGACAAGCATGTTGGTTTTTTTCAATACTTAGCTAAGCATCAAGTTGTAGCACCTATCAAATTTACATGTAAACTTGTTTTAGTCCTATATGGTAAATTCCCTACCGAATCACGTTAATAAAATTCAAATTTTGTTTTTTTTAGCCAAATACAGTCCTTGGTCAGGTTGGACGGATTGCACAAAACCATGCGGTGGAGGAACTAAAAACCGAACACGGGAATGTATCTCCACTGTTAAAAATGGCAGACGTTGCAATGATGGCGCAAACATTGAAATAATGAATACCACATGCAATGTACATAGTTGCTCGAGCGCACAAAGTGGTATGTTTGTTTTTATCCACCGTATATGTGTCAACATTGCGCGTAGTATGGTTGGGGGCGGAGAGAAGCATTTTTAACCAAACCTTTTGCTGAGGATGCATATTTAACTAATCTTGTAGGTTAAAATCTCTGACCTTATGCTGCGTTTATTCTAGAGAAGGGGGCGGGAGTTTGAAGAAAGGGGACGTTTAAGGAAAGCAATGTAGATCACGATAACAGAAAAACAAAGTACGACTTACAAACGTCTTGCAATTTACGCTGTTCCACGAAAAGGTTAATGCTTTGAAGATTAAATTCTGAAAGACTTTTCAAGGGCCCAACCAACCTTGTTACCAGGGCAATTTTTAGCTTTTTGTCTCGGATATAAAAAAACGAGGTTTATGATAACTAACCCCGCATTTTTTTTAGCTAGAAAGTGAGGATTGATGCTAGGTAGCCAAGTGTTTATGGGTGTATTTTCATTCCTGGCATTGAGTTAAAGTAAACTTCCGTTGTAAAAGAAACACTGGTTAATGGCGATGTTTTCTTTTTTTTGTAGATGAAGACTACGTTCTTGCGGTGGCTATCTGCGCAGCTTTTGTGTTTCTCATCATTATCATTCTTATTGTGATCTGCTGCAGACACAAACATACAATTGCAAGACGTTTATCAAGATCTTCTAGGTGAGTGTACAAATCAACCTCGTCACCAGGGCATCTTGTATATTTTCTGACATTAGGACGGTGATATATTCGTCTCGCTGTCCCGATATAAAAAAGAGACAACAGGCACTGGGAACGAGGTACAGATATTACTTCACAGACGCGTTTTGATGTTATTTGATTTATAACATTTTTGTAACATTCTGGTAATTGGCACAGTTGGGTAATGCTTCGAAACTTAAGTAAACAAACGTCTTTGGAGAATGGGGCGCTCATTCGCAGAGTTTATTATCTATTACAAATTTGTTTATATAATTTCTTTCAAGTTTTGACGAAACATGTTTTTTTATAAGCACAAAGCTTCTCAAGCATATTCAAGCTCAGATAGGGAAATTTTTAAAGCATATTCTAGTTATATTACTTAGCCTTGGTGCACCCTGGTTGGTTTTTTTCTTGTGTTACGGGTATTTTAATTAGACACAGACTTTTCTAATTCCTTATACACAATAAGACTTAATTAACACCACTAACAAGTCTAAACTTGTCTTGTGTAAATATACCCTTAGTTTTGTCGCTGTTCTTTTAAAGGTAAAAACGGAACAATTTCACTTTATCCCATAAAGAAACGTTTAAGTTTTTAATTTCCTTTGCAGCAAGCATAACGTAAGCATATTCTAAGCCTAGATGTGTTTTCGCCTAAGCATATCCCAACTAGATTTTCACTTGTTAACAAAGAAAACATAATGGTATATTTTGGGTACCATAAAAACATGAAAAGGGAGAGACTTCAGAGAGCAAGCACTCAAAAAGTTCTCAAGTTATGATTTTTTTTGTATGATTTTCCTTCGTTTAGGCATCAAACACATGACTTAGCTAACTTGAATGTGTGTAGAGTTCCATGTTTGCCACGAAGACCAGAGAGATATAATGAAAGAGATAGAAATAACGTAATTACACTCAAGATAACCATGCCACAGCAAGATGAAAGTATCTATGGTGGAGAGCTGAGGGATCAGAATCTGCAGGATTCGAGTACAACTGATGAACTTTATAAACAACAGGTTGAGAAGTATTACATTAACTCACCTCAAATAAGAAGTACGACATGTTAAGTAGTATGTTGTGGAAGTGACTGGAGAAAATACCGAATTTGAAAATCTTCAAGAGTTCGTTGTAGAGTCTAATGTCTAATCGCTAACACAAACGAAGAGTTTATGATTAGCATCGTTATAACGATTGCTTTTAATGCAAGCGATGTGAACAAATTAGCATAAAGCATTTGAAGATATTTTTTTATTATTTTATGGAGGACATCTTAAATAAATTTCATCTTTTTAGTATAGATTTTATATTTTTATGTTATTTATATGTAATCATGATGCATTTCCTCATCTGACTAACACACTTCTTGACTTCTGGATGTTTTTCAATTTTAAAACAATTTTTCTGAAGTGTTTTTCAGCAAATGCCTTGTATAAAAACATCTTTTTTAATTTCATTAATATGTTTTTTATCCACACGTTTCTCACTAACGGGGTGTAAACAGCGAACTATTGTCGCCGAGAGTGCAAAAGACACTTTACACACAACGAACTAGTGTGGCCGACGATGTGGTAAGACCCTTCACACACAGCGAACTAGTGTGGCCGACAGTGCAATAAGACCCTTTACACACAGCTCAGATCGCCTTAAACATTGTTCACAAAAGTCGATTGTATTTTACATCAAACGCCGTGAGAGTTTAGAACACAGACGCAATTGATTTTTCTCCATAGAGTGAAATCATCGTCTCAGTATACACCGCGCCCGTAGCTTTAATACCAATTTGGGTTAAGTATCAAACTGAGAGAATCCGCCGTGTGAAAACATGGTATTAAATATCGATTCAAGGTTAGTATGAATCCAAAACAAAACTTCATTACATACAACCGAATGTTGTCTTTATTATGTAGAAAATACACAAATTTTTGTTGAAAATTTTACAATGTTGTTTGTTATAAATAAAAACAAAAAACTGGATGGAATAGCTTATTTATACAATTGAAGATTTACATCCAGTGAAAAAAATGATGAACAATTTCTTTTTGCCCAAATAATGTGTTAAATATAAATTGAAAAAAAAATTTACATGAAATTATATAAGTAACTTGTTCATACTTTGTAGTTTGTGTGACACACGCACGCACGCACGCACGCACGCACCTACACAGACTAACAACACACCAAGTAACAAATTACACATGAAGAACTGAACAGAACATGATACCATTATCAAAAATAATTAAAAATTATACAAGGGTTCTCCCTTTATTTTTGCATTTACTCTTTATGCCGTTCAAATGAATTCCCTTCTAAGTTATCAGTATACCTCGTTGTAAAACAACTGGAAACCTCTGTAATCATTGTTCACATTATTTGAGCGGAATATCACGCGTACTGAGTTGCTTGTACTTGTGCGTGGAGCAGGGTGAATGAGGCCACAGTACGTTGCTAATATGTTGCCTCTTTCAGCAAACTAAAATTATAACATTGGATGACAAAACAGTACTTTGAGACAGCTGTGGTCAATCGGGGAATTAGAACAAAAGGCCGTGTAACCAAACATACCTGTAAATAGTCGACCGTCAAACAATCCGCACCGTTGATAGGATCCTCCATCTCAAAATGTGTAACATTCAACCGAATTCTTTTCCCAGGGCTCACAGTAATATTCCATTCACATGTGTATTGATTCGAATATAGCATTGGAAAATGTGGTGACGTCAGCGATCCCTTGTAGCCAGTTACCAGACCTCCACAAACTAAAAGATCATGAATTTAAAATCACAGAACACATTTAATGCAACTGATTCGATTCTTTTGATAATCGAATATTTTGCCGGCAATTTTTATACCGCAGTGTAAAACGAACCGATATTAATTTATGTACGGACTTGTCGACCAATCAGATTCCAGAATATTTTCACCTTGGAAAACTAGTTAGAATGAAGAATTCCAAACCCTAAAATAACGAAGGGAATATGCACTCACCCGCAGATGAGGTTGTATACGTGATTGCAAAGCCTGGCCTAGTAATACTTGCGTCGGTTACAAATTTTATAAGAAGAGTGTCACCGCTACTGTGTAGTGTGGGAGGTAACTCTTTTTTCCGCAGTACGTTCCATTTTTCATCAACGTATTACTTTCCGAAGCTCCGTCGTAGAAGCGAAGATAATCAAATTGACACCTTGGTGTTTCTTCTGTGCTGAGAGAGATTGGATACAGTGAAATCGTGTGACCAATCGGAGCTTTTATAATGTAATAACAGTTGCTGTTCTTTTGATAGTTCAGTGGATGATTACTGGAAGTAACAAGTCCACTAGATGCTGTGTAAGTTTTATTGCAACCTAAAAAGCAACGTGGGAAGAGTGTGCACATTACATTTCTTACGGAAACAACAACACACGTCTTTAGTTCCCCGGCTTGCTCCTATACAATGATTCGAATTAGCGCCCAACATCTTTTAAACGCCCCTTTAGAATAAGGGCCTATGTTGAATGTCTCAAATTTCAACAAGTATCCTAACAATTATTGATGTTTGAGAACTTATAACAGGTATACCTAATATATCTAGTACAATATTGAAAACAAACTTAGGTAAACGCTTAGAAAAATTTGCAAGTGCCGGCTTTTTTTAACCCTATTTGGTATGGGATTTTTTGGACCTTGAACGTATGGGGGGGGAGGGGGAACCCCCCCATACTCAGTGACAGCGTTACACTTATGACATAAAATTAGCCTCGTTTGTAGTACGAGGCAAAAAGAATAAAGTAGGATAAATATTTCGTTGCTGCCGTTAGCAATTTTTGTGTGACGTCACCAGCAATTTTAAAATCGGGAAAATACCATTACCTAGTCAGATCGTGTTGCAGAACGTTCTGGGAAATAATTTGTCGTTCTAATTTGATTTTCTGTTAGTAAGAAAAATGGATAATAAGATATGGTATAGCACATCAAATTGGATAAGTACTAGCAATATTCCGAAAAATCCGATATATTTCAAACATCTGATTAAAATTGTCAAAATCAAACGGATTCGACAGATAGCAAAACTTAGTCAAAATGTTTATACTGAAATATAAACACGAAGTTCTCATGCGCACATGATCATTAGAATTTTCAGGAGTTCCCATTTATTGCCAAAGATAAGAGTAATATATAATGATATAAAAAATATGAACAATTAATTCAAAATATATAAAAATTTGCATTTGACGCGCGTAATTTATGCCCTAAAACGAAATAGGGTTGAACGCCCCTCTTGATTAAGCGTCCTTGATCCAAGGCGCTAATTTTGAATCATTACGATAGTCGTTATGACCCAGACGAGGATTGAGCCTATAACCTAGAGTCCGCAGCAAAGTTGATCCTCGTTATTCCTATATATACTGATGCTAACAAAAAGGGCCTGAAAAGGATCACAGAATAAGCAGAACTGATCCATTGGTTGTAGCTTCTCGCAACGGAGCGACGAGAGACGAATTTGGAGATTTTGAGATTTATTTTTTCGCGAGTTAAATGGAAGTAGGACGGAATTATTGAATTTTAAGCCTAGCTAGCTATATCTTCAGTTAATGTTGATAAACTTGTTTAAAAAGTCTTCGAAATTAAATCAACACATTTTATTCACATACCAGAGATACTTGTGTATTCCAACAGAAATCCTTTTGCGGATGAGTTCCGTATCAATACGACTTTCATAGCGTGACTACTACTGACAAACTTGATTGACGTGTTTCCACAAATGATATGCGAATCTTCGTTTATAGTGCCATCCATGATTAACAGGTGCGTGCTGTAGATAATACAAATATTGTTATTTATCAGTACGAAGGTTTGAACGAACGAAATAACAAAATAACTAACGAACGAACGAACACATTAACGAACTAAACGAACTATTACATTAACGAACGAACGAACGAACTAAAACATTAACGAACTATTACATTAACGAACGAACGAACTAACACATTAACGAACTATTACATTAACGAACTATTACATTAACGAACTATTACATTAACGAAAGAACGAACTAACGAACGAACACATTAACGAACTATTACATTAACGAACGAACGAACGAACTAACACATTAACGAACTATTACATTAACGAACGAACGAACTAAAACATTAACGAACTATTACATTAACGAACGAACGAACTAACGAACGAACACATTAACGAACGAACGAACTAACACATTAACAAACGAACGAACTAACACATTAACGAACGAACGAATAAAATAACGAACGAACAAAATAACGAACAAAAAAACGAACGAATAAAATAACAAACGAATGAACGAGCAAACGAGCAAACGAACGAACAAACAACAAAACAACGAATCAACGAACGAACAAAATAACGAACGAAAGAAAGAAAGAAAGAACGAACGAACGAACTAACGAACGAGCGAACGAACGAAAGAACGAACGAATAAACGAACAAACGAACGCAGTGTTGCTACTCTTATTAGAGTCAGAGATTTAAAGGGCAATGGAGGACATTTTCATATTTTTTCAAAGAAATTCAGAATATTTGAGGAGAAAAACAAGTTATTTCTATACCCATGTAGCATTTCGAAAATAAAAACAACGAAACGAACGAAATAAAAGAGCCGCACCTTCCACATTTACCGCTCGCATTTTTACCAGGTAGAGACAAATCTTTTATGACAACAGATACTTGATTGCCCTCTTGCGCTCGTAACATCCAATCACATTCTCTACCCGCAGAAAATGGAAGGGGGTAGTTTGGACTTTTCAACTGTTTGACTGTGCGATCGACCTCTAGCACTCCTCCACACTCTAAGAAAGAAATTGTGAAAAGATTTAATACATTACTGGTCCCTTGTGTATTTTCTCAAAAAAATTAGATTCATACACGATTATATTTGCGTTTTTTTACGCCCGAGCTTGGTTCTTATTATTTGGATACCTACAAAATTTAGTATCATTTGGGCACTACCAAACTCGGGCAGTACCAAATTTGGTAAATTCATCTTACCAGCTGTAACAGCTTTATATTCCGCACGAAATCTTCCACTAAGTATACTTGCATGCAATAGAAGGTACAAGGTGTTTCCAGTCGATCTCAACGAAGGAGGTAGAGTGAAGCCACATAGCCTACTACAGAGGAGAAAAAAAAAGGGGTTAAAAATGCAATACAATGGACGAGGACAATTCGACAAACTAACATTTCTGTCATGCTTACACACTGTCGAGCGAATAACACGACTGGAAATTTACAGAATATATTACGCTCAAAGATACGGAAGTGTTAAATACTATCCTGATTTAAGTCAGAAATAAAGTCTCTAAATAAAATTGATAACGTTGATTGTGTGCTGATTGGCTGAAATAATTTTTTCTGACGAAATTAAGCTGAACAATAATAACCAACCTTTTTATTTGGTAGTGATGATCAGGATAAGCAGCATCGTAGATATTCACATAACTCGTACAAATAGGAAAATCGCTTGAACCAAGGTATGGAATACTAAAGTCGGTGAAAGTTAGATTGATTCTTTTACCTTCAGGAACTATGATCTGCCAACCACAGGTCTCCCCAACAGGAATGTCGTTGGGATATAGAGGGCTTGTAACTTCACCAAACGTCCCATTAAGAATGCCACCACAGGCTAGATAGAAAACAACACGTGCATATTGTGAACGAGATAATAATTATATGGAGCGCCATTGTGCATAATAATATTGGTTATGTGGAGCATTATATATAAGATCCCGTGCGATAAAAACCTACATCATCCAACGTTATCAACAAATTTTAAGATTAGAAACGTACCTATAGGTGCTTCAGAATACTCAAATTGAAAGCCATCTCCAACCGCTGATTTATCGCTCACGAATCGAATGTAAAGAGAATTTCCCGTGCTTCGAAATCGAGGTGGTTTTGCTGAACCACAAAATTTGCCAAACAACGGTGCACTTTTATCTGCCCCATCTCGAATTTCCACGTAATCATACATGCATGACATACCGCCATATTCCAAGTCGAAACTTTTCGTTCTTAATGAAATTTGTTTACCCACTGGAAACTCGATAACCCAGACGCAGTTCTCATTATCGGTGTATTGTGGCATTTTAATCACACCAAAGAGAGAGTTCTTTATCGTCTCACCACAAACTAAAATATAAAGATACGGATCACCAATAAAATCAAACGACAAGTTTGACTCATATCGTTGTACTACATGTAGACTGTAAAGAATAAAAAAACAAATTAATCAACCAATAAACGAGTGAGTGACAAAAGCAATGAAAACTTTCAATTAATGAATGAATAAATAAATGAATGAATCTGAAGCCTGAAAATGAGTCTGTTGAAATATCTCCTCTTCTTCTTTATCTCTTTAATAATAACCGTATTTTGTCTGTCTGTCCGCGAGAAAATGTTGAGTTACGGAAACACGAAATGCGATATATAAAGGACGGACGACCCCGTGGATTTTTCCACAGGTTGACGACTTGTCTCTATAATAATAACCGTCGTCGTCTGTTTGTCTGTCTGTTATGGAAACATGAAATGCGATGTATAAAGGACGGTCGACCCCGTGGATTTTTCCACAGGTTGACGACTAGCCTTCTCTATATCAATAGTACCGGCATTCTGTCTGTCACACCGAGTGATGTTGTGTCGAAAACTCACTAAATTGCGATTCTATGACAGGCGAAAATCTGAGAATCGGCGGACCCGTGGATTCTTCCACTGGTTAACGAATAGCTTATATTATAATGGTCGACGTCTGTCTGCCTACCTGTGAGTCAAAATGGTAGCCGCGAGTAGCGACGAGCGAATTCTCATAGATCACGGAATAACAACCAGTAAAAAGCAAGTATGTTTGATATACAATACATTTCACAGACGGATATCAATTATTTCCAATATGTTTACCTGCAGCATAATGTGTCTTCGCTCTCCAACTTCTCCCTCCTACGAGAGGTTGCGTGATATTATCAGACACGAATCGAACAAATAGCTGATGGTAATTCGATTGATAAGCAGGTGGTTGATTCTGTCCGCAGAATTTTGCTATACGTGGAGATGTTACGTTGGTCCCTTCCCTCAATTCAACGAAATCTCGACATTCTCCTCTACCATTTGTCGATGGAAGATTAAATCGTTTTCAGTCATGCGGATATGATAATGAGGCTGTAGATCAATTACCCATCTACAGTCCTGATTATTTGGGTAGGTATTAGGATAATTAGGAGATATTGCATACCCTGATCTTCCTCTCAATAGACCGCCGCAACCTGAAATTACAATTAAGAATTTCTACATAGACCTTGCATGAATTAACCCCTTAAAGGCCCGGTGTAGTTAGATCACCATATCCCCTGAGAACTAGGATGTCATAAAAAATACTCCAGAAAGAAGGTAATTGGGCCTACGGAACCAAACAAGCTGGATGAACAAGCTTGGCCTAAAATTGAACAGCTTCGAAAAAGGCTTGCAGCAAATATAAAAGAATTGAAAGGTTTAATAGGATTTAAGGCGAAGTTTTTTTTTGTAATAAGTTTTGCATCGCAAGAAAAAAATCCAAATTTAACGTCATTGCTAACAGACATAGTTATAAAATGTAAGAAATAAAAACGAAACCACCTTCTACACTATTAGTATACCATTTTGATTTTGCTCCTAAAAAAATCATACCTGTATTGAATGCAACTTTGAAGCCTCGTCCACCATTAGATTGATCTGTTCGAAATCTTAACCTCATCTTGTTTTGCGAACTGTGATAAACACTTTCATGAGTTTTTCCACATAAACGCGCTAGCAAGGTCTCATTCGGTGAAGAAGTTAAACTTCCTGCTGCAAGATGATCCCAAACTTCGATATAGTCATGAATACATCTGTTATCAAAGAGGGGAATACTTTAAATAAATACATTATAACAAACATTTCAAACTATACAATTATGTCTCTAGACTTTCATAAATAATGATACTGCAACTAAATAGAGAATGCCGAAAATAAAAAAAATCGAGACAAATTGGGACATAATTTTGTTTTTACTTCTCTGGTATTGACGCGAAGTCTCGGTCTCCTGATAAACAACATTCCATTGAAAAACTACATATACAACTAACTACATATCACCTGCTGTGAACTTCCATATCTAGATCTTCGATATGTACAAACACACTCGTACCAGGCTCAGTCTCAATGATCCACTCGCAATCCAAATTATTTTGATAGGACGAAGGATATCCAGGAGATGTTATCACTCCGGATGAACCAGTTACTTTTCCTCCACAGCCTGTCCACAAAATCACAAAAAAAACAAATTTTTAAAAGGAATAAACTATGCATACGCAATATTTTCTAAGTTGGCAATTTTTCAACCTTTTGCTTTTTTTGCTCAGATTAAGAAATTTGTTTTGAAAAAAAACCTTATGAAGACATTACCTTCTGGTTTGGCTACGTAAGATAACTTGAATCTACCGTACGGCGAAGCTGTCGCTGGTGACTTCAGATGTAACCTCATATGATTACTAGCACTAATCCAACTTGTGTTTACTAAATCGGTCGTATTTCCACACAATGTCCGCCAACACAGGCGAATTTGGAGATAAACCATTTTGAATGATAAGATGATCTCCCGCACAGTTTGCAGATGTGGGCATGGATAATTCCACCACGTTTAAAATGAACAAGCATACCATCAGGAAGTTTGATCAACCACACACAGTCCGTATCGGAGCCATAATAAGATGGATACATTGGACTGACAATTTCACTAGACGTACTTAATAACTCTCCTCCACATTCTACACAAAAACAAAATGATATTCTTGTAATTATGATACGGTCGAGTATAAGAAGTATCCCAATTTGCGAATTAAGTAATTTTTAAGTAAGTAACAACTTCACAAACATTAAGGAAGGATTGAATTCGAATTGAATACAAGCTACGCTAAATGTTAAAATGAAAGTTAAAAAAAATCCTGAACATTGTGTATCTTTTGCAGAATTGGGAAAAGACTAAGAATATGTCATCAAACAAAAGGAATACTGTTATAACCAATCTCACAGAAAAAAATTATACAACTTTGGCATTAGATGGCGAAAATAAAGTGCAGGTCACCAAAGTCTGTATGTACTTACGCGCTTCTCCCTCCGTCCAGGTTGCATAAAATCCTTTTTCACTAATACCAGAATCAGAACTAAAAACCACTGTGATGGAGCCGGATACAGACGAATAAGTTCTACCAGTAATATTTCCACATAAGTTGGCAAGTAGGCGACCAGATACGGATGGTCCATCGCTGTGAAAATAAAGTGACACATCATGTAACAACAAGGAACAAGGTCAGCCCATTTTCATTTTTTTTATCGTTTATGGTAGATGCTTGTGCAGTACTATTTGGTTGCTAGTTAAAATTAGAATTCTTATTATTTATATACCTTGACTTAATCTTGTCGACATATAAAAGAGTTCCAAAGTTTTAACAATTATTGACCGTCAATTTTGTTTTAAGCAAGGATAACAAAAGAGGTCTGTGACGAAATTTCCAATTTTTTTAATTTTTCTTAGAACAGGCTAACAAAACTTCTTGACGTGGATACCATTTCGTCACAAAGGACTTTTTTACAAAAATCTACAAATTTTTAGTATACATAGAGGGCTTAAAAGGATTTTGAAGGATCTATTATAATAGGCAAAAGCAGTTGTAATTAGTTCACAGTCAGACCAAAAGAAAGAAAATTCATCAACACATTAAAAACAAGATTTAATATTCCTTTCTGAAACACCAGCCAATAAAATACAGTATTGTACTGGACATCTTTCATGTTTCTAATTTTTTAAAAGGTTTTCCAGCATCTAACGTAGCTTTTTCAAAATAAAGAACTAGCAAGATTTTACAGGAGGTGTGACCACGCTGTCATGGGGACTGGTAACAACTTTGTCAAGATGAGTAACATCAAAATACTTACAATACTTTTAACCCGTCAAAAGCACACAGGCTATGAGGTTCGATGAGAAGATCACGAATATGTAAATGAACAGTTTTGTCTTTTGCAACTGATATCGTCCACTCACAATAAGCAGCATTATCATAATTTGCAGGATAATTTGGTGACGAAATACTTCCGTTTGAACCTGATAACTTTCCTCCACAACCTAGTAGAGTGGAGAAATATTTGTGTTTATATGTAAAGATGACTCACAAATTATTGCACAACGTACGATGGACATCAGCCATTTAGTTAGAATCAGAGTTTTGGATAACAGAGTTTAATCTGTCTCAGTTAGACAAATGTTTGCAGAGAGGTCTTTCTACAGCTTACGAATGTTAAAAAGAAAAATGATGTTTGTAACGTTAAAATTCTAAGTCTCCATTTAGAGGTGGGCATACATTTAATATAAGCAGTTTCCAGTTTACATAATTCTAAATCATACCTTCTGAAGTGGAAAAGAAGAGAGCTTTGAATCCTTTTCCTCTGTTAGGGTTACGGTTAGAAAAAAAAGTGACAAGCATTCGGCTGCCGGATGATTTGATCAATGGAGGTTGTTGAGCACCACAGTATCTGCCCAACAATGGACCCTCCACGGTGGGTCCGTTTCTTATTTCAAACATAATCCTAAAGAATTGATCAATAATTTTAGTTGACAAGTTCTTGCCAACCTGACAAAGATGAAGCATGTAACCTGACTCATAGTGTCTTCCAAATTGGTTTAAAAAAATTCAATGGTTTTTTGCAATAAGTTTTGCCATATTTCAAGGTTCTTTAGAATTCAGACCCTTGGGAAATATTTGACATGAATAAAAAAACCCTCAAAAACGGGATTTTATCTTTTTTTTTAAATTCAATTTTGATAACTAGAATGAAAAATTCAAGGTTTTCAAGGTGTTTCTCTTTAGACCATAATGGATATTTTTCAAGGTCCAGTAGAAGCCCTCTCTTAAAATTTATATGAAATTGTAGTGGACAATCAGAGTGAGTCCACTGATTTCGATGCTGCAGAAATACTCACATTGGTGCAATTCGTTGAAGCTTCCAGATGAAAATCTGTAAAATTGATTTGAATTGCAGACGTTGGAGTTGCAACTAACAGCCAGGTACATACACGGTTCAGTGGATATGGTTGAGGATAAAATGGTGAAGCAAATGTACCCAAAAAAAACAACTGACCTCCACATCCTAAAACAACAAAAATGGCGTCATACTGGTGATTGAAATTTTCCAAATAGAAAAACTTATTTATGAAGGACACTATAAAACGTAAATCATAGATGTTTGGAACGGTAAGAAGAAGTAATATGAACATTAGGCATGGACAGAAATTGTAAGTTACACCAAATTCACAGCAATATATTAAAAAAAACTGCCAGTTGGAGTCGTTTAATTTTCACAACAAAAAGTACTGATTCTCTCACCTGTACCAACTGTTGTGAACATCGCTTCAAATCCGTTACTCGATCTGTTTGAGTTACTATGGAAACGTACACGCATGGTATGGCCAGCTGAAACCACTGGTTTTGGAAGAGAGCTACCACAGTATCGTGCAATAACTGTTAGATTTTTATCATCATTCAAGACCTGCAGTTAAAGCAAAAGAACTACTGTTATTCATGGCAGAGTTGAAATATATTTTATGTCATGGGAAACTTAAAGTTAAAAAAAAAGGAATGTTAGGGTTAAGACTTATTTTTACCTATCATCGACTATTGTCTACATTGTCAGCAGCTAGATCTGGTCCACAACAAAACACATAAATTCAGTACCTAATTTTTTGAAGTTCTAAGTTTTGTTTTCTTATAAATAATAATCCTGTGACTGTGTTATTACATTAGCTCATTTCGCAAATTTTTCCAGGGTTTTCCAGAGCGAAGTCCTGAGAAAGTTTCTAGGTTTTTCAGGAGACATACACAGATTGCAAGTAAATGCGAGAGAACTTGTTACCTCAAGAAAATCCCCACGATCCAAACATTGTGGATTTGGTTCAAGACTGAATGTGTTAAATGACAAATGGACCTGCTGTTTGGTTGGTATTTCAATGATATACATACAATCTTGATTATTCGGATACAGAGAAGGATACAAGGGTGAGGATATTTTCCCTGATGTACCATACATATAGCCACCACATCCTGAGTAAAATTAAATTTCATAGTAAAACGAAAATGTTGGTACAAAACAATGTCAAGGTTGAGTTCTAACAAACGCATAAATCATGGTAACTCCAATATCGGTACTATTTCCCACAACTATAAAAATTAATTATTTATAAGTTTCTCCAAGGTTGAAATTAGGCTTCCGACATTCTTTATGGTTGGTAAAAAGCATGAAAAAAAGTTTTTGCTATTATCAAATCCTGAAAATCTAAGAACAAAAATAAATAATTATTTACCTATTCTCCAAGAAGCTTTAAAGCCTCTATCTATCCCATTAGACAGAAAACTGACAAATGTGACAACCATTTTATTTGAAGATGATTTGAAGGTTAATCCAGATGGTGAATTTAAACCACAGTAAGGTCCAAAAACCTTTTCATTTGGCGATACACCCGTCTGTACTAGTACACTACCTTGAAGACAAGTTGTAGAGAAAGAAGACGAAGATATGTTAAAATCTGAAAAGGTGAGGTCAATGATATGTCCAGCAGGAACTTCTAAAGTCCATATGCATTCAACATTTGATGGGAAGGGAGCAGGGTATTCAGGTGATGTAATCTCATATGTCAGTGCTGGGTCTGAAAGTGTTTCTTTACCACCACAACCTGAATGAGAGAAAATAGTTCATTTGTTGAAACGTAAGGAATGATAAGTTTTTAAAAGCACACTGACATCTTTAAATTTGCATGTTTTCATAGAACACTATTTTTTTGCATTTTTTATCTTCCCTAACGTATATTACAATGTGAAAGAAGAATTTTACTTATATTCATACCTGCTACAAACATCTCATAAACAATTTCAAATCCTTCCTCAACATTCTGTCCATCAGTCACAAATTGGACCGTCACTTCATTGCCACTAGATGTCACGTTATTAGGCATTCGATTTCCACAGTACCGTCCAATCACAGTTGAATCTGGTAAAATCCCATTTTTTACAACAACATAGTCTTTGCTGCATCTGTCACTACTCTCAAGGTTGAATTTAGTAAAAATGATTTTAATTTTGGAACCAGGTGTCAATATGATCTTCCACTCACAATTTTGATTATTTAAGTATTGTGATGCACTGGTAAGTCCTGATGTGATTTTACCTTTGCTTGATGTTAACACACCACCACATCCTTACGAAATAGGAAAACAGAAGTAAAAAAAATATTTTATTGCTCTGTCACACATCTTGGACTTCTTACGTCCGGACTTCTCATATTTCCTTATAAGGTAATAATAGTGTACACTAATGTTTGCCCCTATGTGAAATATTATAAAAACTTTTGATGTAACTTTTTCTTAAAAAAAAAATTTCTGTTCACTATGCAAACATTAGTTGAAGGCGAAGAAGCATTTAGGCTTGGGCAAATGCATTCAAATATACTATTAAGTGGCCAAAAGTTTTGATTTCACCGAGAATGAAGCAGTTTTTAAAAATCTTGGCAAAATAATATTAGATCGAAGAAAATTTAAAAAGCAGTTTTTTAACACAAGTCAAAATTTTGATTCCACCATTTTGTTAGACATGAAATTTTGTTTGCTGGGCCACTTTTGTCAAATACAAAGTGATTAAATATTAGCTGAAGTCCTTGTCCATGCACCGGGAAAAAAGGAAACCTTTTGATTTGATTCACCTCCTAGCTCTATTGTAACCTTGATCATTAAGGGGGCGATAATACAGACATGCAATAAATTATAACAACCACTTTGGACAAAAAGGTTTTTTTAAGATAAATTAAACAATGAGTTTTTCTCATATTGTATTAACTGTGCTGTTCCTCTCATTCTATAGTGTTTTACATGCATATCACAGTCAACATTTTTAATCGTTTTTTATGTTTACAAAAAACAATAAAAACTACTCCACTCTACTGTTCTGGCAAAGAACTTAATAAAAAGACATGATGTGAGGCATGGTAGCATGGTTTGATTTCTTTTGACAAAATCTGGTAAACTAACAAGAAAAGACATTGATATTTGTTCGAGATACCTAATGTTTACTGTATGTATCGCATACCTGCTTTGTAAGAGGCTGTGAAACCTTTTTCTTGTAGGCTACCATCAGATTCTAACTTTACAATCATTGTGGAAGTGGAAGAATAATATGTTCTGTTTGCACCCAGATTTCCACACAGAGGAGGTGTTATTAATGTACGACCAGACGCACTTCTATTCAAAATTCGAACAGCGTCATAGGCACATCCCGTGTCTGCTTCAATCATAAAGTCTCCGAATTTGAGTACAACAGTTTGCCCAATAGGTGCATTGATTACCCATTCACAGTTTTTGATTTGGTGGGTATTCGGAAGGATAGTTATGCGTTGTAAAAGATTTGAATTGAAGTCCAGCACTTAATACTCCTCCACAGACTATAATTATATAAATGAAAAACAATGGATAGAATAAATATTACCACGATAACTAACATTATTTCATGTTCAGTTGTTCTGCGTTTTATTTGAACAAGTTTACATCTTACACGCGAATATCAAACATTTTGATAATCTTAAGTCATTTTAGGCACATTGCCACACAACCAGATTTTCCTTGTACGTGAAACCAAATGAAATTTGTAGATAATGATTTATGGTAATGATCTAATGGAACTTTCTAAAGAAACACTTGAATACACCTATTTTGGCCCCAAATTCAGTCGATTTTGCCTAAAATGCTGCCATTATGATTTTTCATGAAAATCAAAAATCATCACTTTCTAGCATTTATTGATAAGTAACTTAGTGCAAAATATGAACAAATCAATAGAAAAGCTGTGACTAACGCAAATAAGGATAAAAAAAACCCCCTATTTTTAGCAAATTTTAAGCCAACTTAGGTTAATTGCCTAGCAACCAGATTTTTCCCGCATGCGGGACCAAATGAAATTTGTAGATAATGATATGCAGTAACATTTTATATCTTTTACAGAAAAAAGTTAATAATTTTTTTGAGAAAATTTCTTGGGTTTTTTTGCCAAAAATGGCGCCATTATGATTTTTTTTTAAAAATGTCACTTTTAAGCATTTATTGATAAGTAACTTTGTGCAAAGAATCAGAAAAAACTAATTAGCAGGTCCAGAGAAAAGCTGTGGCATATGGACATTATATGAAACATAAAATAAAGCACAAAGAAAGAAGATTACATATTGGATGCCTTTTCCACCCATATTATTTTTAATTATTAGCCCTTTACAGACAGGTTGAAATTAAATAAGAAACTGCAAGAGCTGAAATTGCAGTAAACAATTGTTGAAACTTCAACTTCTGATAGATTTCCTTTAAAGAAACATGCAACACACAAAGGCTAATAACAAAAAGATAACTCGAGTAAATATCAGATCATACGATATACTCACCAGTCGGGTTTGCGGTTTGTGTATACTTTAATCTAAACCCCTTAGCTTCCAATGATGAATCTGATTGAAAACTAATTGACACAATATTTGATGTAGATGTTACCACGGCTGGTGTTGCAAGGCCGCAGTGTGATCCAAGCTAAAAAAATTTCTGATTTTATAATTTTTTGTCAAATAAATTGATAACACTTCTTATAAGTAATAACGATTCAAGTAAGAACAGTAAAGTCAAAAAATATTGAATAGTATAAAAAAGGCAAAAAATTTTATTAACTGATTATAATACCCTTGTGTCTTTTGAATGAAAAATTGTTTTAATGCACAAAACATTTTGGAAAACCAAGTGGCACAGTTTTGTATTGGACGGAGAAGGTAAGGAGTAAATGCTTTAATAGCAATCTCCACCATCTGTACTGACAAAATGGAATCCCTATTACTGTCAATTTAACTTGTCAAAAACTATCTGTATGCTTTTGTCAAGAGGAAAAATAAGAACCGACAGTCGTTATTTTGTCAAGCATTACACCCTGTGTTTTCTTTTTTCTTTCAGGAAGTTTTATAAAAATCCTCCTAGCTCCAACTGAAACATAGCATCAGTACCCCCTTGTTCAACAAAAATCACAAAACGGTTTGATATTGAATCAACAATTTTAAACTTTGGTAGAAATTTCCTATTGTAAAATGCTTGAAGTGTTTAATTGACTAAAGACAGCATTTTATGCAAGAATGAACTAGCATAAAAACAAACCAATTCTCCAGAAAATGATCCATCTCTTATAGTTAAAACATCTGTACATCTGTTTCTATACTTTCCTCCATCTCCATGTCTTCAAATTCAATTTGAATTGATGCTCCTTGTGGTGCAACTATTCTCCAACGACAAAAAGAAACTGGCGGATATGCTCTGGGATAATTTGGTGATGCAATGTAACCAGAATTGGCTGTCAACGTCTGTTGCAAACAGTCTACAATACAAAATATTAATAACGATTTTGTGCAATAAATTAGGACTTTTAAAATGAGCTGTTGTTTAATTCAAATTTTGTACAAATTAAAAAAACAACAACATTAAAACTTATGACATACAGCCAAGCCTGTTCAAGATAGTCACTCAGGTGAGAAGAAAAAGCTGCTGTTTAAGACAGGTGGCCGTTTTATAAGTATCTTTGTATAACAGCCATAGTCCAAAGCTTGAATAATTGGCTACTTTGAGCAGTGTATATTTCCACTCCATTAATAAAATTATTTAAAAACATGGCTGTCATATAAAGGTAATTTTTTATTTTACACTTTAAAAATAGCACGGTGACTGTGATAGGGTGACCTTATACGGTAGCATTTGTACTAAAAATATAAAGTGGAATCAATAGTGGCCTTGGCCTTACAGAAGTGACCTGACAGGACGATTTGATGGCACTCAACTTTTGGAAGTACAGTCTTACTTAAATTTTGTTAAAATTAAATTACCTTCCAATTACACTTCAGGACAGCCACAGATTTATTAAGGGGAATTTTAGCAGATTTTAGGACAAATCAATTTTAGGAGGAATCAATTTTTGGGTCCAAATTTTAGGTTAATGAGAAAATTAAGTCATTTAGGATTATAGGAGATGTAACCACCCTGTGCTTTTAATATTTTTGATATTTTTTTTATAATCTGTGTGCCAAAATTAAAAATATTAATTTCGAAAGTTTATTTTCTTTATTTTTATCTTTCCAGGGTGGAACTTAGGTTTTAGTTGTAATAATAAATTATGCTTAGACAAAGAGGTAAAGAAACCAGAAAAATTCTAATGAATGTCCTACTTGTTCTAAATGCAGCTTTGAATAAATTTCTTTGCGTTTCTGCATTACCAGACTGTGAGGAGATGCCCCCAGAGTAAAATCGTACAGATATAACATTTGAGGATGAAGAGATTGTCAAAGGTATTGTATTTCCACACACTTTGCTTAGTGATGGTGAACTTGAAGTTGGTCCATCATAAACCTGTATATATGCATTAGAGCAATTTGGTGATGATACCAGGTGAAAGTCCATGAAAGATAATGACACTGTACTTCCTTCTGACACCTGAAAAAAAATATTTTAAATAGTTAGCTACACAGGTACACCACAGGTGGAATCAAATATACAAACTTTAAATACAGCACTAAAGGCAATTCCCACAGAGAAACTCAAACTTAATCAACATACCGAAATTTTCCACACACATTCTGTGCTGGCAGGAGCAGATAATGGATAAAGGGGACTTGCAATTTACCTTGGAATCCAGTAATTTCACCACCACATGCTTGAAAAAAAAAGGTAAACATAAAAAAAAGTTAGCGTGAGAGTTGATACCTGTGTAAAAAAAATATTTTTATTTCTTATAAATACTTACCAGCATTAAGTGATGTATAAGAAGCTTTAAATCCAATGTGTTGAATAGATCTATCTGCATGAAATTTCACATGTAAGACATTACCACTTGAAGTTACGCTGTGTGGGATACTGTCTCCGCAGTACTTTCCAATTAATGCACTATTGTTATTTCTTCCATTATGAACCTGAAACATGTCAGGAGTAATGTAGAGCGCGAAAAAAAACAATTATACATTCATATTATCAAGAGTTAAGACGTTGGCCAAAGACAAAGTTTACTGACAATTAAAATAATATGATACAAACCGCAGTCACTGTTTCTTCTGTTTGACCACATAATGCATAGAAATTTAACACACTTCAAATTCGGCATAAGGTGTAAATAATTCTTAACGTCAGCCGAAAACATATTGGTGCAATAGAAAAAAAAAGAAAGGTATAAGAGACAACGTTTAATACCTCCACATAATCACAACTGCAGCCTCTACATCTTTCCAATTGAATATCATGAAATGTTAAGGAAACTTGTTTGCCCTGGTTGTGCAGTCAACACCCAGATGCACGTACCAGTGGTGTAGTAGCTAGGATAATGTGGTGAAGTGATGAAGCCAGTGTTTGAATCAACAGCTATACTTCCGCCACAAGCTAAAATGTTAAGAAAGTGAATTTAGAGTGAAAAAAGCTTTGTTCACACAAACAAATTAATGCTTTGCCACTTCTTATTACCCTGTCAAAAAGATATAGTGACTAGAAAAAATACGAAAATTGCCGGGGAGATTTTACTAGTTTTTATATTCAGGTTGTGTATGTTTCAAAAACACAAAATACTTAAAAAGGAATAACACAATATTATTATAAATAATAGGCAGAACAATGTCACATTGAAATTTTTTTTATAATATTAGCTACACGAAGATCAACGTAACCTTTTCCTACTCTTCTAATTCACAATGGCATTTAGCCTTTGCTGTTGTGAGTGCTCTTGTAGTAAAAATTTATGACAATAGAATTTTGCCTGTGTGAATTCTATGTCTTGAAGGAAACCTTCAATACATCAATAAATACCTCAATATTTAGGCTTCTTACATGTTTTTAAATGTGTTATGGCAAAGAACAGAAATATTTACGTTTTATACAATATTGCCACCACACTTTTTATGTTAATTCAGAGAGCAGTATATATTATTTTAAAGGGCACCTTTAAATACTTTTTATAAAACTCACCAATATTAAATGATGCTTCAAATCCTTTTCCAGTAGTTGCAGAATCACTGTAAAGCGTCACAATAATTTTGTTTCCCATTGATATAACCGATGGTGGTATCTGTCGTCCACAGAATTTTCCAAGTAATACGTTTTGAACATCATCCCAAATACTGACATAATCATAACTAAGGATGAATTAAGAAAATTGCTTTGAAATGGTATTGTATAACAAAGTCAATATCACGGGGTATTAAAACAAACAGCATGTTCTTTTTTGCAAGATTCCATCCTATTCAAAAAATCAAAAAACATTCATCACAGTTCTGTGTTTTAAGGCAAGGATAACAAAGGAGGTTCTGTGACGAAATTTCAAACTTTTTTTATTTTTCTTAGACAGGCTAACAAAACTTCTTGACGTGGATACCATTTCGTCACAAGGACTTTTACAAAACATCTACAAATTTTAGTATACATAGAGTGGTTTTAACAGGACTTTGAAGGATCTATTCTAATAGCAAAAGCAGGTTGTAATTAGTTCACAAGTCAAGACCAAAAGAAAGAAAATTTCATCAAACATGTAAAAATAACAAGATTATAATATTCCTGTTTCTGAAACACAGCCAATAAATAACAGTATTGTACTGGACATCTTTCACTGTTCTAATGTTTTTAAAAGGTTTTCCAGCAATCTAACGTAGCTTTTTCAAAATAAAGAACTAGCAAGATTTTACAGGAGGTGTGACCAACGCTGTCATGGGGACCGATACAACTTTCAAGATGATAACATTCCAAAATACTTACAATACTTTTAACCCGTCAAAAAGCACACAGGCTATGAGGTTCATGAGAAGATACGAATAATGTAAATGAACATTTTGTCTTTTGGCAACTGATATCGTCCACTCACAATAAGCAGCATTATCAAAATTTGGCAGGATAATTTGGTGACGAAATCTTCCGTTTGAACCTGATTAACTTTCCTCCACAACCCTAGTAGCAGTGAGAGAAATATTTGTGTTGTATATGTATAAGAGACTCACAAATTCGATTGACAACCGTACGATGGACATCAGCATTTAGTTAGGAATCAGTTTGGATAACGAGTAGTTAATCTGTCTCAGTTAGACAAATGTTTGCCAAGAGAGTCTCTTTCTACAGCGTTACGAATTTGTTAACAAGAGAAATGGATGTTTTGGTAACGTTCAAATTCTAAGGTCTCCATTTAGAGGTGGGCATACATTTAATATAAGCAGTTTCCAGTTTTACATTAATTCTAAATCATACCTTGAAGTGGAAATGAAGAGAGCTTTAATCCCTTTTCCCTCTGTTAGGGTTACGGTTAGAAAAAAAAGTGACACATCATTCCGGCTGCCTGGATTGATTTGATCAATGGAGGTTGTTGAGCACCACTATCTCCCAACAATGGGACACTCCACGGTGGTCGTTTCTTATTCAACATAATCCTAAAGAATTGATCAATAATTTTAGTTGACAAGTTCTTGCAACCTGACAAAAAGCAGGCATGATTAACCTGACTCAATAGTGTCCTTACCAAATGTTACACAAAATTCAAATGTTTATATGCAATAAGTTTTGCCAATATTTCAAGAGTCTTCCTCTAGAAATTCAGACCCTGGGAAATATTTGACATGAATAAAAAAACCCTTCAAAAACGGGGATTTATCTTTTTTTTTTAAATTCAATGTTTGATAACTATTGAATGAAAAATTCAGGTTTCAAGGTGTTTCTCTTTAGACCATAATGGATTTATATGAATATAAAACTTAATGATTGTATGGATTGTCGATGCCGCAGAAATACTCACATGTGGTGCAATTCGTTTGAGCTCCAGATGAAAATCTGTAAAATTGATTGAATTTGCAGACGTTGGAGTTGCAACTAACAGCCAGGTACATTACACGGTTCAGTGGATATGGTTGAGGATAGAAGATGGTGGAAGCAAATGTACCCAAAAAACAACTGACCCTCACATCCTGAAACAACAAAAATGGCGTCATACTGTGATTGAAATTTCCAAATAGAAAAACTTATTTATGAAGGACACTATTACAAACGTAAATCATAGAATGTTTGGAACGGTGTAAGAAGAATAATATGAACATAGCTGGACAGAAATTGTAGTTACACCAATTCACAGCAATTATATTAAAAAAAAGACTGCCAGTTGAGTCGTTTATTTTCACAACCAAAACGTACTGATTCTCCTCACCTGTACCAACTGTTGGAACGCGCTTCAATCCGTTTACTCGATCTGTTGATTACTATGGAAACGTACACGCATGTATGGCCCACTGAAACACTGGTTTGGAAGAGACTACCACAGTATGTGCATAATCTGTTAGTTTTTATCATCATTAAGGACCGCAGTTAAAGCACAAAGAACTACTGTTATTCATGGGACAGAGTTTGAAATATATTTTAATTCATTGGGAAATCTTAAAGTAAAAAAAAAGGAATGTTAGGGTTAACGACTTATTTTTACCTATCCAATCGGACTATTGTTACATTGTCAGCCAGCTAGATCTGGTCACGAACAAAACACATAAATTCAGTACCTATTTTTTGAAGTTCTAAGTTTTGGTTTCTTATAAATACATAATCCTGTGACTGTGTTATTACATTTACCTCTTTTTCGCAATTTTTCCAGGGTTTTCCAGTAGCGAAGTCCTGAGAAAAGTTTCTACGGCTTTTCAGAGACATACAACGATTGCAAGTAAATGCGCAGAGAACTTGTTACCTCAAGAAAATCCCCCACATCGCAAACATTGGATTGGTTCAAAGATGAATGTGTTTAATATGACAAATGGACCTGCTGTTTGGTTGGTATTTCAATGATATACATACAATCTTGATTATTCGAACGAGAAGGTTTACAAGGGTGAGGATATTTTCCCTTGAATGTTACCATACATATACCACCAATCCGAGTAAAATTAAAATGTTCATAGTAAAGACGAAAATGTGACACAAAAACAATGTCCAAGGTTGATTCTAACAAACGCATTAAATCATGGTACTCCAATAATCGGTACTATTTCCCACAAATAAAAAATAATTATTTATAAGTTTCTCCAAGGTTGAAATTAAGGCTTCCGACATTCTTTATGGTGGTAAAAAGCATGAAAAAAAGTTTTTCTTGCTATTATTCAAAATCCTGAAAAATTCTAAGAACAAAAATAATAATTACATTACCTATTCCTCCAAGAAGCTTTAAAGCCCTCTACCTATCCATTATATCAGAAAACTGACCAAATGTGACCAACCATTATATTTTGAAGATGATTTCGAAGGTTAACCAGATGGTGACATTTAACCACAGAAGGTCCAAAAACCTTTTCATTTGGCGATACACCCGTCTGTTACTATACACTACCTTGAAGGACAAAGTTGTAGAGAAAGAAGAACCGAAGAAGATATTTAAGAATCTAAAAAGTGAGGTCAATGAATGTCCAGCAGGAACTTCTAAAGTCCATATGCATTCAACATTTGATGGAAGGAGCAGGGTATTCAGAAGTGATGTAATCTCTATGTCAGTGCCTGGTCCTTAAAATGTTTCTTTACACCACAACCTGAATGAGAAAAAAATAGTTCATTTGTTGAAACGTACAAGGAATATAAGTTTTTTAAAGCACACTGACATCTTTATAATTTGATGTTTTAGTAGAAACACTATTTTTTGCATTTTTTACTAATCTTCCTAACGGTATATTACACATGTGAAAGAGAGAATTTACTTTATATTCATACCTGCTTACAAACAATCATCTAAACAATTTCAAATCCTTCCTAAACATTCTGTCCATCAGTCACAATTGGGACCGTCACTTCATGCCACTAGATGTCAACGTTATTAGGCATTCGATTTCCACAGTACCGTCCATCACAGTGAATCTGGTAAAATCCATTTTTACAAACAACATAGTCTTTGCTGCATCTGTCACTACTCTCAAGGTTGATTTAGTAAAAATATTTTAATTTTGGAACCATGGTTGTCAATATGAGATCTTCCACTCACAATTTTGATTCTTTAAGTATTGCTGATGCATCTGGTAAGCTCCGATGGTGATTTTAAACCTTTGCTTGATTTTAACCACGCACCCACATCCTTACGTAAAATAGGAAAACAGAAGTAAAAAAATATTTTATTGCTCTGTCACAACATTTGAACTTCTTACGGCCGGACTTCTCATATGTTCCTTATAAGGTAATAATAGGTCCACTAATTGTTTGCCTAGTGAAATATTATAAAATTTTGATGAACTTTTTTCTTAAAAAAAAAATTTCTTTCACTATCGCAACATTAGTTGAAGGCGAAGAAGCTTAGGCTTGGGCAAAATGCATTCAAATTATATTAAGTGGCCAAAAAGTTTTGATTTCCCGAGAAAATGAAGCAGTTTTTAAAAATCTTGGCAAACAATATATTAATCGAAGTAAAATTAAAAAGCAGTTTTCTTAACACAATCAAAAATTTTGATTCCACCCATTTTTGTTAGAACATGAAATTTTGTTTTGCTGCGGCCACTTTTTGTCAAAAATACAAAAGTGATTAAATATTAGCTGAAGTCCTTTGTCCATGCACCGGGAAAAAGGAAACCTTTTGATTTGATTCACCTCCTAGCTCTATTGTAACCTTGATCATTAAGGGGCGTAATACAGACATTGCAATAAATTATAAACAACCACTTTGCGGACAAAAGGTTTTTTTAACGATAAATTATAACAATGAGTTTTCTGATATTTGTATTAACTGTGCTGTTCCTCTCACTCTAGTACGTGTTTTACATGCATATACAGTCAACATTTTTAATCGTTTTTTATGTTTACCAAAAAACAATAAAAACACTACTCCACCTAACTGTTCTTGGCAACAGAACTTATACTACAAAAGACTGATGTGGAAGCATGGTAGCATGGTTTGAATTTCTTTTGACAAAATCTGTAACTAACAAAGAGAAAGACATTGATATTTGTTCGGATACCCAATGTTGTACTGTATGTATCGCATACCTGCTTTGTTAAGAGCTGTATAACCTTGTCTCTTAGGCTACCAACAGATTCTAATTTACAATCATTTGTGACAGGTGAGAAACATATGTTCTGTTATGCACCCCAGATTTCCACACAGAGGAGGTGTTATTACTGTTTACGATACCAGACGCACTCTATTCCCACAAATCGAACAGCGTTCATAGCACCATCCCGTGTCTGCTTCATCAATAAAGTCTCCGAATGCGAGTACAACAGTTTGCCCAATGGTGCACTTGATTACCCATTCACACAGTTTTGATTTGGTGGGTATTCGGGAAGGATAGTTATGGCGTTTAAAAGATTTGAATGAAGTCAGCACTTAAATCACTCCTCCACAGACTATAATTATATAATGAAAAACAATGGATAGAATAAATATTACACGTATAACTAACATTAATTTCATGTTCAGTTGTCTGCGTTTATTTGAACAAGTTTACATCTTACAACCGAATATCCAAACATTTTGAAATCTATAGTCATTTTAGGCACGTTGCCACACAACCAGATTTTCTTGTACGTGAAACCAAATGAAATTTGTAGAAATGATTTATGGTAATGATCTAATGGAACTTTCTAAAGAAAACACTTGAATACACCTTATTTTGGGCCCCAAATTCAGTCGATTTTGCCTAAAATGCTGGCCATTATGAATTTTTCATGCAAATCAAAAATCATCAACTTTCTAGCATTATTGATAAGTAACTTAGTGCAAAATAATGAACAAATTCAATAGAAAAGCTGTGACTAACGCAAATAGAGGATGAAAATAACACCCCTATTTTTAGCAAATTTTAAGCAACTTAGGTTAATGTGCTAGCAAACCAGATTTTTCCCGCATGCGGGACCAAAGAAATTTGTAGAATAATGATATGCAGTAACAATTTTATTATTCTTTACAGAAAACAAGTTTAATAATTTTTTGAGAAATTCTTGGTTTTTTTGCCAAAAAATGGCGCCATTTACTGATTACTTTTTTTAAAAATTGTCACTTTTTAAGCATTTATTGATAAGTAACTTGTGCAGAGAATCAGAAAAAACTAATTAGCCAGTCCAGAGAAAACCGCTGGGCATTATGACCATTATAGAAACATAAAATAAAGCACAAAGAAAGAAGATTTACATATATGGATGCCTTTTTCACCCATATATTTTTATTATAGCCTTTAAGGAAAAGGATGCCAGACAGGTTGAAATTAAATAAGAAACTGCAAGAGCTGAAATTCAGAAAACAATTGTTGAAACTTCAACTTCTGATAGATTCCTTAAAGAACATTGCAACACCAGGCTAATAACAAAAGATAACTCGAGTAAATATCAGATCATACGATATCTCAGCAAGCGGGTTTGCGGTGTGTATACTTAATCTAAAACCCCTTACTTCCAGATGAATCTGATGAAAACTAATTGCACAATATTGTGATGTAGATGTTACCACGCTTGGTTGCAAGGCCGCCAGTGTGATCCAAGCTTAAAAAAAAATTCTGATTTTATAATTTTTGTCAAATAAAGTATAACCACTCTTATAAGTAATAACGATTCAAGTAAGAACAGTAAAGTAAAAAAAAATTGGAATAGTAAAAAAAGGCAAAAAATTTATTAACTATTATAATAACCTTGTTTTTGAATTGGAAAAAAATTGTTTAATTGCACAAAACATGTCTGGAAAACCACCGTGGCACACATTTTTGCTATATTGGTACGAGAAGTAAGGAGTAAATGCTTTAATAGCAATCTCCACCATCTGTACTGACAAATGGAATCCCTATTACTGTCAATTTACTTGTCAAAACTATCTGTATGCTTTTTGTCAAGAGGAAAAAATAAGAAACCGACAGTCGTTATTTTGTCAAGCATACAACCGTGTGTTTTTCTTTTTCTCTTCAGAAGTTTTATATAAAAATCCTTCTAGCTCGCAACTGAACATAGCATCAGTACCCCCTCTGTTCAACAAAAATCACAAAACGGTTTGATATTGAATCAACAATTGTTTAAACTTTGGTTAGAAATTTCCTATATGTAAAATGCTTGAAGGTTTGTTACATGACTAAAGACAGCATTTTATGCAAGAATGAACTAGCATTAAAAACAAACCAAATTCTCCAGAAAAATGATCCATCTCTTATAGTTAAAACATCTGTACATTCTGTTTCTATAACTTTCCTCATTCATCGTCTTCCAAATTCATTTTGAATTGATGCTCTTGGGTGCACTATTCTCGCAACGACAAAAAGAAACTGGCGGGATATGCTCTGGGCTAATTTGGTGATGCAATGTAACCAGATTGGCTGTCAACGTCTGTTGCAAAAGTCTACAATACAAATATTAATAACGATTGTGCAATAAATTTAGGACTTTTAAAATGAAGCTTGTTTGTTTAATTCAAATTTTGTTACCAAATTAAAAAACACACAACATTTAAAACTTATGACATCACAGCCAACTCTGTTCAAGATAGCACTCAGTGAGAAGAAAAGCTGCTGTTTAAGACAGGTGGCCGTTTATAAGTATCTTTGTATAACAGCATAGTCCAAAGCTTGAATAATGGCTACTTTGAGCAGTGTATATTTCCCACTCCATTAATAAAATTATTTAAAACATGGCTGTCATATAAAAGGTAATTTTTTATGTTACACTTAAAAATAGCACGGCTGGACTGTGATAGGGTGACCTTATACGGTAGCATTTGTTTACTAAAAATATAAAGTGGGAATCAATAGTGGCCTTGTAGAAAGGTGCCTAACCTTACAGAAGTGACCTGGTAATTCGATTGATAAGCAGGTGGTTGATTCTGTCCGCAGAATTTTGCTATACGTGGAGATGTTACGTTGGTCCCTTCCCTCAATTCAACGAAATCTCGACATTCTCCTCTACCATTTGTCGATGGAAGATTAAAATCGTTTTCAGTCATGCGGATATGATAATGAGGCTGTAGATCAATTACCCATCTACAGTCCTGATTATTTGGGTAGGTATTAGGATAATTAGGAGATATTGCATACCCTGATCTTCCTCTCAATAGACCGCCGCAACCTGAAATTACAATTAAGAATTTCTACATAGACCTTGCATGAATTAACCCCTTAAAGGCCCGGTGTAGTTAGATCACCATATCCCCTGAGAACTAGGATGTCATAAAAAATACTCCAGAAAGAAGGTAATTGGGCCTACGGAACCAAACAAGCTGGATGAACAAGCTTGGCCTAAAATTGAACAGCTTCGAAAAAGGCTTGCAGCAAATATAAAAGAATTGAAAGGTTTAATAGGATTTAAGGCGAAGTTTTTTTTTGTAATAAGTTTTGCATCGCAAGAAAAAAATCCAAATTTAACGTCATTGCTAACAGACATAGTTATAAAATGTAAGAAATAAAAACGAAACCACCTTCTACACTATTAGTATACCATTTTGATTTTGCTCCTAAAAAAATCATACCTGTATTGAATGCAACTTTGAAGCCTCGTCCACCATTAGATTGATCTGTTCGAAATCTTAACCTCATCTTGTTTTGCGAACTGTGATAAACACTTTCATGAGTTTTTCCACATAAACGCGCTAGCAAGGTCTCATTGGGTGAAGAAGTTAAACTTCCTGCTGCAAGATGATCCCAAACTTCGATATAGTCATGAATACATCTGTTATCAAAGAGGGGAATACTTTAAATAAATACATTATAACAAACATTTCAAACTATACAATTATGTCTCTAGACTTTCATAAATAATGATACTGCAACTAAATAGAGAATGCCGAAAATAAAAAAAATCGAGACAAATTGGGACATAATTTTGTTTTTACTTCTCTGGTATTGACGCGAAGTCTCGGTCTCCTGATAAACAACATTCCATTGAAAAACTACATATACAACTAACTACATATCACCTGCTGTGAACTTCCATATCTAGATCTTCGATATGTACAAACACACTCGTACCAGGCTCAGTCTCAATGATCCACTCGCAATCCAAATTATTTTGATAGGACGAAGGATATCCAGGAGATGTTATCACTCCGGATGAACCAGTTACTTTTCCTCCACAGCCTGTCCACAAAATCACAAAAAAAACAAATTTTTAAAAGGAATAAACTATGCATACGCAATATTTTCTAAGTTGGCAATTTTTCAACCTTTTGCTTTTTTTTGCTCAGATTAAGAAATTTGTTTTGAAAAAAAACCTTATGAAGACATTACCTTCTGGTTTGGCTACGTAAGATAACTTGAATCTACCGTACGGCGAAGCTGTCGCTGGTGACTTCAGATGTAACCTCATATGATTACTAGCACTAATCCAACTTGTGTTTACTAAATCGGTCGTATTTCCACACAATGTCGCCAACACAGGCGAATTTGGAGATAAACCATTTTGAATGATAAGATGATCTCCCGCACAGTTTGCAGATGTGGGCATGGATAATTCCACCACGTTTAAATGAACAAGCATACCATCAGGAAGTTTGATCAACCACACACAGTCCGTATCGGAGCCATAATAAGATGGATACATTGGACTGACAATTTCACTAGACGTACTTAATAACTCTGCTCCACATTCTACACAAAAACAAAATGATATTCTTGTAATTATGATACGGTCGAGTATAAGAAGTATCCCAATTTGCGAATTAAGTAATTTTTAAGTAAGTAACAACTTCACAAACATTAAGGAAGGATTGAATTCGAATTTGAATACAAGCTACGCTAAATGTTAAAATGAAAGTTAAAAAAAATCCTGAACATTGTGTATCTTTTGCAGAATTGGGAAAAGACTAAGAATATTCATCAAACAAAAAGGAATACTGTTATAACCAATCTCACAGAAAAAAATTATACAACTTTGGCATTAGATGGCGAAAATAAAGTGCAGGTCACCAAAGTCTGTATGTACTTACGCGCTTCTTCCCTCCGTCCAGGTTGCATAAATCCTTTTCACTAATACCAGAATCAGAACTAAAAACCACTGTGATGGAGCCGGATACAGACGAATAAGTTCTACCAGTAATATTTCCACATAAGTTGGCAAGTAGGCGACCAGATACGGATGGTCCATCGCTGTGAAAATAAAGTGGACACATCCATGTAACAACAAGGAACAAGGTCAGCCCATTTTCATTTTTTTTATCGTTTATGGTAGATGCTTGTGCAGTACTATTTGGTTGCTAGTTAAAATTAGAATTCTTATTATTTTATATACCTTTGACTTAATTTTGCCGACATATAAAAGAGTTCCAAAGTTTTAACAATTATTGACCGTCAATTTTGTTTTAAGCAAGGATAACAAAAGAGGTCTGTGACGAAATTTCCAATTTTTTTAATTTTTCTTAGAACAGGCTAACAAAACTTCTTGACGTGGATACCATTTCGTCACAAAGGACTTTTTTACAAAAATCTACAAATTTTTAGTATACATAGAGGGTTTAAAAGGACTTTGAAGGATCTATTATAATAGGCAAAAGCAGTTGTAATTAGTTCACAGTCAGACCAAAAGAAAGAAAATTCATCAACACATTAAAAACAAGATTTAATATTCCTTTCTGAAACACCAGCCAATAAAATACAGTATTGTACTGGACATCTTTCATGTTTCTAATTTTTTAAAAGGTTTTCCAGCATCTAACGTAGCTTTTTCAAAATAAAGAACTAGCAAGATTTTACAGGAGGTGTGACCGACGCTGTCATGGGGACCGGTAACAACTTTGTCAAGATGAGTAACATCAAAATACTTACAATACTTTTAACCCGTCAAAAGCACACAGGCTATGAGGTTCGATGAGAAGATCACGAATATGTAAATGAACAGTTTTGTCTTTTGCAACTGATATCGTCCACTCACAATAAGCAGCATTATCATAATTTGCAGGATAATTTGGTGACGAAATACTTCCGTTTGAACCTGATAACTTTCCTCCACAACCTAGTAGAGTGGAGAAATATTTGTGTTTATATGTAAAGATGACTCACAAATTAATTGCAACAACGTACGATGGACATCAGCCATTTAGTTAGAATCAGAGTTTTGGATAACAGAGTTAATCTGTCTCAGTTAGACAAATGTTTGGCAGAGAGGTCTTTCTACAGCTTACGAATGTTAAAAAGAGAAATGATGTTTGTAACGTTAAAATTCTAAGTCTCCATTTAGAGGTGGGCATACATTTAATATAAGCAGTTTCCAGTTACATAATTCTAAATCATACCTCTTGAAGTGGAAATGAAGAGAGCTTTGAATCCTTTTCCTCTGTTAGGGTTACGGTTAGAAAAAAAAGTGACAAGCATTCGGCTGCCGGATTGATTTGATCAATGGAGGTTGTTGAGCACCACAGTATCTGCCCAACAATGGACCCTCCACGGTGGGTCCGTTTCTTATTTCAACATAATCCTAAAGAATTGATCAATAATTTTAGTTGACAAGTTCTTGCCAACCTGACAAAGATGAAGCATGTAACCTGACTCATAGTGTCTTCCAAATGGTTTAAAAAATTCAATGGTTTTTTGCAATAAGTTTTGCCATATTTCAAGGTTCTTTAGAATTCAGACCCCTGGGAAATATTTGACATGAATAAAAAACCCTCAAAAACGGGATTTATCTTTTTTTTTAAATTCAATGTTTGATAACTAGAATGAAAAATTCAAGGTTTTCAAGGTGTTTCTCTTTAGACCATAATGGATATTATATGAATATAAAACTTATATGATTGTACTGATTTCGATGCCGCAGAAATACTCACATTGGTGCAATTCGTTTGAAGCTTCCAGATGAAAATCTGTAAAATTGATTTGAATTGCAGACGTTGGAGTTGCAACTAACAGCCAGGTACATACACGGTTCAGTGGATATGGTTGAGGATAAAATGGTGAAGCAAATGTACCCAAAAAACAAACTGACCTCCACATCCTGAAACAACAAAAATGGCGTCATACTGGTGATTGAAATTTTCCAAATAGAAAAACTTATTATGAAGGACACTATAAAACGTAAATCATAGATGTTTGGAACGTGTAAGAAGAAGTAATGATGAACATTAGGCATGGACAGAAATTGTAAGTTACACCAAATTCACAGCAATATATTTTAAAAAAAACTGCCAGTTGGAGTCGTTTAATTTTCACAACAAAAAGTACTGATTCTCTCACCTGTACCAACTGTTGTGAACATCGCTTCAAATCCGTTACTCGATCTGGTTTGAGTTACTATGGGAAACGTACACGCATGGTATGGCCAGCTGAAACCACTGGTTTTGGAAGAGAGCTACCACAGTATCGTGCAATAACTGTTAGATTTTTATCATCATTCAAGACCTGCAGTAAAGCAAAAGAACTACTGTTTATTCATGGCAGACGTTGAAATATATTTTATGTCATGGGAAACTTAAAGTTAAAAAAAAAAGGAATGTTAGGGTTAAGACTTATTTTTTACCTATCATCGACTATTGTCTAACATTGTCAGCAGCTAGATCTGGTCCACAACAAAACACATAAATTCAGTACCTAATTTTTTGAAGTTCTAAGTTTTGGTTTTTCTTATAAATAATAATCCTGTGACTGTGTTATTACATTACCTCATTTCGCAAATTTTTCCAGGGTTTTCCAGAGCGAAGTCCTGAGAAAGTTTCTAGGCTTTCAGGAGACATACACAGATTGCAAGTAAATGCGAGAGAACTTGTTACCTCAAGAAAATCCCCACGATCCAAACATTGTGGATTTGGTTCAAGGACTGAATGTGTTAAATGACAAATGGACCTGCTGTTTGGTTGGTATTTCAATGATATACATACAATCTTGATTATTCGGATACAGAGAAGGATACAAGGGTGAGGATATTTTCCCTGATGTACCATACATATAGCCACCACATCCTGAGTAAAATTAAAATTTCATAGTAAAACGAAAATGTTGGTACAAAAACAATGTCAAGGTTGAGTTCTAACAAACGCATAAATCATGGTAACTCCAATATCGGTACTATTTCCCCACAACTATAAAAATTAATTATTTATAAGTTTCTCCAAGGTTGAAATTAGGCTTCCGACATTCTTTATGGTTGGTAAAAAGCATGAAAAAAAGTTTTTGCTATTATCAAATCCTGAAAATCTAAGAACAAAAATAAATAATTATTTACCTATTCTCCAAGAAGCTTAAAGCCTCTACCTATCCCATTATACAGAAAAACTGACAAATGTGACAACCATTATATTTGAAGATGATTTGAAGGTTAATCCAGATGGTGAATTTAAACCACCAGTAAGGTCCAAAAACCTTTTCATTTGGCGATACACCCGTCTGTACTAGTACACTACCTTGAAGACAAGTTGTAGAGAAAGAAGAACGAAGATATGTTAAAATCTGAAAAAAGTGAGGTCAATGATATGTCCAGCAGGAACTTCTAAAGTCCATATGCATTCAACATTTGATGGGAAGGGAGCAGGGTATTCAAGGTGATGTAATCTCATATGTCAGTGCTGGGTCTAAAAGTGTTTCTTTACCACCACAACCTGAATGAGAAAAAATAGTTCATTTGTTGAAACGTAAGGAATGATAAGTTTTTAAAAGCACACTGACATCTTTAAATTTGCATGTTTTCATAGAACACTATTTTTTTGCATTTTTTATCTTCCCTAAACGTATATTACAATGTGAAAGAAGAATTTACTTATATTTCATACCTGCTACAAACATCTCATAAACAATTTCAAATCCTTCCTCAACATTCTGTCCATCAGTCACAAATTGGACCGTCACTTCATTGCCACTAGATGTCACGTTATTAGGCATTCGATTTCCACAGTACCGTCCAATCACAGTTGAATCTGGTAAAATCCCATTTTTTACAACAACATAGTCTTTGCTGCATCTGTCACTACTCTCAAGGTTGAATTTAGTAAAAATGATTTTAATTTTGGAACCAGGTGTCAATATGATCTTTCCACTCACAATTTTGATTATTTAAGTATTGTGATGCACTGGTAAGTCCCTGATGTGATTTTACCTTTGCTTGATGTTAACACACCACCACATCCTTACGAAATAGGAAAAACAGAAGTAAAAAAAATATTTTATTGCTCTGTCACACATCTTGGACTTCTTACGTCCGGACTTCTCATATTTCCTTATAAGGTAATAATAGTGTACACTAATGTTTGCCCCTATGTGAAATATTATAAAAACTTTTGATGGAACTTTTTCTTAAAAAAAAAATTTCTGTTCACTATGCAAACATTAGTTGAAGGCGAAGAAGCATTTAGGCTTGGGCAAATGCATTCAATATACTATTAAGTGGCCAAACAGTTTTGATTTCACCGAGAATGAAGCAGTTTTTAAAAATCTTGGCAAAAATAATATTAGATCGAAGAAAATTTAAAAAGCAGTTTTTTAACACAAGTCAAAATTTTGATTCCACCCATTTTGTTAGACATGAAATTTTGTTTTGCTGGGCCACTTTTTGTTCAAATACAAAGTGATTAAATATTAGCTGAAGTCCTTGTCCATGCACCGGGGAAAAAAGGAAACCTTTTGATTTGATTCACCTCCTAGCTCTATTGTAACCTTGATCATTAAGGGGCGATAATACAGACATGCAATAAATTATAACAACCACTTTGGACAAAAAGGTTTTTTTAGATAAATTAAACAATGAGTTTTTCTGATATTGTATTAACTGTGCTGTTCCTCTCATTCTATAGTGTTTTACATGCATATCACAGTCAACATTTTTAATCGTTTTTTATGTTTACAAAAAACAATAAAAACTACTCCACTCTACTGTTCTGGCAAAGAACTTAATAAAAAGACATGATGTGAAGCATGGTAGCATGGTTTGATTTCTTTTGACAAAATCTGGTAAAACTAACAAGAAAAGACATTGATATTTGTTCGAGATACCCAATGTTTACTGTATGTATCGCATACCTGCTTTGTAAGAGGCTGTGAAACCTTTTTCTTGTAGGCTACCATCAGATTCTAACTTTACAATCATTGTGGAAGTGGAAGAATAATATGTTCTGTTTGCACCCAGATTTCCACACAGAGGAGGTGTTATTAATGTACGACCAGACGCACTTCTATCAAAAATTCGAACAGCGTCATAGGCACATCCCGTGTCTGCTTCAATCATAAAGTCTCCGAATTTGAGTACAACAGTTTGCCCAATAGGTGCATTGATTACCCATTCACAGTTTTGATTTGGTGGGTATTCGGAAGGATAGTTATGCGTTGTAAAAGATTTGAATTGAAGTCCAGCACTTAATACTCCTCCACAGACTATAATTATATAAATGAAAAACAATGGATAGAATAAATATTACCACGATAACTAACATTATTTCATGTTCAGTTGTTCTGCGTTTTATTTGAACAAGTTTACATCTTACACGCGAATATCAAACATTTTGATAATCTTAAGTCATTTTAGGCACGTTGCCACACAACCAGATTTTCCTTGTACGTGAAACCAAATGAAATTTGTAGATAATGATTTATGGTAATGATCTAATGGAACTTTCTAAAGAAACACTTGAATACACCTATTTTGGCCCCAAATTCAGTCGATTTTGCCTAAAATGCTGCCATTATGATTTTTCATGAAAATCAAAAATCATCACTTTCTAGCATTTATTGATAAGTAACTTAGTGCAAAATATGAACAAATCAATAGAAAAGCTGTGACTAACGCAAATAAGGATGAAAAAAAACCCCTATTTTTAGCAAATTTTAAGCCAACTTAGGTTAATTGCCTAGCAACCAGATTTTTCCCGCATGCGGGACCAAATGAAATTTGTAGATAATGATATGCAGTAACATTTTATATCTTTTACAGAAAAAAGTTAATAATTTTTTTGAGAAAATTTCTTGGTTTTTTTTGCCAAAAATGGCGCCATTATGATTTTTTTTTAAAAATGTCACTTTTAAGCATTTATTGATAAGTAACTTTGTGCAAAGAATCAGAAAAAACTAATTAGCAGGTCCAGAGAAAAGCTGTGGCATATGGACATTATATGAAACATAAAATAAAGCACAAAGAAAGAAGATTACATATTGGATGCCTTTTCCACCCATATTATTTTTAATTATTAGCCCTTTACAGACAGGTTGAAATTAAATAAGAAACTGCAAGAGCTGAAATTGCAGTAAACAATTGTTGAAACTTCAACTTCTGATAGATTTCCTTTAAAGAAACATGCAACACACAAAGGCTAATAACAAAAAGATAACTCGAGTAAATATCAGATCATACGATATACTCACCAGTCGGGTTTGCGGTTTGTGTATACTTTAATCTAAACCCCTTAGCTTCCAATGATGAATCTGATTGAAAACTAATTGACACAATATTTGATGTAGATGTTACCACGGCTGGTGTTGCAAGGCCGCAGTGTGATCCAAGCTAAAAAAAATTCTGATTTTATAATTTTTTGTCAAATAAATTGATAACACTTCTTATAAGTAATAACGATTCAAGTAAGAACAGTAAAGTCAAAAAAATATTGAATAGTATAAAAAAGGCAAAAAATTTTATTAACTGATTATAATAACCTTGTGTCTTTTGAATGAAAAATTGTTTTAATGCACAAAACATGTTGGAAAACCAAGTGGCACAATTTTGTATTGGACGGAGAAGGTAAGGAGTAAATGCTTTAATAGCAATCTCCACCATCTGTACTGACAAAATGGAATCCCTATTACTGTCAATTTAACTTGTCAAAAACTATCTGTATGCTTTTGTCAAGAGGAAAAATAAGAACCGACAGTCGTTATTTTGTCAAGCATTACACCCTGTGTTTTCTTTTTTCTTTCAGGAAGTTTTATAAAAAATCCTTCTAGCTCCAACTGAAACATAGCATCAGTACCCCCTTGTTCAACAAAAATCACAAAACGGTTTGATATTGAATCAACAATTTTAAACTTTGGTAGAAATTTCCTATTGTAAAATGCTTGAAGTGTTTAATTGACTAAAGACAGCATTTTATGCAAGAATGAACTAGCATAAAAACAAACCAATTCTCCAGAAAATGATCCATCTCTTATAGTTAAAACATCTGTACATCTGTTTCTATACTTTTCCTCCATCTCCATGTCTTCAAATTCAATTTGAATTGATGCTCCTTGTGGTGCAACTATTCTCCAACGACAAAAAGAAACTGGCGGATATGCTCTGGGATAATTTGGTGATGCAATGTAACCAGAATTGGCTGTCAACGTCTGTTGCAAACAGTCTACAATACAAAATATTAATAACGATTTTGTGCAATAAATTAGGACTTTTAAAATGAGCTGTTGTTTAATTCAAATTTTGTACAAATTAAAAAAACAACAACATTAAAACTTATGACATACAGCCAAGCCTGTTCAAGATAGTCACTCAGGTGAGAAGAAAAAGCTGCTGTTTAAGACAGGTGGCCGTTTTATAAGTATCTTTGTATAACAGCCATAGTCCAAAGCTTGAATAATTGGCTACTTTGAGCAGTGTATATTTCCACTCCATTAATAAAATTATTTAAAAACATGGCTGTCATATAAAGGTAATTTTTTATTTTACACTTTAAAAATAGCACGGTGACTGTGATAGGGTGACCTTATACGGTAGCATTTGTACTAAAAATATAAAGTGGAATCAATAGTGGCCTTGGTAGAAAGGTGCCTACCTTACAGAAGTGACCTGACAGGACGATTTGATGGCACTCAACTTTTGGAAGTACAGTCTTACTTAAATTTTGTTAAAATTAAATTACCTTCCAATTACACTTCAGGACAGCCACAGATTTATTAAGGGGAATTTTAGCAGATTTTAGGACAAATCAATTTTAGGAGGAATCAATTTTTGGGTCCAAATTTTAGGTTCATGAGAAAATTAAGTCATTTAGGATTATAGGAGATGTAACCACCCTGTGCTTTTAATATTTTTGATATTTTTTTTATAATCTGTGTGCCAAAATTAAAAATATTAATTTCGAAAGTTTATTTTCCTTATTTTTATCTCTTCCAGGGTGGAACTTAGGTTTTAGTTGTAATAATAAATTATGCTTAGACAAAGAGGTAAAGAAACCAGAAAAATTCTAATGAATGTCCTACTTGTTCTAAATGCAGCTTTGAATAAATTTATTTGCGTTTCTGCATTACCAGACTGTGAGGAGATGCCCCCAGAGTAAAATCGTACAGATATAACATTTGAGGATGAAGAGATTGTCAAAGGTATTGTATTTCCACACACTTTGCTTAGTGATGGTGAACTTGAAGTTGGTCCATCATAAACCTGTATATATGCATTAGAGCAATTTGGTGATGATACCAGGTGAAAGTCCATGAAAGATAATGACACTGTACTTCCTTCTGACACCTGAAAAAAAATATTTTAAATAGTTAGCTACACAGGTACACCACAGGTGGAATCAAATATACAAACTTTAAATACAGCACTAAAGGCAATTCCCACAGAGAAACTCAAACTTAATCAACATACCGAAATTTTCCACACACATTCTGTGCTGGCAGGAGCAGATAATGGATAAAGGGGACTTGCAATTTTACCTTGGAATCCAGTAATTTCACCACCACATGCTTGAAAAAAAAAGGTAAACATAAAAAAAGTTAGCGTGAGAGTTGATACCTGTGTAAAAAAAATATTTTTATTTCTTATAAAATACTTACCAGCATTAAGTGATGTATAAGAAGCTTTAAATCCAATGTGTTGAATAGATCTATCTGCATGAAATTTCACATGTAAGACATTACCACTTGAAGTTACGCTGTGTGGGATACTGTCTCCGCAGTACTTTCCAATTAATGCACTATTGTTATTTCTTCCATTATGAACCTGAAACATGTCCAGGAGTAATGTAGAGCGCGAAAAAACAATTATACATTCATATTATCAAGAGTTAAGACGTTGGCCAAAGACAAAGTTTACTGACAATTAAAATAACATGATACAAACCGCAGTCACTGTTTCTTCTGTTTGACCACATAATGCATAGAAATTTTAACACACTTCAAATTCGGCATAAGGTGTAAATAATTCTTAACGTCAGCCGAAAACATATTGGTGCAATAGAAAAAAAAAGAAAGGTATAAGAGACAACGTTTTAATACCTCCACATAATCACAACTGCAGCCTCTACATCTTTCCAATTGAATATCATGAAATGTTAAGGAAACTTGTTGCCCTGGTTGTGCAGTCAACACCCAGATGCACGTACCAGTGGTGTAGTAGCTAGGATAATGTGGTGAAGTGATGAAGCCAGTGTTGGAATCAACAGCTATACTTCCGCCACAAGCTAAAATGTTAAGAAAGTGAATTTAGAGTGAAAAAAGCTTTGTTCACACAAACAAATTAATGCTTTGCCACTTCTTATTACCCTGTCAAAAAGATATAGTGACTAGAAAAAATACGAAAATTGCCGGGGAGATTTTACTAGTTTTTATATTCAGGTTGTGTATGTTTCAAAAACACAAAATACTTAAAAAGGAATAACACAATATTATTATAAATAATAGGCAGAACAATGTCACATTGAAATTTTTTTTATAATATTAGCTACACGAAGATCAACGTAACCTTTTCCTACTCTTCTAATTCACAATGGCATTTAGCCTTTGCTGTTGTGAGTGCTCTTGTAGTAAAAATTTATGACAATAGAATTTTGCCTGTGTGAATTCTATGTCTTGAAGGAAACCTTCAATACATCAATAAATACCTCAATATTTAGGCTTCTTACATGTTTTTAAATGTGTTATGGCAAAGAACAGAAATATTTACGTTTTATACAATATTGCCACCACACTTTTTATGTTAATTCAGAGAGCAGTATATATTATTTTAAAGGGCACCTTTAAATACTTTTTATAAAACTCACCAATATTAAATGATGCTTCAAATCCTTTTCCAGTAGTTGCAGAATCACTGTAAAGCGTCACAATAATTTTGTTTCCCATTGATATAACCGATGGTGGTATCTGTCGTCCACAGAATTTTCCAAGTAATACGTTTTGAACATCATCCCAAATACTGACATAATCATAACTAAGGATGAATTAAGAAAATTGCTTTGAAATGGTTTTGTATAACAAAGTCAATATCACGGGGGTATTAAAACAAACAGCATGTTCTTTTTTGCAAGATTCCATCCTATTCAAAAAATCAAAAAACATTCATCACAGTTCTGCTTGTACGTATATACTCTAACACTAATAAAAATTGCCTTATTCTAATGTTGACTTACTTAAAGTGATTACAATTAGTCAATGAAAAAGAGAAACATTTGTTTAAAACCGCACTGGGTTTTGAATGACATACCTACAGTTAGCATTACTTTCAATATCAAAACTTTTGAAAGTAAGGTTCACATTCCTGGTAGCAGGTACTTGAATTGTGTATTTGCATTCAGATTTGGGAGGATAGTTTTCAGGAAATCCAGGTGAATATATATTTCCACTGTGAGCTATATGCATTTTACTGCATCCTGAGAAAGAAATTATTATATGTTCAAATCTTTATCTTATAATATATACTTTTTAAACCATTTTAATGTAAAACCATGTTGTACAATAATAGTACTTCATTCTGCGGCTGGAATTTTTAAAAATCCTTCAGCAAAATTATGCAGAAAAGAGAACAGCATAGTGTTTTTTAACAATGTCAGAAATAAATTCTCACCACCACTGATTGTGTCATACTTTGCAGAGAAACCTCTTCCATTTGTCAAAGCGTCACTTATAAAGAGTACTGTCATTTCATTAGAAGATGATTCCAATGTGATATCGCCACGTCTTGAACAATAACGTCCGAGAACTGGATGATTTATACCATATCCATTAAAGATTGTTAAGTTATCATAGTGGCAATCATGCTCCAAACTTAGATTAGACAATGTCAGACGGATTTTCTTATTTATTGAAGATCGTATGCGCCATTTACAGTAACTTTTAGATGGGTATGTATTAGGGTAATTTGGGGTAGTGAATGTTCCGTTTTCCAAGAAAAAATCTTGACTACAGCCTAAAGGTTAATATAAGAAAATTGCTAGTTAGAATTATTCAGCACTGTTAGAAATAACTAGCATTGATAGAGTTATAAATAAATTATTTGATCCTTTTGAAATAATGACAAAAACGTATTTCCTACAAAGAAAGATCCAACACCTTCATGGAGATACGCAAAATTTCTAGATTAAATATAATTTTATAAATTTTCAGAATTGAGAGGATGAAATTTAGTCCGTTCTATAAGAACCCATAAAATGTTAATTACAGCTCTTGTACTTTGAGAGGACGATTTATGGATAAAAATTCTACCTTTGATAGTATAGTTTAATAGAAAGCCCTTTCCAACGCCTGGATTAAAATTATCAGATTTGAACTTTAGAAACAACTGATGACCAGTCGATGTGATCTGTGTACGGTTCATACCACAATATTTTCCATGATAATTTCCTGTTCCAGGTTCAGTGACTAATAAATAGTCAGATCTAGAATATGATGAGCAAGTAAGTTTTAAAGACAGCAAAACCAGTTGATGAGTTTACTTAACAGTAACTTGATTTACAAAGACTTGACAATTACAAAATCCATCTACAAAACTATTTAGTTTCAAAGTTATCACAGCCAAGGCTTAAGTCAGATTTAAATACAATGTAAAATCTTAGTGAAAATAAAGCCCTCAAATCATCTTTTAAGCAAAAATGTCCTTACTGACAGTTTTCTGAGTATTCCAAGTCAAATGTGATGAAATTTAAAAGAATAACATCGTTAATATTTCCATTGATGGTCCAATTGCAACTTCGTTGCACTGGGTATTCATTTGGAAAATTGGGTGACCTAATAGTACCCGTTCTTGAATCCAACACTCCACCACAACCTGTAAAAAAACAAATTCACATAATATTATATAAGATTCACGCTCAAAAAATATTATTTTAGAAAATTAGAATGATAAAACCATTCCTCAGTAATTCTATTTAAAAAAATGCAACAATAACCGAAGGTTAGTGTTTAATAATTATGATTGTTTCAAGAGTATTGGGTATTTCCTCCAGATAAGTGGAACTATAATGTATCAATATAACAATAAAAGATCAATCACACCGTCTCTCGAATAAGCACCAATGGTTAAAAGCAATTTTGACAAAAAAGTGATATTGTGTACCACTACTGCAAATGAAAATAACATACAGTACCATACCTGTTTTATAATGTAATCTAAACCCTTTCTCTTGCAATGAAGCATCAGATTTAAAAACTAAAATCATTTTATTTCCTTTTGATGTAAACACTTTGTTCCTCATATTTCCACAAAGTTGTTTATGAAACATCATACCAACATCATAAATTACAAGACTATCCTCTTCGCAATTAGGGGAAGATTCTAATAAAAAGTCTTCTAAAGTCAGTTGTATGTTATTTCCAACAGCAGCTACTATCTCCCAGGTGCACTGATAATTAGCAGGGTATTGGACAGGATAATTTGGAGAAATTATAAACCCACTCTTTCCGTGCAAAGTTCCACCGCATACTAAGATAAGAATAGATATAATTTCAAATATAGAACCTTGTTTGCACTATTTGTAAAAATTATTTGTCAAGAAAAATGCAATAATAAAAGTTAACATTAGAGGTTTTAGAACAATACAATAACAAATATTATCTTTTAAAACTGATTTGATTAATGACCAGATTGACTTCTTACTAATCACCAAAACCAAAAACTAACCAAACCAGGCTAAATATTTCATTTTTAAATGGATTCTTTCTCTTGAAGCATGTTCACACTCACAAAATAAGTCTTTATTAATTAGGTATATGAATACTACATTACACAATGATTGACGTCAATAGCAGTGAAGCCATTGCATTGCACTTTTCAATTTGAAGCCAAAAAATTAAAAAACAGGTGGAACTAATTAACATGTCCTGTGAGAGAAGCTAGGGGTTATCTCCAAGACCAAACTTGGGTCAATTCCCCAAAGCTAGATCAACCTACTCTTTTAAAAGCCAACAGGTTGATGATGTCGTCAGGTATTAGCTAGCCTTTACTTTGTCTGTTAGACAGAAAATTCCAAATTGAAAATACTAGTTGACTTTCCCAGTCAGACACTTATTTTTCCTAATGACTTACTAATTTTTACCTGTTATCTAGCTGATATATTTGTTTCTCAAAGTATAACTGACAAAGTCAGCCAAATTGCATATACATTTTTATTTTCTACTCAATGAAGCATGCAAAAACGAAACATACTTAATGCGTTAATTCTTTATAACAAAAATTATACTATGTTAAATTGATGCACATGTGGCCAGAGCATTTGTTTTCACTTTTTATTGTAATCAATCAGATCAGGTATTTTTGTGCAAAAGCACTTGAACATGTAACAGGCGAGTTAAAAAACTAATAATGGTACCAGGCAAATTAGAAAACACAACGACTTGAAATCTTTTTGATCAATCGCAAAGAATTAACGTTAAGAGCAGTTTTAGGCATCCAAGACCATAGAATTTTAAAATTTTCCCTCTGGACGCCAGCACGAGCCATCCTGAGTGATAATAATAAGGATTGGGTTTACAAGCATGTTTTTAAACAAAAACATTTCTGTATTGTTCATCTATCTTATAACATACAGTTTACTTACAGTTTGTTCCAGTTTCATATACAGAATGGAAACCTTTATGTTCGCTTGATAAATCACTTTTGAAAACCATAAACAAGAAATTTCCTTTCGACAAAATAACTCCAGGGCTTCTGTCTCCGCAAAAAGTTCCAATCAGAGGAGATTTTTCATCTTCTCCATTGTAAATTTTTAAGTAGTCTTTAGTACAATCTAACACATCTTCTAAGCTGAAAACATTGAAACTTAATTTAATAACATGTCCATCCCTAGCTTTAATGGTATACTTGCAGTTAGACATTGGTGAGTAGAAATTTGGGTAGTACGGAGATGATATTTCACCATTTGAACTAGCTTTGTAGACATCACAGCCTAAAAAAAGTGTAGATCTATAATGCAGAAACTGATTGACTCCCCTAAAAATTGTAAACATGGAAATCAAACTAGCATTAAGTTTGACGCCAGTGCATTTTTATAAAGAACATCTACTCTTGCATAAAATAATACTCAATATTTTCTAAACTTTGCACTGAAAATACATTTTTTAATTGTATATATATGAACAGGATGCATGTGGAATACAACGGAAAAGTCCTTTTAGACAAAGATTTTACAAAGAGTTTACATAAACTTGCTAAGAAAGACTAAACAAACCCCACTTCGGTCTACAAACAGAAGTGAAATTTCATTTCATTACTTTTGAGGAGTATAAAATAAATTTACACCAAAGTTACCAGGCCTGAAACATGCAAACAATCCCTTCTGACAAATGTGAGAATACAGACTGAAAATTAGATTTCTTTTTATGTCAATGAAAACATTTCGCTAGACCTCATCTTAACTGCTTGAATTAATATGCATAATACCTGTAGGTTTCACAAATGTGAGCCAATCAGCAGAAAAACCAAGAGCAGCATTTATTGAATTTGACTGAAACACAAGAGTTAAACTTCTTCCAGAAGATATAGTAACAGGTGGTTTATTTGTTCCACAAAAACGACCATCAGTACCATTATTTGCATACAAAACTTGGCGATTTGTAGAGTCTCCGTCATACATTTTTATATAGTCATTTGTGCAGTCTTTATTTTCTTCGAGAGAAAACATTGTAAACGACAGTTGTACAACCATGCTAACATCCACTGCAGTTAATGTGTATATGCACATGGAGTTTGGTGAGTAAAACGCAGGATGAGAAGGACTTGATATTTGTCCTTTGCTGTCTACGAATGTTCCCCCACAACCTAAAACACGTGAAAGTATTTAAATAGAGGAAACTTCGTAGAAAACTAAGTTGTGACAAGCTTTCAAGTATAATCTCTTCATCAGGTGAATAAAACATTACAGTTGGACGTATAAATATTGAATGTTATGTTTTTATGCATTGTAATTTTTATGCATTGACTCAACTGTAAATATTTATACGCCAAACTGTAATGTTTTACTAACCTGACGAAGAGATTAAAATCAAAAGCTTGTCAAAACGCAGTTTTCTATGAAGCTCTATACTTATGTTAAACTACCACATTGGTGTTTTTGAAGATTATATATACACTAGTCGTTAGCGTGTGGGAAAAAGCACGGGTCCACCGATCCTTTTTATACCGCATTGCGTGCTTCTCGCTACTTGCGCAGCTAAGCTACCATTTTGCGTGACAGACAGACAGACGGGCAGACGTATATATTATATTGTATTATAGATATACACAAGAACATAAGTTACATTCTTATACAAGTTGTAAATTTTTTTTGATACATTACCTCCAGCAGTCACAGTAACGCTAGCAGTAAAACCTTTAAATTCACCAGCGCGATCAGTTGAAAACATAATCATCATTTTATTCATGGATGAAGAAACAGGTAATGGAATCTTGTTACCACAGTACTGTCCCAGCATAACTGAACCAGCATTGCCTCCATTGTATAAAGACACATAATCATATGAGCAAGTAGAATGATGTTCCATTTCAAAGTTCTCAAAGTGAATAGTTAGATATGTTTGAGGAGGGGAAATTAAGAGCCAAGTGCATTGTTTATTTTTCGGATATGTTAATGGGAAAAGGGGAGATCTAATTTTCAATGCAGTGTCCAATGTCAAATGATAATTTCCACCACATACTAAAACAAGAACAAAATATTATTTTAGTGTTCTTTTAATGTTTTTTGAGCAGTTTTATAGGAAAATCTAAATTTAAGTGGTTTAGTTGATAATATTTAAAGTCTTTCGCAGCGTTAAAATCATTTATTTAAAACCTTGTTTTTATTTTTTTCCTAAATGGTATCGACTGAAAGTCTTGCTGTATTACAGTTTAGCTAGCGTTTTAAACATAATATATAATAATCGTAACGAAGGAGGGTGTTACGACAATAATAATCTGTCTTGTTTTCCACTTGTATTATAACTATTTTTTGTTATAAATCACATAAAAATTTAAACATCTGTTTAACCACGTAACTACTTTTGTGATTACAAAATTAGCGCATCGCGCATTTTAGTTTTATCGCAACAAATTACCATAAGCAAAGAATCAATTTCAAGTGGCCTTACCAATGATGGTCCTAAAGTAACGTTATTAATTCACCTTGTTTAGTATAATTGCAGACTGACATTCAACCAACAAAAAATAACATCATTGATTATCTTCTATGCTCATTATATTTTCACGAGATGGGATGAGAAAATGTTTGGTTATTTTCATTTCACTTTTTTGCTTGTTATTATTATTTTTTTGTTTTCGTGAAAATTAGAAGAACTAATTAAGTTGGAGTCGCCTTAAAAAATGTAAACAAACTTCCCACTCCAAGAGAAAATAATTTATAGCTTTTATTTAAAAAAGAACTGATGCTAAAAGATAACAAGGAATCAAAATAAGAAATGATGAGGAAAAAGTAGTTGTTTACCCGCCTGCACGATTTTCTTTAACGTTTGTTAAATAAAATATGCAGACAACCATTTCATCTTTTGAGCACATGGGGCCTGATTTTCAAACCCAACCAGCTGCAAAAAGATTTGAAAAGGTCATTCTAAACTTTTGCTCTTTAAAAAGATGCAGTTCATTATTTTATCAAATCAACAACTGTCAAGGAAAAAATATTTAACAACTTAAAGAAAATGCATTACAAAAAAGAATGTTTAGGTTTCTTTCTACTCATGAAGACACTGTAAGAAAACCACCATATATTGATTTTTTTTGACATTGTAGCGAGACATGTTCTAGGATTCTACACAAAATATAAAACTTTAAGACTACCTTGGTCACCCTTTAAAAATTATTAGGCCTTATCTTACAGGAAATATTTAGGTTGGGATATTTTCAGTGCTTGGATATTTAATATGGGATAAATCAGTGTTTATTCTTAGAGTCCAATAAATCTTAATCTGAAAGTTTACTAATATTTAATTTTTTTCTTCAAATGTATATTTGCTTTTGACTGCATCATTTTTACTTGGTTCAAAATATAAACATAAAATATAAAATCCCAATATTATTCCAGCACATACCAATTTCATAGCTACTTCTAAATCTGCTCCCAGTTTTGCCATTTGATACAAATCGCACAGTTATCATAGATGAGGCTACAACTTCAAAGATATTGCTGCTTCTCTGGTGACAATACTTTTTGTATTGCTGAGAACTTGAACCATTACCTATACCAATTTCAAGGTAATTGTCACATCTATTTTGATCATTGTCGATGTAAAGTTCCTGGAATGATATGTTAAAATTTTCTTTTGTTTTGACATCAATAACCCATGTACAGTAAACTGATTTTTGACCTTCTGGACTTTTTATTTCTCCTTCTGCAGACGTAATAGTACCACCACATAATTCTAGAAAATTAGTAATGGAGATACATGCTTGTTAAGTAAGCTTAAAGATAAATTTAAAGAACACTTCAAAAAGCATGTTTATGATAATCATACAAAGTGAAAGCGTAGCAAATAAATAGTTACTTATTTCCTCATTATTCTCTATTTATCAAAGTTTCTTACAAACGCAACTAAAAGCAGTTAAATAAGCTAGCTCGCTTAACCAGGTTGGATTTTAGCCAGTGTTTACATAATGTTTGTTTGATTTATCTCTGTGTTTATATGCACTTTGAAAGGTCATGACTATGGTATTTTTATCCTTTTTTATCCTTTATCCTTTTATGGAATTGTAAAAATTGGAAATAATTTTAAATAATAATAAAAACATATGAAAACTCAAATCATGTCCACCACAACTTATGTACTCATGTAGTTTCACCTACCAGTATTTACTTCAGCAAAGAAGATGCTAAAACCATGACCATAGGGAGTTCCTCCAGAAACAAACGTGACATTAGCCTCACTTGTTTGTGTGTAGATTGTTCTTGGCTGAGGAAAGCCACAGAGGACATTGTTGTTTAAAACACTGGATATCTAAATGTAATATGTACTACATGATTCCCTACCTTAGTGAAACACTTTAACATTAATAGATTGAAAATTAAGTCATAACATCACAACAACACATCGAATGAGAAAATATTGTTTCTTTTCTATTGCCGAGTGATTTTATTCACACAAAAATAGGCAGAAAACACAATCGAATTGTTTACATTGTCGAGGAGAACGGAGGTTTGGAAGACAGAGAACAACATTAGTATTCATATAAAAAAAGGAATTTAAAAAAAAATGTATATATTGAGCAAAATACAAACATTTAAAAAATTTCCATCATTGAGTAAAAAGTTTAATTTTTGACATATAAAATGGAAGTGTATTGGTAGTGTAATAAAATCACATATCATTATATGTATTTTATCAATTTATTATTTATATGCCTCAGGGTCAACATATCGTGTTTCCAGTCACCTGCTACCATTGCTTGTCTTAATTTTGTTGATCTATACATACTAACTATAAGTCTAACACAACTATGGCGTTATAACCATTGAAATTTCTAATTGCTGTTATTCAACGTAAGAGTAAAAATAGATAATAAAAACATGTTTCTGGTATCGTCTCATCATACCATCATTTCAACCAAAAAACAAACAACAACAAAATTTTGACTTCTGTTCCTCTTTAATTAAACTTGTTTTATCAAAATTTATAAGTTTTAAAGTTTATTAACAAAAATGTTTAAAACAGGCTTTGTTAAAGAAAAATTGTCTATTTGAATAAAAAAAGCAATCGTATCTTTGCAATCAAAATCGATCGATTCAAGCATTTATGTTAATTGCTTTGGGTTCCAGAATAATAACACAAATTGATAGAAAGAATGTATTTCTATTGGAATGAGTGGATACAACACGTTCAGTATGCGAAGACTATTTATGGAAATTTTTTGGGGAATGGGTAGGAATGAAGGTGCCTCCTTCGTGCTTCGTCATATGCACAAATATATAATGCATATCCTGAGCGTCAGGATATGCACAAATATATAATGCATATCCTGAGCGTCAGGATATGCATTATAGGCGTCTTCATGCCCTGAGCGTCAGGTGCATGAGACAGATGAGATGCACTGAGCGTCAGATGCATCGACATGTCCTGAGCGTCAGGCACATGCTAATGGTGTTTTCTTCCATACCCTGAGCGTCAGGTGTATGAGAGAATACTGGTGTTTTTAATCATACCCTGAGCATCAGGTGTATGAGAGATGCCCTGAGCGTCAGGGGCTTCGACATGCCCTGAGCGTCAGGCGCATGTTTCCTATTCACATAACTACACTAGAGATGCCCTGAGCGTCAGGCGCATCGACATGTCCTGAGCGTCAGGCACATGCTAATTACTGGTGTTTTATTCATACCCTGAGCGTCAGGTGTATGAGAGATGCCCTGAGCGTCAGGCGCATCAACATGCCCTGAGCGTCAGGTGCATGTTTCCTATTACAGTGATGATTACAGTTGAGATGCCCTGAGCGTCAGGTGCATCGACATGCCCTGAGCGTCAGGTGCATGTTTCCTATTTAAGTGCTGCTGATTGAGATGCCCTGAGCGTCAGGCGCACCTCAATGAGCGTCAGCAAATATGGTGAACACATGTATACACGCCCTGAGCGCCAGGTACGTTTCTACAATGACTTGTATCAACACATTACTTGCCTAAACGGCTGACGAAGGAGGCCCAACATACCCAAATTTCCCCATATTGTGAACAGGAACCACAAGAAATATACGTTGTTTGCTATAATTTTCCAATACGACGTGATACAATGTAATAACGCAATAAATTCAATGTAATCGACTGGCACAGCCATATTGTATCTCACCAACACTCACAGCTGACAACACATAACACTCACAGCTGATAATACATAATACAGTCATTAACTATGAATTAATTAAAGAAAGCAACTAAATAACACCAAGACAAATTAAATATGTCAACAAATTACACCGAGTACACTACAGAGCCCTCACATCCCATAGCTTAGTGATCTTATTAACATTGGCAATGTTAGTGCACCAGTTTTGTAACACATTGTCACTCAAGTGGACATATCTGAGATAAGAGTCACTAGACCACCTTCCTAGTATTTTTATAGCTGAATCAGGTATTCCACAGGATGCCGCCGCCGATGCCCCTCCAATTCTAAAACTGTGTGTGTTTAAGTTAGCACTGCATTTTAGGGATACTTTGAGCATGGCACTGACATATTTTCGGGTCACAAATTCACCACTATGCAAAATAAACCAGGGACCGGGGGCCAAACCGCGAAATGATAAGTAATGCGCAAATGCATTTACGGGACAAAGGCATCCACCAATCCTGGCCAAACGGATCTTAAAGCCGGCTCTAAATGGATCAGTTTTTGAGCTTTTGATATTAACGTACAGAATGTTATTATCCTTTGAAAAACTAAAATCATGTGGCGATAAGTGTCTTAGGGGATCCCATTTGTAATTAGTAGGAGAGACGTATTCAGATACTCGCAAAAGGCCAAAAAACGCCATTAATACTAAGCAACGCCACATAGCCTTATCGTAGGTAAGAAATTGGCTATCTTCCAAAAACGACAAAATCTCTGATAAATGAGCCGGGGTGATTGGCAGGCGAAGTGCAGGTATGTTGGGCAAGCTTCTTTGTATACCACGCATAGTGTATCTTAGTCTATTCATATCTGACATTGTGTTGTGACCATTAATAACACTCTCATACTGGACTCCGGCAAGATAAACTTTTATGGTATTGTATTTGATCGTTGAAGCAAGGTGCGTAGCAAAGAGTTGTAAAGTTAATTCTTGAAGTGGAAACAAAGGGGTTGACAATTGATAGCAAAATCTTTTATAGGCACGGAAACCAGAACGATAAGTTAACCTGGTGTTTGCTGAAAGCGCTGAATTTAAATAGAATCTCAATCGGCCAGTAAGAATTCTGACATTGCTGGAGAAAATGGTGTGGGTAGCTTGTCTGCTTCTGGACACAACTCTTGGAATTTTGACACCTGCAAACGGGAAAGCAAATCAGCATAAACATTTCTCGTACCTATGACATGATGGATTAGCAAGTTAATGTTATTTCGAGCAGTAAAGAAAAACAATGTTCTAATTAACCTCATAATATGCTTGCATTTGCATGAACCTGTGCTCCAAATATGCACCAATGCCTCATTGTCTGTGAACAAGACAACCTGCTTATCCTTCCACCCAGCACCCCAAGTATGTACAGCAACCACAATAGCCAAAAGCTCTAAAAATGTAATACTGTGATCCTTCCTAGTAAACTTAATAGAAAACCACAAACCGTCATAGAAACCCCCCAAACCTATATTGGACGCATCTGTAAACAAATTTAAACTGGAGGCAGTAACATTTTCTGACTGTATCATAGCAACACCGTTCCAGGTTGGCAAGAACTCACACCACTAATCTATGTCCTTTCGTGATTCAGAAGTAATGCTAATGTGATGGAACAAGCTAGTCACAGATGTAGAAAGATCAATCAGCCGCCTCAAGAACATGCGGCCACATTTAACAACCTTGCACGCAAAGGACAATGAGCCAACGAGGGACAATAATTCCTTCTTAGTACACTTTTTTCTCTGTCGCCACAGTTGCAACGTATTAATTAATGCCTGAAACTTATCGTTAGGTAAACGTATAATGAACTTACTGGTATCAATTTCTATGCCCAGGTATGTAATAACCTGTGATGGTCCAACAAGCTTATCTGAAGCTAACGGAACACCAAGTGCTGAAAATACATCTTTAATTAATTTTAATGTTTTTAAGCATGCCTCTCTTGTCCCTTCTCCTGTTATGAAATCGTCTAAGTAGTGTAATAAGTTTTTAATAAAAGCAAGATAGTGAAGGATCCAATCCAACATGTCCGCAAATGTATTAAAAATGAATGGCGAAGAACGACCTCCAAAGGGAAGAACAATATCAAAATAATACCGGCCTTTCCATTTATAACCTAACAGATTCCAGTCCTCAGGGTTAACTGGGCACAGTCTAAAAGCATGTTTAATATCTAGCTTAGCTAAGAAGCAATGTCGGCCCAAACGGATAACCATGTTGACAGCATCATCAAAAGAAGAGTACAAAACTGAATATTGATCCTTTGAAATTCCATCATTCACTGAACTCCCCTTTGGAGACGATAAATCTAACACAACCCTTACTGCGCCATCCTTTTTTGGAGCAGCACCTAGAGGGGAACAATGAAAGTTACGTAGTGGAGGATATGGAAAAGGACCAACAGTATGTCCGCGGTTTAATTCCTTAAGAATAGCCTCCTCAACTTTTGCCATGTGAGTTTCAGAAGATTTGTTATTTTTATTGCTAGAAGTAAGATAGCCACTGTCAAAACCCAGACGAAAACCATGTTTAAAACCTGACACAATGAAGTCAACTAAGGCCCTATTAGGATAATTGGACAAAAGACTTGCCAAAACATTGACTTTAATAGGTGTGGAAACTAAACTCTTAACCATGTAAAACTTATTGGGAACCTTGTCGAGGGGCCCTGGGTGGGCAATTGATGGCTGGGTGATTTTGGTGGCAGCGAGAACACCTATGGGAATACTGGCAAGGCCTGTTGCGGCAATGCCCTTGTTTAAACCGCCGACACACTTGACTGGAGAAGGGGGCATTCCGAAACCGATTTACAAATCCACTTACCAACCGGTTTGGACAGCTGGATGCAAAATGACCTTTCTCGGAACAAGAAAAACAGGAAAAAAGTCCTGGAGGCGAGAGGCAGAGGTGCTAAAACCACCATATGATTGGGAAGATGATGTAGGAGTAAGCAAAGGGGCCCCGCGCAGGTACTGATTGAACAAAAGGTCATCTATGACGTCCCACCGACGCGATGGATCATTAGCCATGTGTAACCGATGGAGTTGGTCAAATGCATAAATTGCCGAAAACGCGTACTGATTGGCAAACTGAGTTACCAAAGTTTGGTAGGTAATCATCTCGTGGCAGAGATGGGGAAAAAAAGACAACACACACCTGAGGTAATTACTCCATGCTAAGCACCAGGACTTAAAATCCTTCACGCGCGACTTACCTACGTTCTTTCTTATAAGGGAGACACTGGGAGAACCGTCCACCGTTCTTACGTTCAGGTCATACTCACCAATGTCGTCCATCGGAATAGACGAGGCCAGAGGAGCATTGAGCGTGGGAGGAAGAAGCAGGTCGAAGTTAACGTACTCACACTTCTTAATTATTTCTAAGACCCTTTTGGGCACAGAGGGGTAGACGGAATAGAGGAGAAATTAGTACGCACAGCATCAACAGTGGCCTCGCACTGGGCGACATTCCCAGTTTCAACTTCAGGAAGAATCACAATGGGGTTGCCATTATGATTAGATTGTTGTTCTAGCGAACCGGCTGCCAAGACACCAGAGGGAAATGGCGGCTGAGGTTGTGTGCCAGCGAAAGGTGAGGGCTCTATTTGTGTTCTTATGGCGGAATTACAATCAGATTTTTTTAATTGAGTCTTAATTTCATCTCTAAGAAATGCCACCAAATCATTTTTGAAGCCGTCTGCATCGAAATTTGAGGTACCAGATTTAACTTTTCTCTTCCTCGTAGCCAAATGTTTAGCTTTAAACGAACGCTTTTTTAACTTTTTTGTCGAGGTGGGTGTCGAGGGATTTTCCTCGTCCTGGAGATCAAAATTATTAGATATGCTTGACTCCAACTCTGAATCCAAGATATCCATGGTGTTATTAGGGTTTTCCCTTCCTAGATGTGGGGCAGCTGCGGAAAAACAAGGCTGCTGAACAGCAAAATCGGGCTTATCATTAGCAATAGCATTTCCAAAATGCGCGACTAAAGCTTTCGCAATGTCATTTGATGATCTACCCTTAACAGCGATGTTGAAAGAGTTAGCGGTAAGGGTGAGTGTTTCTTTCCCAAGCTTCAGCCACTGTTCCACTGTGCGCATTTTTGGGTCTACATTAAGTACTTTGTGAATAACAGACTCCTTACCATCTTTTTTGTGTGGGGTACCACCATTTGTCTGTTTTGGTCCCATCTAGTTTATCTGAAAATTACAAACCACACTGATATGCTCTGCAAAAGTAACTGTAAACTGTAAGGTACATCTGAAGAACTTATGCAGTGTGGGGTGTTGGGTTTTTATATGCAACCATTAATAATCAAGACCTGGGTAGGGTCCAGTTCCTATACAGGCAAGTGAGACTAGTATCCATGACAACCCTTAGGATCAGGTCTATAGGTGGAAACCACCCCCACTGTGCAAGGCTCTACATGACATCCTCAATGACTAAGGTAAACCTAATGTATACTAACCATAATGCTAAGGAACTGTACTTCTGTCACCACAATTAACATGAGCAAAACTTGCAGTTTAGCTCCATTTTAAGTCAAATCACTTTTTTACAGCAAAATATGGCAATGTTAAAAAAATGCTGTTTCATTTCTGTGGCTGTGCAAAAATAAACAAAAAAACTCCAAGCAATTTTATACTGTGATGTTTAGACTTACAACATAATTTAATATAATATTTTTATGACAAAACTAGTCCTAAAGCCAGTGGAAAAATGCACTTAGGCAGAAAAGAATGGAGAAAAATTTAAATTATGGTGACATCAGCAGTATCCTATTTAAATAAAAAAAATTAATTAAAAAATACTCCAAACTGTGATTAAAATAATGTGTGCTTTCAAAGATAAGGAGGTAAATGCGTTTAAAAATTTTGCTTATATCAGCAAATCCAATTAATGTACAAAAAATATTTTTTAGAAAAATAATTTTTAAAAACTTGTTTACCTACAGTCTCCATTGTGTAGATCTTTAAACACTGTTCAAGAAAATGTATAGGATAGTGTGCTTTTATGAACGGTTGCATAAATATTGGGGTTTAAAGATTTTTTGCTGATGTCTTCAACCCCTTTATTCGGACACGGATACGGGGACCTAGGTTTGACAAACCTTCCAAATATAGTTCAAGGTTGTCCCTAGTTACATTTGCAGTGAAAAGCCACTGACATCACCACCTTGTTTCAGAGTGATTTTGCCTCAAAATTATAAGTGCATTGTAATGGCTTTATTGTTCATTTTAAGATATTTATGGTAAATTAATGTTATTGATGTTGTGACATTTAATTTGTTGATTAACAATAAAATTACTTTCTTTATTATTATTTGAATATCAGGGAGCAAATTTTTTGTCAGACCTGAACAAAATCAGAATCACATTCAGTAGAAGGACCAATGCTTATCATAGCCGTAACAAATCTGATAATTCTTCCTGGCTTTGCCTTCAAAATCCAGGTACAGTTTATGTTGTCTGGGTAGCCATCAGGATAACCAGGTGAATTGATCACTCCAACATCAGTTGTGACATGAAACTGGCAATCTATAGAATATAAAATAAAACTAACAAAAGAAATAAAACTAGTCCAATTTAAAAACAATTAAACAAAACTTGAATTTCTAATTCAAAAAAAAAATAATACCCCTAAATTGTCACTCTTTAATTTGAAATTTCATGTCAAAAATTAAAAATGTTTTTCTAAGAATTTTACTACATTTCTTAGGAGCAATACACTTTGCAGTTTAAAAAGTTTTAGCCAGCCAAAAATTAATGAAGGAATGGCCAATAAAAAAAATTGAATCCCAGAACAGATAATTATAAGTTTTCTAATAATAAACACTGTCAGTGTTGAAGGCCTTTATACAAAAAGCCAATCATTCATGGATGAGTAGTTTACAAACAGGGGATTGCAAGAAAGTTTTAAAAATATCTTAATATCATTTTCTTAAGCTTACACCTGTCAGTACAAAAAATGGTACTGACACGTGGTATGGTGTGATGATGTTTTGCAATTTGACTTCTACTGAGGGGCAATTTCAAGTAACCTAATCCTTGAAATACATTTGGGAACTGGTGTGCAAACTTTTTACATTGTTAGGTGTTGATATAGAGTCATATAATTTGGTGGTATGTTAATTTTCATGACCTACGCTCTGTTTATTGCTTTTATTCTGTTTGTTTTAATTATCACTTTGTCTGCTTTGTTATGTTACTCAAGGCGCAATGTTATATCTTTAACTAAACAAAAACTAATTCTAAATGAACATTATTCAAAAGCTGTAATAAACAAAGTTTTTTGTAAAAAAGCACTTACTTTTTGGCCTGGGAAAATAACAATGTTTTCCAAACCAACCATTTTGGCATACACAATGAGGTTTTCCTTTCTCCACAGAGCATCTTCCACCATTTTGGCAATTATATGAATCACAGACACTAGTGGTAGTATTACATGTAGCCCCTGTGTATCCTGGCTGACATAAGCACTTGAAGCCAGCCTAAGAGAAAGGAAATACAGCATTGTCACATATCCACAATAGAAAAGAAAAGTCAATATGAGATATATTTACAAACAGAGTGACCAAATGTAGAGTGGTTTTGGAATAAATAAACAAACAAAAAATTATATGAGAATTGGAATTATGTATATATTGGAAAGATGCATTATTTGCATTTGTTAGTTATGAAATTTTTGAAATTGAATACGTTAGGCCACCATCAAAAATATGTTATGTTTGCGTCCTGAAGATCCAGCAAAAATGAGTCGGTCGGTCAGTAGGGCGTATTTTCCCCTGGGATTTTTAGATCGGAGAAAGTAAATTCGTTCCCAGGGCCAAAAAACAGTATAGCGCCACTCGACATCATTTGCAGACTCTTTTTCGCCGCCCTGTAAACTGTCAGTAGCACAAGAGTACCCTAAAGGATTTAATTTTTACGGTAATTGCTGGGGACGAGGTCCGACCCGTATCACACTATTGATGTCACTCACGTAAAATTATCTTAATTACTAAAACATGGCAGCATGAAATTGCCGCACCAGTGAATTCTTGTGAGACGAATTTTTTCTTCTTTCTGTAAACAATGACTGAAAGTAAATCCTAAAAATATATTCGTGAAAAATATTAAATCGTTCACGCTATTTAAGAGTTGGGTTAACCCAAATTTTGTGTCCTTATATTGCGTTTGGATGGGAAAAAAAAAATTTCCGTTTTTTTTTTAATTACTGACCCGGGTTTTTATTACCAAAAGTGAGTCGGTCGGAGGACGCGAACATAACATATTTTTTATGGCGGCCTTAACCACCCAAATTTTTTGCAGTGAGATCTTCAGCGAAAAAAATTGTTTGCAAATTTAAATAAAGTTTAAAAACTATGCGTAATAGACAGGATGGGCCAATAGATAGATAGATAGATAGATGTGCATATTTTACATGGCTAGCCTCACAAATATCGAGGGATATACCCTGTCTATTATTTCCAGGAGGGGCCATGGCTTAGATGGAAAGTCCTAGAGTATTTAATGCTCATTTTGAGCTACGCAGACTCAATTAGTAGGGCCCACGCTCTACTAGACAACTCCCGGCAACATCCAACGGCCCACACAGTGTGCCATTTCCCCAATTTCCCTCACATGGCTTGGGTTAACCCGGGGCTATGGTAACATTCACTCGCCCATGTTGAATCGCCGAGTGGGACTTCTCATATTTTAGTCAAATAATTGTTGCACTTACCCCACTACTTTGTGATGGATGGGTGTTGATGCAGATACCATGCTCAGAGCACAAAAGTTTTCTTGAATCACAAGCATTTGGTTGAACCTACATATTGTGAAAGATCACGATTTTAAAGACCTATGATTCACAAAGATAAATGACATACTTTTTGGGCTACTTTAAAATAAAATGAACATAACCATCCAGGGGCGGATACAGAAATTTAAACAAGTTAGTCCATTTTTTTTACAAAGTCGTTTAAGGGCGTTTTTTACTTAGCGCATAAAATCCCATTTTAAAAATACATTAAAGCCAATATGAGGAAAACCAAGCAGAGACAGGTCTATATATTAGCCAGTTTTATACTGAGATTTAAGCCGGTTTACTTAAAATGACATGTTTCATAAAGTGACCGGTTTGCACACCGTGTTGAGGTCAAAATTTCTGGACGCTTTGAAAAAAATCTTGAGTATTTTAACCCTCTATCCAGGAGGCATTTTTTTAAGAACTACAAATATTTGTATACCACATGGCTTACTCTACGCTGGAGAGCATATTTCAATAGATTTTTTGTGACAAGCCGAATAAGAGTACCGTTTTATGAAAGCGTGTGTGAGAAAAAAAAGCAGAATAAAATTTATACAGGCCAACATAAAATTATATTTTATAAAATATAAATTACATTTTTTATGTGAATAAGGCATTTTCCGTTTTTATATAACTAACAAAAATTTTATAGCTCTGTGTTTTTCTGCACAATTTATCTACATTCTAACCAGCTAAAAACACATTAGAAACATTACAAAATCTACTTCTACCTAAACACCATCCATCGATAAACAAAGTTCACCAGAAAATAGTATTTTTCGAGGTCTTGTAAAGTAAACCATTCTTTTAAGCTAAAATCGTTGATTTAAAAAGAGCAGCTTATTCCACTTCACATCTGCTTTTAATTCAAAAATTCGTAGTGCCAGGCACAATAACTTTCTTTATCCAACTTAACTAAGAGCAAAGCTTTAATAAAAAAACATCATGGGTTTTCTTTCTCCAGCTGACAAAAAAACTTTGTACGAACACCACACATGCTACGGCTTCAAAGTTTCATATTCAGTTCAGCATGGAAGTCAGTCGCAATAAATTTATCAGGGGGTAGTTGTACAATTTTTGTCAAGTTCTTATTTCTTTGCTGTTTTATAACCTTGATAACAAATCTTCAAAAGTAAATATGTTGTTTATTATTTTATTTTTGTTGTGAAAAACTATTGTGCGACGAAGTAAAGCATCATTTGTTTTTGTTTTTAACGGTATTTCACAAGCCACTACCCCTTAATGAATATTCTCGCCTTATTCGACTTACTTGTGTTAAAATTACGGGGGTTGGCTTATGCTTTTTACGGTCACATGTTACCATTATTTATATTTTTCACCCCCTAATACAACAAGTCGATGAACAGCGAGATTAAATTAGGGGGTATACGCTACAATTTTTACAGTGAATTAAAGCAAATAACTGAATTTTGTGCCCCCTAATAAAACAACATGCGAAGTTACTCGCAGGATAATTAAGCAGCTTCTTACGTATTACGCAATATCATTGATGAATTTGAGCTCAACTATATAATACATGCATGTGTGTATTATGTGTAGAAATTCTAAAGAAATTCAACCCAGAGCATATTACGAAAGCCACCCTGGAAGATTTTTATGCTTAAGCGAAATACTTTTTTGAAATTGCAACAACAGGGATTTTGAGAAAATTAAGTACGTCCACCCGACTATCAGCTTGACAGACCCGCCCTAAATCCGCCACTGCCATCGTCCATTCAAGACATTTCTCTGCCTATCTTAAAAAAACTTTTAAAAACACCTACTTACCCTTTGTAATTGTGCAATATCTTTTGCTTGTTGATCAATCTATTGTGAAATATATAGATAGTATACATAGGTGGGATGGAAGGCATTTCAGTGTCGTAGAGCCATGTCACTTTCACTTTCTGTACGGCTAGTCGATATATATATGTATCTGAGTATGCGCAGTTTGTGTTTTTATCAGGCCTGGCGAGGGCGCGTAATTTTGAAAGTGAAGGCCATTCTCCCCGAGATCAATAAGGTACACAGCTTGGTTGCAGCCGAAATATTCCGATGTAAGTTTTTGACAAATGAAAGTGCAATCAATGACTTTTTTATAAGCAAAAGTGTTTTAAGATTTATTATTTTAAAAGAATTTTGCTGTTTATTTTGCTGCTACTTAAAACCATTTTTCGTCCTACTCGGGCTTCTTTTTGGTAAGTGGATAAAGCGAAAACCATTTTGAAAGATTTCCCACTGTGAGAGGAAATGGTCATAGTCTCCCAACCTCGTTCCCGGGGCTCTTTTTCTCTTACAATCGCCGTCCGAGATTGTCAGTAAAAAAAAGAGCCCTGGGGACGGGGTTGTTAGTCTTTAAGACCTTTGTCTGTATACTTTCCAAATGTTTCTGGGCCCGTTTTCGGGTGCAGCATCAGAAGTGAGTTAGAAAGCACAGCCTAGTTCCAACACCCTTTTTTACAACGCCACGCAGCTTATTACAAAAAAATAGTAAATAGTTACCGTTTTTTTTAAGTCTGCGAGACTTAACTGGCCGAACCAAACATCTGAATTTCCATCCAGTTGGAAAGTAATATTTTTGTTCGTGGCAGATTGAAAGTTCAGGTTCCCATCACTAGTGATGATCTTTGGATCTAGCCTGAACATCAATTTACATGGTTTGAGAAAAACAAAACAATAAAAAAGGCTTCGAGGTTTGGAATTAAATGCTTTATCCTCCCTAATATAATAAGCAACAGATCCCAAAGCGAAGTTTTTTAGCGCCACAATCTTGAACAAAATTATATGAAATTTCTTCTACAGGCACATATAGGCCTGGTGAACAA